>MU827334.1:272500-764558 GCA_029204205.1 Desmophyllum pertusum | reverse complement strand
ATAGTATTCTGCTCATACAATCACCACCACCAACACAGGTACATACACTGTCAATCATTAAATAATGCCCCTGTTCCGTGTCAACTTGTTTCTATGTCAAGCTATTTTCAGCAATTCTGTTACACAACAAACTAGTCTTAACCATATGCATTTCACTCCGAAGGGAGCATCAAGTCAGTTATTGTTTCTAACCTTTACATATATGGATAATACCCTAGTGTGTGACTATGTAAGTGCGATTCCATCTTTGAATTAATATTTCATTCACATGTTTGAGTTTATTAAAAGGGAAGAATAGCGTGACATATCCCCTTTAACATCTCAATTACTTTATTTATTCCATTAAAGTGCCTATGAAACGAAATGAAAAAGTTGCCAAAAATAGTCCTATGGCATTACTGATAATGTTTTGAATGTTAAGACGGATTCCGCTCAACGTTCGAGCAATAAGTGCAAAAAATTAAGTACCAAAAAAATACTCATAGCACGGTGAAATTTGAATACAGTTAAGAAGAAATTATCGATAAATTAGCTCCCAAGCTGACCCCGCGAGAGAAGTCATTACATAATTTAATTAAAAAGACCCTTCATGTCAGTTCAAAACAAAATGGCGTGCGTTTTTATAATTTTTACGAAGTTTGACATTAATTTTCTCGAGAATGCTTGAGAATTTAATTGCGGGGTCACTTGGAGAAGTGAATTAAAGTGATATGTTTCAAATAGTATTCAAAATGTTACCTTGCTATGAGTAGTTTTTTAGTAATTAATTTTGCACTTATTGCTCGAACGTTGAGCGGAATCATATTAATTTTTCCATCGTACCTTTACTTTTCCCCTCGACCTTCGCAAAGACACGCTGTCGTGGGAGACATTTGCTCGCGCGGCCATTTTGATTTGATGACGTCACAGGGTTTGCACATATCTCGCGCCAGTTTTTAAAAGTCAATAGATACAGTGGAGATAGTAATGGCGGATGAACGTGTTATCAAACGAGGAGGGAAAGGTCAAAAGCCCGCTTGTTCTTTGTACGATCGTCCGGTAAACAACCTCGTGCAAACCCTGTGACGTCATAACGCGAACTGACTCGTACCCAGTTTCCCAAAAATGTGTCCCCTTTAGTTACGGCAACTTTGGATGTTTGAGACCATATAAATTCCTTTTCTAACGATTCCACTCTATTTTTTTAAATTTCGGTACCCAAATGTCTTTATTCTCAAAAAACCATTTCGTTTCATAGGCACTCTAAGACTACCTTTCTTTCCCAGAGCTATGGAAAAACAGAAAACTCTAAACGCTGTTATGTATGCAGCAAATCAACAAAGAGTCATGCATGTTGCCTTACCGGTCAGCCCACCTTCAGGTCCTGTTTTTTTCCACCAGGGGGTCCTGCTGTTTGCCCCTATTATACCCCACCTGCGAGCGTGGAAAAACGTACAATAAAATGATAACTGTTGCAAATCCTACGCCTACAACGTAGCTCATGTTTTCCGTAAGGAAGATGAAACCTTTACACCGTCATATCTCCGTTATGCCTGCTAAGATAATGCGATGGAGTTTCAAAGCCCATGACGTTTTAAATACAGTTAAAACATGCACAAGCAAGCTATTAATAGTACCATATTACAGTTGAGGTGCTTGAGGACTCCAGGGCCTGGGTTGAACAGGAGAGTAGAGGCTGAGAAGTGGAGCACTTTGGTTTGTGATACACACCTGCTCTATTTTCAAATGTAAATGATTCTAATTCTATATCGATGAATAGTTTCAAGCTCTATCAGTCTCATGTTCACATCGATTAACCTCGCTTTGCATACTAGAGGCTTGGTTACATTTCACAGAACTGTAAAATGGTGTATTCGTCCCACAATAGCCTGGGAGCGATGGAATCGTGTGGGTTGCAACTAAGAACTAATGTCATCGCCGCCATGTTGGATGACCATAAACAAAGAATTATATAGGAGATTTTATTGTTCCTGTCATCAAGTTATGCGCCGCCATAGTGAGTCTTGTCATATTAAATCTACTCGGGAATGTTGCAACCAGCATATCCGTGAGGTTTCGTGGTAGCATGAAGTGACTACGAGTACTGTTACTGTAGATTCCAAATGCAGGGGCCAACTCGAGGAGCTCTGCTACTTGTTGCCTCTGTACACTTCTATTCCACGAAATGACGCCCTTGTAATTTATTCGCCACTAACAACGTTTTTTAATCCTCTATGTACATTGGTACGACTGTTGTAATCTTGCAAAAAGTGTGAATAAAATCAAAAATAATAGAATGTAGGAGCAGTTAGCATACGGCAGATAACCCACCAGCATTTTGTCAGGATGGCCCAACAATTCAACAGCTAGCACAATTATACGCCAGCTTTACACTTAACACCACACAACACTTGTAATGACGCCGGCCAGTGCTGTGAACCCACAAATGCGACCAAGATACACAGAAAATTGAATGCATTTTCATTATGCTACCATCGTTTTCTTCTTTGCTAATATCCCTTAGTCCTTAGGAAGAATAACGCTACATGTATTCATTTTGTGTTATTATGCGAAAACAAGTAAAAATTTAACCAAACCGATAATCCTTCAGCTCCTGGGATTCCACTTTCTCCTTCCCACGCCCAGAAGGACCCGGAATCAAATAACAACAGACAACTAATTTATTGTAATTATACATTAATTAATTACATGCCAGTCACACAAAAGTCCTAATTCTAATAAAATATAATAATAACATACTTAAATTATTATTTTTTATATCATATATACAATTGCGCTTTACAATTGACAGACCTCTGAAGACCGAAGATTCAACCGAAGACTGGTCCGAAGATGACGCCGAAGGTCGTTCCGAAGAGTGCCGCAAGAAGACACGTGATTGGAAGGGATCGGCTAATATCTCAGAATAGTTTTCCCGAAGATTGACAAAGCCCATCATGATTGTCTTTAGCTCTGACAGCTAATTTTCGCCCATAATATATTTGACCTATTGACCATTACCTCTTCAAAGCGCTAAAGAAATGTGCCAGCAAGTTTGACTGCTTAATTTACAAAATGTTGGTCATCAAGGACATTAAGCCTACTCCCAACACCTAAACTGAGCTCTATCATCTCCGCCCCCCCTCCCCTGTTTACTCAACACAATATTGTTTTGCGCAGTAATAGCTATCCTTTTCTCTAGCCTTAATATATCATTTTACCTTTGGGAACTCATACCCATAGGACTATCAAAAACTTTTCTATTGTCTCTCAACTTAATCTAAGATAGTGCCGACAAACGATCGTCAACTTTATAGTTTTTTACTCACTGGATTTAAAAAAAATATCCTTGCGATATCCTTGAGCCAGGTAAAGAGTCAGTGGGAATATTATACGTACCGTGGAAGTAGATGTAAGGTTTTAATGTAGGGATGATGGAGGAAACAAGACGTAAGTAATGTAGATTAAGGTAAGGAGGGTAATAGATGTATTTGTAAGGTATCGTGTAAGACGACGTGAAATACCAGTGGAGACGTGCATCTAGGGTCGGCCGTAGTGTCGGCAGGCTCTACGCGCTGACGGAAGGAGTGAATAATTTAATGCGATTTATGTATAATTGAGGTGGATTTTGGGAGTAACGATGTCAGTCGAACGACAATAGAGAAAACCCCTTATTACAGTATAACAGAACTAACTCAAGAAACACGAGGAGCACTAACCATAGTGAAGGTAGTAAAACTCAACATGTCAGTCGACTTCAGGCATGACACAGGATGTAGGACTAGCAATTGACGGCTAGAAAAAGGAAGTCAACTTAAGCACACCACAGCACATGGAAACGTTGTAGAAAAATAACTAGCCCTTATTAGACCTCCCTGCCGTTGTGAGTAAAATACTGCGCAAGCCATTGCGAGTTGCAATAGGCATAGACATACCACTAAACTATAGCTCTACACAATGACTAAAAGTATAATGATTACAGACACACCTAGAGCCGCAAAAGCATCACAAACAATTGCACTGCCCTTTAAAAGGACAAACTTAAACAAACAATTAATAATGGAACTACAATATAATAACAGTTACTTCCACGTTTTCGCAGAGTAATTGGTCTACAATCCTCTCTTGTTAAATGTTTCATAGCATCATTATGATGTCAAAAGATACATGTTGATGAAGAAATAAAAAGAAAGTATAGAAATTAGTATACCCTTAATCCTGGAGTAACCCATTCTTTTGCCTCGAGTTCCGGTAAAGCCCGAGTTGAAAGAGCAAAAAAAAAAAAACTACAAAAAATTATACAATTATTAATAGGTAATTGTCGGACAACACAACAATTGCTCTGTTACCAATATTATGAATCATATACTATGAAAACAACAATTGGAGGAAGAAATTTATTAGCACAAAACGAAGCTTCCCAATATCAGCTCTTGTATGACGGAAATTTGAGGAAAAACGCATTTTTGAAGATACATAATAAGGAATATTCAGTCCTGAGAAGGACCCCAGTCAAGTGCACGGCACGCAAATTTTGTTTGTTATTGGAAGCCTTATTATTGGACACTTTAGCTGCTCGCGCGCAATTTGGTGAAATAAGAGAGCGTGCCTAAGAGCCAATCACTTTCGAGCATTTTGTTATAGAAGATATCAATTACCATTTGTGAAACAGACAAGAGGCTAGTTCATACAATGTAAGGGTGAAATCTAATACATGTCTTATGTAGTTTCTGTTGAGAGTGCGTGCCTTTTTGGATGTAATAGGAACAGATTTGTTGAGGATCACAAGATGATGAGACTGATCACTCAGTGTCCATCGTCAAAATCAAAGGGTGCTATCACCTGGGAGTCCACACAGGCAAGATGCGAAAAGCGTGATAGCGAAAGATATCAGCTTGCGTGTTTGCCAATCAAGTTATTATAATGCTGAAGACTGACATCGTTGTACGCTTCATGTTAAAAGGCGCTACGGGACGCGTTGGCGCTTCCTGAAAAAATTGGCCAATTTTAATATCACAGATACGCCCATTCGCTAATTTCTGCGCTCTTAATGCCAAGTGTGACCATCAGTCTCAACCATACCTGTTACATGTTGTGGTTTGATATCACCTCTTTGGTGTTTTTCTACTCGTTTTTTTTTATTACCTCCCTTTTATTAACTATATTGAGGTTTTCTTCAATTTGAAGGTGGATTTTACACTTCGCAAAAATGACTTAAAATATGTCTAGTCGCCATCACTGTCTACCAGGAGTGTATGCAGCGTTAATGGCCGTGTACATGTACACACCATGCACTTGCAGATCAAGTATAACATACACTTACTGGATTTCCCACTTTACGGTTGCTCCAGGAAGGCCCCTGAAGCGCCAGGTGGCGCCCAATAAATTATAAAAACAATACATTAATTACCATATGAATTAATTACACATGTGACAATTTATTACAATGAATAAGTTTACAGAGTCGGACGACTATGAATACATATGACACAAATCAATGCTATGGTCTTTATTTTTACTTTTTTTTTCAACTTATTTCTCTACTTCTTTTATCAGAAGCTAGCCTAATTAACACAGCCATGATTCGAAGCAATGGCCGAGTCATTTTTTTCTAGCTTTTTTGCACGTTTTATCAAAGCCCACCGGTAAGAGATTTTTGTGTTCAAAAATGTTTGGGCTTATATTTGGAAGGGATAATTTTTGTGCTTTCAAGGCTTAATTCACCTTTGCACTCCCAATAATGCTAAGTTCAAAACTGAGTTAAAAATCTTGAATGTCATTTTGCAAAAATTATCACTAGACAGCACC
Source organism: Desmophyllum pertusum (assembly GCA_029204205.1). Taxonomy (NCBI): domain Eukaryota; kingdom Metazoa; phylum Cnidaria; class Anthozoa; order Scleractinia; family Caryophylliidae; genus Desmophyllum; species Desmophyllum pertusum. Next base: position 758,771 of record MU827334.1, on the reverse strand, counting down.
ACTTGAAAGTACTGCTCAATAGCTTTCATTTGAATGGTCACACCTCAGGGTTTCATCCACTGACTCAAAAGTTACAACAACATTTATTGACTCAAGGTTTGACTTCTGGGAGCTGAAAGGGAGTGAATATTATATATCTTTCCGTTAAGAAGCTAGAAGCTAATCTAACGGTAAGGGGGGGACGGGGGTATTATCGGAATAATTTTTGCATTGTGGACTTGAAATGGTGCCACATTGAGCGCCTTTACTTTTCCATAGGCACAAAATAAGAAGGGAGTGTCAAATAAGAAAAGTACATGTGATGTAGGAAATATAATCGTGTAACATACACACTGCTCCTTGGTTTCCTTGATTGGCCGCTATCTCCTCTGTCACCTTGTCGACCCTAAACAGAAATCAATTTGTCGCAAGGTTATTTTTCTTAGGAAACAATAATCTCCATTTAGCGCCAAAAAGTAACATGGGATATTTAAATAACTGCCAAGAATTATATGTTCTGAGAAATGAACGATTTTCTGAAGAACGAAACTCAAAGAAAAGTGACAGCTCTGAGGAAGAGATATATAACTGCATTTTTTGACAGGCTCAGCATATTTTCATCATAAGGCCTCTTCTGTTTGGGAGATCTCAGACATCAAAGTGATTCTGTTGACGTTTTTTCAAAAACCATGCTTCTGTTAAAACACTTCAGTTGTATTCAATGTAACAATTTATTTGGGAAGAACAAACTGAATTAAATAACTGGGGCATCTCTTTGGTTTGGTTGACACCACGATGATGTGTTTAGACCAAATCACACACAAGAAAAATATTTGATGGATTATAAGAGTTTTGGTATTTACCAAATGAATTTTATAGGCCTGACAATCATGTACATGTATCTATACTGCGAATCCAAATGCATTGAATGTTAACAGTTTACATCCTTCCATAAAAATCAAAATTCGAGGGAAACTCAAGTCAGTTTGTCAGATAATCTTCACGCCTTCAATGCAAATTAATTTCACAAAAAAACAAAAGTGGTGGTTGTTTACTCAGAATTCTATCATTGTTGCATTAGGTGATGCAGGAATCAAAAATTAATTAATTATTAATTATAAATAATAAATAAAAAGTTCAAATTAAAACAGGCCAGTCCTGGTGAGCCTGGTTTACCCGCTTCACCTCGAGCACCTCGTGTTCACCTTTTGTTTCTGTTAAAATGACAAAAATATATAAGCAGTTATTTAGACCTTTTCACCTGGTAATATAGCACTGGTGGTTTTCGTAATACAATACCACACACCGCTTATAAGAACCTACAGTTTTTTACAAGTCAGCCTGAATAAGGTCGTAATATATCGGGTGTTTAGTGGAAATCAGGCTGGTTTAGGTTATTATTAGGTTCTTAATATATTCAGGTGTTTAAACTGTTTGGCTACTGTTTCGATAGTACTTTGAATCCATTATTTTTCAGTCGTGTCCGAACTACTAATCATACAAAATCCAGGAATATAATACATTTTCCACATTTTTTTATCGTGTTGAAGTTCTACTTGTCCTAAATGCTCCAGCCGCTAAAATAATTTTTTGACCCAATGTTTACAATAGAACCTATTTCAAATTTCAAGGCATGATGGGTTTCTTAAATAATGGGGGTCTAATTTCCAATGTCAGCCTGTAGGTTTTATTTAACATGTTCTTTCTAGCGGGTTGTTATTTACTGTAATTTTTTTAAAAAAAAAAAAAAAAAAAACACCCCCCCCCTTGGGGGGGGGGGGGGGGGGGTCCCCCCCCCACCCCCCCCCCCCCCCCAAAATATCACAAGCCGCTTCAGCGTGTGATCTTTTGGCCAATATTGAAATATTACAAGCCAGTATTATAAATTAACAAATACCATGTACAACTCATGCTACTAGCTATCATTATTTTGTTTATAATTGACTACATTTTACTATCACAACCTGACTGGTAACTGATTCGCAAATGCATGTCGTTGAAGCTAAATTATTTTGAAATGTTTTCAGCAATGGCTAAAAAAAAATGCTTTTTCAGCTCAGTTACACCACACAAAAGTTGTTTTGCGTTCAATATTCATAGTTTGTTTGTAAATGTTGACAGAAAATATCATTGGAATGGCCACTTTTATTTTGCCCATATGCATTTAAATAAATGATCAACAGCTTTTTTTAGCCCATCACCTTTCAGAAATTTCTAAGCCTGTATTATAAATAGCATTATATTTACAAATACCAACAACCGTGACTACAAATATTTTCAAGTTGGTTTCTATTGGTTATTTTCTCGGACACAACTCAAAACGTATTGCGTTTTGTGCACGGTCAAGGCCAAAAAAGCGAACAAAAACATGAACAAAGAACTTTGTCAGGCTTACATAACCATTTCCCTTTATCAGCTTTGTTGTCAATCTAAACATAATATTGTTACATGACACGTTGAAAGAAAAATGTTGTCCTCATGCCACCTCAAAAACTCAATTAATACCTTAACACCGTTGCTTCCTCTTTCACCACGGTCGCCTAACCTACCAGCTGAACCCTGGAAAATAAATGTATTACAACACAGTTATGCAAACAAACCTTCATCATTTTTTCAGGCCAATTTTTTCAAGTTCGCCGTTCGCAATCCGTCTTAATCTTCTCCATCCTCAACCATCCTTGTTCCTGTCTGGTTTATTATAACATCTTTGGTGTTTTCTACCTTAGTAAACTATTATTTTGAGGCTTTCTTCAATTTGAAGGTGATAGATTTTGCACTTCGAAAAAATGACTTAAAATATTGTGACATAGCTCCTTTAAAGGGACACTGTCCCGGCGTATTTGCTCAAAACTGTTATAATGCATGAAATGGTCCCTAAATCTATGAAATGAGACTTAATAAACTCTAACTAAATGATAAAAAGCAATTTCTTCAAGAAATTCAATACTGCAACTAAATGTTTGCAAAATTTCAAAGATTTCCGAGCCAAATTTGAAACTTGAAAAACTGACATCCTGACGTTTTTTCAAAAATCCATATTGCAATCCATTCATCCTCGCTGGCGTTCGTCATCCTCACTTCCTAATGGGTTCCTGTCATTTGGCGAGTGTTATTCTACAGAATCAAACCATTATTGATCAACTTCCTATGATCTAGATATGTTTCTGAGCTTCCCAAAATCATGCTAAAATCAGGACAGTGTCCCTTTAAGTACATGCCAGAAAAATGTTGATACCAAACAGCAAAATGAAACACACCTCTCCTCCTTTAACACCATTGAAACCCACTGCTCCTGTGACTCCTTGCGGACCCTGAAAAAAATATTAAAGTCACTTTTTTTTCTGTAAAAAATGAAGTTCCCTGAGCAGGCCTTTGATATACTGCGTGGCACTATCTGGCCTGCATCTGGATCATTATCCACATACCTAAAAGATATGTTTACACTACGATCTGTTAATTACTCCTTAAGAGGAATCGATATTCTGAATTTATTCCAGCCATCAACAACTACTTATGGTCTTCAATCACTTAGATATATTTAGCTGCCAAATCCTGGAACTCTCTACCTGATAGCATCAGAACTATTTCTTTTTTTAATGACTTCAAAAGAGCAATCTCCTTAAGTGACAATTTTAACTGAGACAATCCATAATGTTTACTGGTTTAGTTTTATTAATGTATATCATCATTGATGTAATTTTTATATTGTTTTGTAATTTGTTTGTTTGTTTATTTCTCGAAGATATTACAGTCAAACCTGTATATAACGGCCCTGTAATAAAGCGGTCACCCTGTATATAACGGTCACCGAATAACTTCCCGATCCGAAAATTGTTCCTATATTGCTGTAAACTTGACCTGTATATAGCGGTCAGCTGGCCATTTCCCGAGGGTGACCGTTATATACAGGTTTGACTGTAGCTTCATCAGCTACACTGTAAATTTTGAGTTGAAATAAAGTTTATGAATAATAAATGTATAGATGGTAAATGGCTCGGTCATACTGTAGAAAGTACCTGTATTCAGTTTGTATGTATGTATGTACTATTACTTTGCAGGTTCTGATTTTTTGCGATTTTTGCGGGATTTTTCACCATCCACAAAAAAGAACCGTAAAAATCATTCCCTGCAAAAATACATTCCGCAAAAATTTACTTTGTTTATGAAATTACCAGTAAAACTATCTGCCATTGTACATTTTCTAATTGAGAATCGCAAAATTAGTATCGCCAAATCGCAAAAATTATAGTATCCGCAAAACACAAAAATTCGCAAACCCGCAAAATTAAACTCCAGCAAAAATTTAATGCCACACAGTAGTCTGCTCCCATCAATAGTTGGTTAAGAAACAAAAACAATGAAAAATAAACATACATGTACTCCAGGTGACCCAGATCTACCATTCTCTCCATCAGCTCCCTAGGAAGAAAAAAGAAAGAAAAGAAAATGATATGAGTTTACACAATGTTAAACAATGCCATCCTTACATACAATGTAAGTACTTTTAAAAGGTCACGTTACGTTAAAATTGAAACCGTTCTACTGAGTTTTAACCCTTTCACTCCCAAGAGTGCTTAAAGTTCAAAACTGAGGAAAAAGTATTGACTTTCATTTTTTTTTTGCAAAATTGTCAAAAATAAACAGTACTGCTCAATAGCTTTCATTTGAATGGTCACACACTAGGGTTTCATCCAGACTCAAAAGTTAAGAACCTCATTTATGGACTCAAGGTTTGACTCTGGAAGAGAAAGGGTTAAAGTAATGTCCAAGAAATTCCAGAAGCTCCTGCGCGAGTAACTCATAATAGCACTCCTTTTATAGGTCGATCGGTATATGACACTGGTATAAAAGTAACTTTTAACAAATTGGATCGTTATTCTTTAGGATTCCATTGATCAGCAAATATGTATTTTGGCTTTTGACTTTTCGAAGTGTTACTGATCATGACCATGAAAGTGCCCCTTTAATTATCTTTACAGTACTTGTATCTATGCAGTGGTTTTACTGCTCATTAATTTTATCATACAAAATAACTACAATTTTTGAACTTACTGGTCTTCCTTGGGAGCCTGTCTTTCCTGGTTTTCCGGGGGTCCCTGGGTCTCCCTGATAAATTGAAATCAGAATTAGGAATTAGCAATCAAAACATTTAGTACAAGTAATTCACTAAACTTGTAATAAGGCTCGCAACCGCGACAATAACATAAATTAACATAAATAATTAGCATTATAAATTAAACATAAATAAATTAAAATAAATAATTAGCAATCTACTATGAAAATACATCACTATTATTATAATATTATCACAGCCCCAGTTTAACAAACTGCCTAATATTAACCAGCAGCTATAACAAAGTGAGACACGCTCTTGTGGTTCTGGCCATGCTTAAATAATTTTGACAGGGCTCTTTCAAGTGAATAACATTCACTGATACCCATTTACTGAGTGATATTGTTTCCAAGATATTGCCTACTTCACCCGGCCACCTGCTCGACCAGGGTTTCCAGGTTCTCCTTGAGATCCCTAGGGGAAATAAGCAAAAGTAAACATAGTAAGAATTTCACCCGGGGGGGGGGGGGGGGGGGTACTCAAAAAAGTTTTTATACCGGGACGGGGAGGCTCCGCCCAGAGGTCCAACCCCTTACCCTTTCCCAAGGATATATGATAACAGGTAAGTCTTAATTAAGTTCACCTGTTCCAGTGATATTATGTCACCCCTGCACATATAGGGATCACTTGTGAGAGGTATATCACAAATATTATACATTTACTATGTCCCAAAGTAAAAAGAAACGTGACATCTGCGGACATTTAATAGTGAAGTCCTGGACAAGAGATTCCTTCTTCATTCAAAGCTATAATGGCCATATTTTTGTGCAAGTTAATTTTGTGGCCATTTTTCTAAATACTTACTACTGAGGGACCTACAAACTTATTAGGAAAAAAAATAACTTTGTGGCCATTATGAAGACATTATTATGGCAGTGGGGACCCATTTAGTAAGTAAAATCTTTATTTAAAGAGGGTAGCGCATAATAGCAAAGCTAATAAACTTGTGGCCCTATAATAAAAACTCTTGCCATTTTGCCATCAGAGGTACCTTTGGGGTTACTGCTTGCATGAGGTCTTTAAAATAAACATAGGCTGTTGTAAGCTAGGTGACTGCAGTGGGAGTTTGACTATATACCTGTTCTCCTTTTCCTCCATCTTGTCCATGTAAATCCATTTTTCCCTCCATCGCCCTAATATCATTAAAAGAGATAACCAAATGAAATGAGTACTTGGGCGGAAAAGTGCTTAAGCCCAGCATCAGGACCATGGATGGACCTATGGGCAACCATGTTTTGAACATGGATGACAACCATGGTAAACCATGGTTTGTCCATGGTCAACCATGAAACGTAATTGGCACAAGGCTGGCCATGGTCGAACATGTTCAAACTGACTGTGACAATTAGAAACAAGGTCGATCATGTCTATTTGTTTGTCTGTCCTGTGTCAGCCTGTATGTCTGCCTGCCTGCCTGTCTGTCTGTGTCAGCCTGTATGTCTGTATGTCTGGGTATGTCTGTCTGTCTGTCTGCCTGCCTGTCATACTGTCTGTCTGTCTGCCTATCTGTTTCTCTCTTTGTTTGTTTGCTTGCGTGTTTGCTTTCCATGGAACTTGCTCACCTTGATTCCTTGCCTTCCTTCTGCACCAGGATATCCACGACTTCCAGAGGGTCCCTAAAGTAAAACCATTTAGTTTTAGCCAACAACAACAACAACAACAACAACAACCATTAGCCAACAACTACAGTATCCTATAATTATATTACTCTTTATTTACATTTTTCATTGAGTGTCAAAAGTAATTCTGAATTACTTTTGTTTTACTTTCCTTTGCTCTATGATTGGCTTAAAAAAAATTCACTGTTTCCCTCAGGACAAGTCATTAAATATTTGATGTATTATACTTCTCATTACTGCATCTATATTATAACACTGTTTATAAAAAAATATTTAACTTTAAGGACACGATCACAGTGTATCTTTATTACAGCCAGTGATTCCAAACTGTGCTTTTGCTATGATGTTATACTGTGCGGGTTGTGAATAAGAGAACAACCCATAACTATATATACAGTGGAACCCCGCTTTACGGACACCCGCTTAATATGGACACCCGCTTTTTACGGACAGTTTTTGTTTGTCCCGACGAAAGGCTCATATAGTTTCTCTTACATGAACCGCTTAATACAGACACCGGTTAATACGGACAATGGACACTTTTCTGTGACCCGAGTGGCACTCTCTCATACAAAGTTAACCTTGCTTTACGACCTTTACGGACACTGGTTATCCGAGAGAACCTAACTAAAGCTGCCAACCAAGTCTTTCAAAGGTTTTGTCTAATATTCAGTCCATCTGGTTGAACTGCAAACTGAAAAGCCAGTGCAGAGCAAAGTCACAGACTATTTTAAATGATTACACGTACGTCGTCCCGTTTCAAACAAGAGAACATTAATTTTACTACTTGTATTTGAATGAGCGTAAGGTTTCTTCAGTTTGAACTTAAGTTACAGTTAAGACATTAAACATCGTTCTGTTGCCTTTAAATTGTATGCTTTATAGTCTTTATATCGATAAAACCTGTGTCCGTGACGTTTATTCTGGAGCCCGCTTAATACGGACACCCGGATAATACGGACACTTTCGCGTGTCCCCTTGGTGTCCGTATTAACCGGGTTCCACTGTATCACATTATTTGCTAAATTACAACTGGAGAGCTGACCTTTGAACCCAGGGGACCAGTTTCTCCAGGACTTCCTCTTCTTCCCAGGAATCCCTAGTTAATGAAACAACAACAAGAATCAGTAAAATGAATTGTCTCACACTACATCGTAACACTACCATGATGAGTGAAGAAACAACAAAGTATGCACGCTTTGTTTCAACGTGTAGCCAAAAGATGGCTGATATGTAATTTATGGTTCATTAATAAAGGGACTAGGTCAAGACATGCTGTCTCCTTGTGAGCTGGAAAACTAAGATTGATAATGAAAATATTCAATGAAATATCCAGTTTAAATTAGCTAAACAACATTTCTGAGCATTATAAATAGACAGTGTTCAAAGTGCCAGATCACTGTCGACCCGAAATAAATCAAGTTTAGCTCAATGCGATTTCAATTTTGTCCAATTTTGACAATCCACGCCCATTTGTGATTTGTGATGTACCAACCGTGATGTAGAACGTACCCGTTTTCCAGCAGGACCAGGATTTCCAACTTCACCTGGAAGTCCTGTTGTGCCCTAGATATTGAAGAATATAAAGAAGAAAAGAAATGAGTCAGTAGAGCAGTTACTGTATTAATTAAGTCCCTGCCAAAGGGGGGGGGGGGGGGGGGGGGAGGGGGGCTTACATTGGCTTATTAGAAGGGAGCTTAATAGAGGGAGGAGGCTTACTAAATATTTCCAAGGTGTAGTACGTGTCATGCTTTAGTTACCAGCATGCATGACTATGGTCGTCATTACAGATAGCATGCAATGAAAAGCAAAGCAGGATGAAATGGAGATTTGTCACCTACAAGATGCATTGAAGTGTGACATATCGAAACAATCACTGTACAGCAAGGAGTCCAAAAAGTGTGACCACTTTAAATTAATTCATATTCTTTCGTGCGTGCAGGTTATCCAATCAGAAGCTGAGGATAGCTATCCTCGGTTTCTGATTAGATAGGATGTGCGCAAGAAAAATGTGAATTAATAAAAAGTGGTCACATTTGTGGGCTCCTTGCTGTCTTATACAAACCGATGATCCTTTGGCTCCTTCCAGTCCTCTTTTGCCAGGTTTTCCTGGAGCTCCCTAAAAGATGGAATGTAATTTATTTATCCAAAGTAGTTAATTACGCCAAAATAGTCACAGTCTGCGATTAAAGCATCTTAAACGTCTCCACATACTTCTTCTCGCAAATTCCTACAAAATGTCTTTAGTGAAGCACTTCATTGGTACTTTTCAAGTGAAGTTTGTTAGTTGTTTTTGTTCTAAGTATACTTCCTCGATTGAAAGCTTAATTATTTTAATAATGTTGAGTGCAGGATGGTCAGGTTAAACAATAACGACATTTTTTACGAACTTTCTCAAACTCATTAATAATTCATCAAGGTAAAACAAAGGAGATCATAACCGTGTCGGAGGTTTGGATACCCGGTCTTAATTGGCATAGATTTTTACGATTTATCTCTCCGTTTACTCCTTAGTTTTTGTTTCGATTGAGAAGATATCAAATACCTCAGACAGTGTTTCATCGGCTGTCCAAACACCTCAAATGTTGTCAAAATGCTCCGTTGCGTGTCATATTTTCAACTCTCTTCTCGGTGTTTGGATATCCCAATGAAACACTGTCTCTCGTGTTTGATATATTACTTAATGCCCTTTGAGTCCATATTTTGCCTAAAATTGCTAAAATAAACCTAGTGAAAATATGGCTCTGTCATTTTCGAGAAATTAAGTACCTACGAAAATTACTGAGTCAATAAGGTACATATTATTTACTTGAATATGTACAAACCTGTTCCCCACGCCGTCCAGAATCACCAGGAATACCAGGACGTCCCTGTAAATTAAAATACATAGACAATTAATTCAGCTTAAATTACATGTTTTGTGTTCAAATGTTCAATCGACTTTATTATTATAAAATTACATGTTATATCTTTCACCCGGCCGAGTTCAAGTATATGATATTTCATATATTAATTCTTGTATATACATGTACATGTAGCTCAATAATGCACACGGCCTACATCATGCACATGCAACACAGGGTTGTCAGAGGGTTGAGCATGCCAAGCCGGAGCCCGGAGGGGAGTACTACCTTATATAAGCTATATTTAATAGCCAAAGGGTATGGTGTTTTATCCGTTTTGGCCTGAAATAGGGTACAGATTTTGACCATTTTGGTCTGAAATAGGGTATGTTTTGAGCACTCTGGACTGGAATTTGATTTGGCTTTTAGACAAAACTATTTTTTGGTCATTAACATCGGGGATCATGCACAATTCATTATCCATTGAAACAGAAGCAACATGACAGAAGATAGTTATTTAAAAATCAAACAGTTTCAGGACTGTTTCACTTACATCTATTCCAGAATTTCCTACACGCCCAACAGCTCCCATTGGACCAGTTCCACCCTATGAGATAAAATTTGATAAAGCAAAAGTCAAACGTCTTACAGTACACATTTTTTACATCAAAGGATAGTGTCTAATCACAGGCCAAATGGCCCATGCTCCTGAAGCTCATTACGGTCTCCATGACATGAAGCGACTAGCCCCCCGGCCCTTGATAAAATGCTACAATTTTGCACACCAACGGCTTAAATAACATCCATCTGCATTTGCAGTCTTTCAATTCAATATGCTCTAGATATAAGGCCACACTGTTTTAGATATCTTTGTGCTGTTCCCATTCTTTGACTTGCATGTTCCCAGCTTGTTCAATAACTTGACCAATGTTAGCCCAATACAGTTCAACATGGTTCAATAATTCAACCAATGTTAGCCCAATACTGTCCAATACAGTTCAATAACTCGACCAATGTTAGCCCAACACTGCCCAATACAGTTCAATACTCGACCAATGTTAGCCCAATAATGTTCAATACAGTTCAATACTTGACCAATGTTAGCTCGCCCAATACTGTCCAAGAACTTGAACAATGTTAGACCAATACTGTCCAATACAGTTCAATAACTCAACCAATGTTAGCCCAACACTGCCCAATACAGTTCAATACTCGACCAATGTTAGCCCAATACTGTTCAATACAGTTCAATACTTGACCAATGTTAGCTCGCCCAATACTGTCCAAGAACTTTGACCAATGTTAGACCAATACTGTTCAATACAGTTAATAACTCGACCAATGTTAGCTCGCCCAATACTGTCCAATACGGTTCAATAACTCGACCAATGTTAGCCCAATACTGTTCAATATAGTAACCTGGTCTCCTTTGTTCCCCTGTGGGCCTGCTGCACCATTCAGTCCTTCTTTTCCTGATTCGCCGCGTGGTCCTTGAAGCCCATCAGGTCCTGGATCTCCCCTCGCTCCTCTCGGACCCTGTGTGCCCGCCAAGCCATTGTTTCCTTTAACTCCAATAGGCCCTGCTGACCCTTCTCCACCCCTCTCACCAGGAGAACCCTATGACGCAAATATTGTTGTGTTATCGATAGTATTTATTTAAAAAGGAATGTTGTTTTGGGACTACAGTTAAAGGGGAAGTATCACAAGAATTCTCCCAAGTTTTTGCATAAACTGTGCTTGAATTATGAAGGTACACTCGTTAATCATGCACAAAATGGCTCCTGAACAACAGAGAAAGACATCAATTCATTCTCCTGAGGTGGGAACAAACCAGAATCATTGATTTTGAGCTATTATAAAACTTGAAAACGTCAGCCCGACTATTTCAAGTTTCATTCCACTTCCTTCCTATCTGTCCTTAGTCAAATAAATTATCTAACAGTTTTTCTGTACTAGTAGGGCAAGACCCGGCCTTGTGTGCATGCACTTACAGGCTCATTAAAACAGGCATGAAATTAAAGCAAACCAAAGCATTTTTCATCTGTAGTATTCCCTAGTTTGAAACAGCCCTAAGCCCACACATGTACGTATTGCGGACCTATTTTTAAAACGTACATACCGCTGGTCCCTCTGGTCCTGTTGATCCAGCCGGGCCGGGAGATCCCTTAAAACATAAATCACATTTTCAAATTCAAATTTGCAACTAACTAAAAATTAGCCTCCTCGCAGACTTTTTTTTTGCATCGTCATGCAATCTCTCCTCGTGCTACACTAAAAATGTGCGTATAATCTGTCCCAAGCCTTGGTAACAGGGAACCCAGATGGCTCACTCCAGTGCCAGCATTAACCCCTGTTTCTCTGGCATGAAGCGACCAGGAGTATTGGATGGGATGCTAGCCAATCACAGATAACCTCCAGCATTTTGTCCAGTTGTCCTAACAATTTGCTGGCAGGGTGTAGAGAGGCACTGTCAGTATATGTACCCTGTCTCCCCTGAGCTCCCAAAAATAGAAGAGCGCCCCTGGCACTAAATCAAATTACAGTAAGCAAATGACAGAACAACAATGCCTTGTCATACGGCCAGTTTCGTATTCTCGGACTGAACTGAACCTACAATAGCTTGCAGTGGAGGCAGACTGCTAATGCAGTGTAATCTCTTCAAATGCAAAGCTGTTTTTAATGATATTCCCCGCAATAGCCTCCAATCCAATCACAAGAATATGTAAAGAATATGTAAACCTGTAATTTGGCTGATCACTAGCTGTCATCCCATGAAAAACATTAATACTTTGATTCCAACATCTAATCTAACCCATTTAAAAGTAGTTAACAGATAACAATATTCATTCTTCCAAAAACAATCTACAATTAACTTTATTCTGACGTTACTTGCAAGATTCTACATCTGGCTTTGCAGAAGCAAAGAAAAAATTCCAACTATAGAAAATTTTAGTTATTTTTTAAAACAATATAAGAAGGTAAATTGAACCATTCTCTCTTTAGTAACTTTCTTATTTTTTAAAACAATACTCTTTTACCGGTTTGAAGTATCTCAGTCTCTTTGCACTTTCCTTTCTACCAGACATCCCTCCCCTATTCCTCACTTCAACATCCATTGTATAAGCTAATCTTCAGTGAATCAGCAAATAAACTACTTCCCGTCTTCCCTCCTTTGAGCTAAAAGCTTAGTTTAATATATTTACACTCCTGGCCCTTTTCTTCTAAGACCACTTTCTGTGTATTGGTTAATTTTTTCTTCTTCTTTCTTTCTGTAATTAATTAGGTCATTTATCGAATATAAGAAATGTATTGTATTTTTTTTAGCATCATACTATATTACACCTATATAACCTGTATAATCAGGTATAATTCATTCTACAGTAACAGTAATAGTAATATATAATTTATAAAAAAAAATTATTATGCTTACAACCAGGCCAGGTTCACCACCATCTCCTGGCCGTCCTGACCGTCCAGGATCTCCCTAAAAAAAAAATTATTCATTACCACTAAGAAAAATTAGACACTAAAATACACTGACATCTAAAAATCTACTAGACAGTATACTAATGCAAATGAGACAATCTGATTGGCTGAGCTACTCGTATACTATCAGCCATTAGTGTGCAGTGGCTGGAGGTTGTCTACAAAATTGCGGTTTCTTCTTTTGGAAGAGGATTTGGAGTTAATACTAGACAATTGTTGTGATTTTTACTAAAACAATTAGATTATTTGCTCTCAATTTCTATGATGTGATAGTTGACAAGGTCGTCATCATAGAAATCTTGAGCTCATAATCTAATTGTTAATTAGTAGAAACTTGTCGTGTTCTATTGCAAATCCACCAATTTGATTGCCTGCGACATTGTTTTCTATTCGCTGATAGACAACACTCGCACGCGCGTTGTCATACTCAGGATTCAACAATTGGCATCTCTTTTGATGTAAGTTGGAAAAATTACATAAATAATATTATTGTTGTACCATATAACAAGTAAAGTTTCTACTAAAACAATTAGACTACTATATAATATATACTCACCCTTGTTTTCTATGAGTGATAGGCAACTCAGCTACCCCTCATTGACTATTCGCTCATAGAAAACTCAAGCTGTTAATCAGAACAGTACTGAACATTGAAACTATACATACTTCAATTTGTAAAGTTAACTATAATTGTGAATTCCTAATAAACACAGCCATTAAACCAATACAGCATACAAACCTTGAGTCCATCAATACCGTCCCTTCCTGATTCCCCTGAGGGACCCTAAAGAAAACAAATTCCATTGTCATAAAGTGATATATTTAACAAATAAAGAAGCCAAAGCCAATTATAATGTCATAAAGCATGAAAGGGAGTTGAGAACACGTGTTATCCAACTACATTTCTCATGACTGTACTCAAATAACCGGAGTGCTTATAAAACACAGCTTTTCTTTCTTATATACTCTCAGATAAACATGTTTTTTAACCGATCAGAGCACACATGTAATGCAGTCTATATTGGCTGTTGTTATAAATTTTATTGGCAGTGAAAAAACACAATCGTTAGTTGGGTTTTGAACAGTTCGTGTGTTATTGAAAGTCGCAGTAAATAACTTCAACTGATATCACTTAATTGTCCATGTTTAAGAACAAGATAAAGACTATACTTACTACTAGACCAGTTTCTCCCCGATCTCCTTGGGCTCCCCGTTGTCCTTGGGCACCCTGTGGCATGAGCAGGTATATCATATTTATACATACCGTGTGGTGTGAAATTTTTGCGGGGATCTAAATTTCGCAAATTTCGCGGGTTTTCTAACGATCCGCGAAAATTAGATCCCGTAAAAATAAACTCCTGCAAAAAAAATCCGCGAAAATTTAACTCCATTTATTTGGATTACTGAATTTCAATTAAATTGACTGCAAACAATATTACAAGTATCGTACATGTAAGTGACAGGAACTTCGTACATGTAAGTGACAGGAACTTGCCCAAGATACTTTGATAGCCTACCGGACCAATGCGGGTGTCCTCCGCAAAAAACAAACTTTCTATCAATGCAAAGCTTATGAAATCAAGTATTCGATAAAAATTGTACATGTTCTGCTTTAATTTTATTCAACTGTAAGAAGAGTACGGGCTCTGAAAACTCAAATTTGGGCTGAATATTTAAAGAAGGTTTAGACAGGGTTTAACAAAACCGTGGCTTAACTCGACTTTAAACTGGCCAACCTAGATGTGTTTAACGTCATTTACAGTAAACCCGGTTAAGAAGGTGTACTTAAAGGAGCTATGTCATGGTTGGCGCATCTTGAAAAAATTGGCCATTTTTCAAGTTCGCCATTCGCAATCCGTCTTAATCTTCTCCATCCTCAACCATACTTGTTCCTGTTTGGTTTATCATTACCTCTTTGGTGTTTTTCTACCTCAGTAAACTTTTATTTTGGGGCTTTCTTCAGTTTGAAGGTGATTTTGCACTTCGCAAAAATGACTAAAATATTGTGACATGTAGCTCCTTTTAATTAACACAGACTAAAAAACAATTAGCTACTGAGACTGACCTGCTTATAAGTAGATTTAAACCTCATTAAATTCTCTTAAACTATGGCCTAACTTAGACTTAGTTTAAATATTCAGCCCAAAATGGCTGACGAGGCTTCGAGCAAAATTATTTTATGTAATTTTAAATGGGTAAATAAAGTTGTTGTTGTTGTTGTTGTTGTTGATTACATGCAGTTTCTTACCTGGTCGCCTTTCACCCCTTGGAAGCCACGTATACCAGGTATACCACCAGGTCCCTATAAACACGGTAAAAGATTATTAACATTAAAATGTTACGTTTTTAGACTGAATTGGACTCTGGACACTCAGTCCTATTGCCATTATTAATAAGGCCCAGCTGCAAAGTGCCATTAAGCTATAGGGCCCGGTTCGAACGTCATACCATCATTGTGTCGAACTCAATTAATATCAATTAAGTTTTGGCAGTGGCGTGACTGTAGCGCGACTCTAGCTCGACGTTTGAATCTGTTCAGTCGCAGCAGAGTTGCCACTACGTGGCAAGGCAGTCGCGCTACGTGATTCTAGCTCGACGTTTGAATCAAGTCGCGCCACAGTCGTGCTACATGTACAGTCGTGCTAATGTCAAACTTAATAGGATCCCTTAATGGAGTCACGCTTATGCGACTCTACTGAGCACAACGTTTGTATCAACGTTGCGCCACAGTCACGCTAATGTCCGAACTTAATAGGATCCTTAATAGAATATAGGTTCGACACTAGTGTGACTGTTGGACGTTTGAATTAACATCGCGCCAGAGTCACGTAGCACGACAAGCCTTGTTGCACTATATGCGACCCTGGCACGACGTTGATTCAAACGTCGAGCTACAGATCTCAGACTGTAGAGCAACTGTGGCACGTGTTGATTCAAACGTCCGCCGAGCTACAGTCACGCCACTGTCGAACTTAATTGATTAATTGAGTTCGACACGATAGCACAACGTTTGAACCCGAGCCTTAAAGCCATTTCCGAGTTGAAAATGAGTTAACTCGCATGTTCATTTTCATTTGAATGGTTATGCACCAGGACTTGCTTTGAAACAGAGGAAAAACTTACTGGTTCGCCGCTGTTGCCTGCACCTCCACCCGGTCCTGGAGGCCCAGCTTGACCCTAGTGAACATGAAATGTAACATTACAATAATTTTCACATTGACATTCATTTCTTGACAAGTAGTTACGGCAATCTACCATATTATAGGAAATTAACGCTCCACGAAATTATTAACGCAAATTTTAAAAATTCACGTTAATTTAAGTAATTGCGTTAATTTTTGTGAGCAAAGCGTTAATTTCATATAATAATTAGGTAACATCCAGATGCCTATTCCTGGCCATCCCCTTCTACGTCAAGCAATAAGTTCCATTCTCGATCCTAGAGCTCCTCTTTTACGCATGACTGATGGTGAGAAGAGCTCTGGGGAACACTGCGAGAGAGCCTGTACATGTAGCTCTGATTGGTTTTTGGTTGAAACAATTAAGACCGATTCCGCTCAACGTTCGAGCAATAAGTGCAAAAAATTAAGTTACCAAAAAAATACTCATAGCACGGTAACATTTTGAATACAGTTAAGCATAAATTATTGATAAATTAGCTCCCAAGCTGACCCTGCGAGAGAAGTCATTACATATTTTAATTAAAAAGATGCTTCATATGTCAGTTCAAAACAAAATGGCGTGCGTTTTTATAATTTTTTACGAGGTTTGACATTAATTTTCTCGAGAAAATGCTTGAGAATTTAATTGCGGGGTCACTTGGAGAAGTGAATTAAAGTGATATGTTTCAATTAGTATTCAAAATGTTACCTTGGCTATGAGTATTTTTTTAGTAATTAATTTTTGCACTTATTGCTCGACCGTTGAGCAGAATCCGTCTTAAAAAGCTTCCGATTGGTCATCTGCTACGCGTGTAAATTGAACTTGCGGCGGGAGTTTTCCCTGTGGCTGGGGTTGAGAATGGCGCAGAAAGAAAAGTTTCGAGAAACTACACAACCATGAGCAAAAAAAACCCAAAACCGAGGTAATAAGTATGGACGTTAATATTTGCAGTTGCTGCAATTCTGGTCTATCCAACATATATGATCGCGCGCATAGACTTGTTCGGAAGAACTGCGAAAAAGCAATTGTTTTATTTATCAGGGATTTGGACAGTCTCAAAGTCTTCCTCACAAGTTGGCCGGTTATGGCCGGTATAGGTGTAAATGGGTGAATTAATACCTTAAAAGGGCAAGATAACATTAAAGATCACTTCAAAATCCAGTGGGGCAGGGTGTTGGACGGTGTAATAAACATATGAAGTTGAAAAGGTGAAGTTTCATGCATGTACTCACATCATTGCCATCTGACCCTGCTTCACAGGGCTGCCATTGGGGCACCTTGATTACCCTATAGGACAAACAAATTGCATTTCAATTACAGTCGAACCGGGGTTCCACTGTAGCAGCCTTTGTGGCCCCCTTGGGGGTGGGGAGGGGTCATTACTTTTCGGGAACAAAAACCGTTCAATAAAGTTTTTTCTGAAATAAAAATGGGGCAAATCAGCCAATGTAGAGTAAATCGAATTCTTCTCTGATTCAGACTCTGAGCTAGTCAGATAGCGTAAACTGTTTTCTACTCCATATGATGCATATCTCAGTGTGATAGAGTTTTCTGTGATTAACGTGTTCGTGATCAAGTTATGACACTGCATGAAGATATGATGTATACATTAGACTATCGATCATTGGAAAATATATACACGATATGACAATTAAAAAAACCTTGGTCTTGCTACTTTTGGGGGGCTCGCTACTTTCGGGATTTAAATAGCAACCACAAATTTTTGACGTAACTTTCGGGGTTCACTACTTTCGGGTCATTACTTTTGGAACTTTACGGCAGTGCAACTACTTCAACAGCTTACTGCTGTTACTGTAATGAAATTCAACATACCTCTGTGCCAGACTCTCCAATGAGACCTGGCTCCCCTGTCTCTCCTTGGCCACCCTACAAGAGAAATTGACGTCAATTATGAAAATGAACTTGACATGTAAAAGAGCTTTTAAACCAAATGCAAAATAAAGCAAAAGTGTGGTTCCTACATCTGGTCCTCTGGGTCCTGATGAGCCAGACTGTCCGGTTGGTCCCTATAATTTGTTGCAAACAAAAATAAACAGATACATGAGTTAAGTAAAAAAAAAAAATGCTCCAATCAAAGAAGTCGCAAAGTAAACTCGGTGTGACGAAACCAGCAGAAATGAAATGAAAGAGAAACTTGAAAACAAGAGAAAGACGGCTTGAGAAAGAAGTAGCGATACAGACAAAACAAAGAGAGAAAAAGACAAAGATCTACGTCATTTCTCAAACTCAATAACCCTTTTTCACTCCAAGAGTGCTAAGCTTAAAACTGAGAACAAATCTTAAATTTCGTTTTGGCAAATATTCTCCGTTTATTCCTTAGTTTTTGTTTCAATTGAGAAGATATATCAAACACTTGAGATAGTGTTTCATCACATTACCAAACACCTCGAATTTCATCAAAAATACTCCGCTGCGCGTCATATTTTCAACTCACTTCTCAGTGTTTGGAAATCAGATTAAACACTCTCTCGTGTTTGATATATTACTTCAAGTTCCTTTGGATGATTGAACACATGAATACTGCATCTCTTTGACTGTTTTTGTTCTTACTAGCTTACATTAACATTTGTACCAACATTTGAACCTTAAAATACTGTAAGCTCTATTAAAGCCCCCGGGGACTTATTTAATTTCAGGCCTCAAGAAGGGGGGCTTAATAGAGAGGGAGGCTTATTTCAATCATAAATTTTTAGAAAATTTATAATTATTCATTTTCAAACTTTACTATTACACCCCTAACTAAAACAGAACAAGAAATGTGTTATGTATCACCGTCGTCTCACAAATGCAATGCCATTTATACCCTAACTCAATGATACTTCTGGAAATTAAAGACCCCATTTCAATACAAAGTGACTGAAACGTCAGAAAATATTGATGAAATTTACGCCCACCTGACGGAAAGGGGAGGGAGGCTTAATAGAGAGGGGGGCTTATTACAAAATATTACTTCCAAAAGGGGGGCTTAATAAAGAGGGGGGCTAAATAGAGCTTTTATGAAAAGGGCGTGGCCACAATGCAATATTTGGGTAATAGAAAAATATAAATTGACCAAAATGACATAATTTTTAGAAAAAAATTATTTTCCTTCACTTTTTGAGTATTTCTAACAAAAATTGAATCTTAAATGCATTGTCATTTTTTTCAATTTTTACCCCCATGTTACGCCTTTGTACATCAGGAATGTGCTACTGTTTGAACTTCTACTTAATCTTTAGATAATGATGATATTTGTGACACTCATGCAGCGGAAGGAGATTAGAGAAATAAATGCTTTTAAAATACCCAATTAAGTTCACTACTACGTCAAAATGCTAAATATTCTCATTCCTCATTAGGAATATTATCAAATTGGGTACAATTGTCGTCTACATTCAATTAACATTAGCGTTTGGCAGCACATAAATCGACTTTGTTTAACAAGGGTAACACTTGCGACTGACAAACCTGTGGCCTTCCAGATTGAATTGGAATTTAGAAGTGTTGGTTTTTGAGGAGGTAGGAAAACCAGAGTACCCGGCGAAAAAACCCGGAGCAAGGATGAGAACCAACAACAAACTCAACCCACATACGACGCTGGGAGGTGAGCGCTCTCACCACTGTGCCATCCCTGCTCAGAATCCCTTTAGTTGTTGATTTGGATTATATTCCCACCACTTTATGTAAGGAGAAAATAAATGGTGATCACTTACAGGCGCACCCTTCTGTCCTTGGATCTCTCTTATCACAGTTGATGGACCCTTTGAGTCATTGGGCCGTATGATCTAAATAGGAGTAAAAACATTTTAAACAAAAAATTAGGTGGTTTAAGGACTCAAGAAGCTTTTACATGGAAAATGGTTTTCTCCCACACTTAACTGTATGCATGGCGCTGATTTGTCGCAGTGGTCAGCTTGTCGACCTGATGGTTCACAGCGGTGTAGGAGAATATCAATATTGAAGACTACAGAAACTTTGGAAATGGCTGATCATGTTACTAAGTGGTTCTGATCAGTTTCAGAATTTTGATGACACCTGATAGTGTATCAGGTTGGTTGTTCAGTCAGGAGAGCAGGTGCACAGTTTTTGGCAAATCTTTGTTTAAGCACTCAAAGAGTTTCCGATTGACCCCCCTCCCCCCCCCCCCCCCCCCACAGAAGGTTTTTTTTGGTTTGAACTCCCACCCCCTGGAAATTCAGCCCCCTCCCCCTCGGAATTTCCAATGACCTTCCTTGACGTGGGTATGGATATTTTCTGGAACTGCACATGGTATTATATCATCCAATCAAGAAACAGCACAAGCACTTATGGGTACTCTGAAAATTGAGGATATGTCATGTTGCCTAGCAACTTCGGGACGAAATTGGTGGGCTCAGTCCCGTCTCGGAGACAGGAGTTCGCCATCAACTGATACTTGTTCCCTCAACACCTGACAAAGTGTTAATGTCATCAGAACAACATTTTCTGGTACCAATGGAAAATGGAGAATCAATGCCAGTATAATTTGTGACAACAGGACTAATATTTTTCTCTGCTAACCAGATGGAGACATTTTGACTTTTAAAAATGTGAGCCCGAGACTTCCAGACTTAATTTTAGCCCAAGACGTTCAAAGCTACGAAGTACAAGCTACTTGTAACTTACAACTCATCAAATATTTTCTTGTTTCCTGTTTGCGTTATTAAAATGTAATGATCAAGTAATATTACCAAAAAAACGCCATTTATGAAAACAAACAAATTAACAATCGGGACTTTGAGAATTCCATAAGCATAATATATTGCAAAAAATTGAGACTCTGTGACAGCTTTGCATTCTCAGAGACATAAAGAACCACTCAAAACAACACTGTGCACGGGACTCGACTAAAACATAAATTTGTGAGACCCATATTTTTTAAAGGACCATTCGCCACCCCTTGTTTACTCACTGACACGTTTATTAACTAAAGGAAAACAAACAAACAAACAATAAATAAATAGACAGACAGACAACATTACTGACAGAAAACTTTCTTACCGTCCAATGTCAATAGGGTCTGGTCCCCCGTCTGGTCCAGGATCACCAGTTGGTAAGGCAATAATGTCCCCAGGGGGGCCAGGATATCCCGGGGGTCCTTCCACACCATTTTCTCCTTTCAAGCCGTCAGCTCCAGCGGAGCCCTGCAAAAGTACAAAAATGTTCAAGGCTGTCTACAAGCCGCACAAGTGGCTTATCAGTTGGGCACTAAGAGAGGGTATAAAGAGGGTAATTAGGGTAAAGAGGGTAATGACGGTAAAGAGGGTAATGAGGATAAAGAGGGTAATGAGGATAACTGAGGGTAATGACGGCAATGAGGGTAAAGAGGGTAATGACGGTAAAGAGGGTAATGAGGGTAATGAGGGTAAAGAGGGTAATGATGGTAAAGATGGTAATGAGGGTAATGACGGTAAAGAGGGTAATGAGGGTAAAGAGGGTACCTCAGGGTAAAGAGGGTAATGACGGTAACCCTCATTACCGTCATTACCCTCAGTTACCCTCATTACCGTCATTACCCTCCGTTACCCTCAGTTACCCTCATTACCGTCATTACCCTCTTTACCCTCATATTACCCTCATAACCCTCATTACAATCTTTACCATCATTACCCTCTTTACCGTCATTACCCTCTTTATCCTCATTACCGTTATTACCCTCATTACCGTTATTACCGTCATTACCCTCTTTACCGTCATTACCCTCTTTATACCCTCTCATATATGTTAACTCTGGTTTCCATACAGCAATGAAGCGATTAGGAGTATTGCTACTCCCCTGGATGGGATGCTAGTCCATTGCAGGTAACCCCCTGGGCAGCATTTTTGTCAGTTTGCCCTGACAATTTCCGGTACCCATTTATACTCCTGGGCGGAGAGAGGCATTGGAGAGTTACGTATCTTGCCAAGAACACAACACAGTGACCCCAGCCGCTTGATCTGGAGTCCAACATGCTAACCAGTAGACCACTGGCCTCTCAGCTTATTCTACATGTAAGTGGAAAAATTCCCATTTTGTGAAATCTCTGTTGGAGCACTATAGAGGAGTCTCCAATTCTTCATCAGCCATAGCCTGCGAGCAGGCTCACATTTGGTTGCGTGGGCAGGGAAAACAACAAGAATCTCCAGGTTCGCTCACCGGCTCGCATGCGACTCTCAAAGCTTTCACCGCTCGCACATGGACCCCAAAACATGAGCTCATCCACTCAGAAGATAACCAGCGCTAGCTAGAGCAATCAGAAGTTGCACACCAGCATAGCACAATATAATGATAATACATTGTACATCATGTTACTTGGCAATATTCATTGACGAAAACCTTGGACTAATCCATGATCAGTCAATTCTCGGCGATGGGATATACTCCATAAAAAAGCCTGGTTCTAATATCATAACCCTGTTATTAAACTACACATACACATATTACTTCTGGAGACAAGCAAATAAAAGTTCAAATTTGGCAAAAAGCATTTTCTAAAGCTTCATTGATAGATTTCAACTCAATCAGTCACACGCTAGGGTTTCACAAAACAGACCTATAATTTACATACATGTACTGATCAGAAGCAAATAAAACTGGTGTAAGGTATATTGGATCTGAGCAGGAAGTAAATTATTAACAAATTTCGTAACATGATTTTTCAAGAAAGGCTTACTGGTTCTCCACGATGTCCACGTGGTCCACTAAGTCCTACAATTCCTGGGTCACCCTGCAAAAAAAGGTCAATAACATCAGGGGGATGGCTCATAATGCGCCATGTTGGCGCTTCTAATTCTGGTTTCTGTAGCATGAAGCGACAAGGAGTATTGCTTCTACCTTTGGATGGGCATTTGCTAGTCCATGAGGGTCCGTCATGTAAATACCGGTAGTCACTTAAACCATAGTTAATAGAGGGAAATGGTTATTAAACCCGGCAAAGTTCTTTGTTATATGTTTTTGTTCGCTATTTTGGGGTTGACCGTGCACAAAACCTGACAAATACAATAGGTGGTTACGTGTGTTCAAGCAACTAACCAATAGAAACGTTGCAATTACGTAATTCATGCATAGTGTATGAGCTCAAAACAAAAGATGTGCACGGTCATGGACCTTCCAACATAAATCTTGGCCTCTTTGTTTGCTCCTTTGAAGTTTGCCGGGCTTCATAACCATTTCTCTCTATTAAGGTATCAGTATCCCCAAATTTGACCATTTTGCAAGATTTTTACTTTTTGTTATCTTCAGATAGATTACATCAAAACCTTTCATTTCCAAAAAGTTTCACGAAAAAGATTGCTTCTAAAGAAAGTTAGGAAGAAAAAAACGATTCTCGCCATTAATTATTTCTAATCGAGAGCCGTCAACAGTTTGTCAACATGTACGTATTAAAAGTCACGTAACACGAGGGCCGACATGTTTGTGGATTCCCCCGAAATTCGAAAGCCGCATCTTGCAATGTTCGTAGAAACATAAGAGACTGACTGTCCGCGTTTTCAAGTAAGAATATACCAAAATGGGAAATTGTTCGGTGAGAATGTTCGGTGAGAATTGAGCTGAAGCACTCGTCTCAACCAGGTCTCAAATGACACCGGATCGCATCACTGATAATTAGGACAACTTGAAAATCGCTCGCAGTTGCATATCCATGTGGGCGAATATCCCACAGATAAAGAAAACTGAAGCCATAAGCTCATAATTTACTTGTAGCATGATCGGTGAGAGGAGAACTTTCTTCTCTAGCCATAAGAAGCGCGCATTTGAGGTCATTTGTATTCAATACGAACTCTGTTGTTAATTAAAGTAAGACAAGCGTTCTCTTTATCGATCAACGCATAATTATTTTCACACGTATTGTGTATTTAATCTCATCAGACCGGAAGAACGCCCAAAAACATGTTTTCCCCTGTTTCTCAAAACTAAAATTTCAGCGAATGAAGCGCACGTTTCAAGTTCGTTTGCAACAAATTTCAACCTTTTTCGCTGCAAATTTGGAGAGAATGTTTTCCAATAGTCTGATACAAAAACTGTGTCGGGGAATTTTATTTTTTTCCCTCCTTCGAAAGTTATGAGTATTTTCGTACAGAGAATGCATGTTTTGTCAACCCTCGAAGTTTAACTGTGTGTTAAAAGCTAACCAGACAAGTAATCAAAATTCCCCGACACAGTTCAATTCCGGCCGGAAACGAACTCGATTTGTGGACCGATATACTTTTTGAATTGAGCGCTATATTCGAAACACGTTAATCTCTTTACTTCAAATGAATACATATTCGTAATCTACAATTCTTAAGCTTTCAAGAAATATATACTTTATTGGGGTTTTTGTTAAACGTCTGACGTCTGACCGTAAAACAGCGCCAACGCATGATGGTCATTTGGGGTATACTGATACCTTAACTATGCTTAAACTTTTAGAAAATTTAATTGCTATTTTATAATAAATTTAGTTTCTGCTAAAAATAGTAACCTTAAGCAAAGAACCTTGTTTTCTCAGAAATGGCAGGTTTTAAACATAACTGTGATCGTAGTTACATGTATTCCACACTCCAATTTCATACATGTAATAACTGTAAGTGTAAGATCTAGCTATTAGGGTTATACAGTGGAAACCCCGCCTTACGCTAACGGCCACCCCATTTATACGGCCACCCCGTTATTACGGCCACTTTCTTTTGGCCCGGCGAAATCACACTTATTACCTCTTGTATAAAAACCTCTTTAATACGGCCACCTTATAATACGGCCAATGGCCAGATTTTGTGATCCCCACTAAATCCACGATGGATTAAATTTAGCAAATCATTGACACAATGAACGCATGAGACACTTTACTCATTCACACTTTCGCACAGATAGACTGTTTTCAATGTCAATAAGTCTATTGTCTAATAAGTCTCTGAACTTGTACACACAAGGAACCTTCATGTCATATCCGCTGTACCATAATTTTGACCAACTGTACATGGGTGATTACTGCAGTATATTACATGACAAAAGCAAGTGCGGCATACACACCTTTTCTCCTTTCGGACCCGGTTCCCCAGGTAGACCAATCTATCGTTATGAGAAAAATGAAAACATTTCTGTAATCAATAGATGCAGACAAGACAAATTCATAACCAAGCATCACTGACTGTTGCACGCTACAGAAAATACTTTTTAGTTGAAACATTTTCAAATCAGCCTCATGCACAGCATAATAAATTAGTCATGATAGCGAATAACTTTCAAGGAATACTGAGGTCTATGGGTGCGAAGACCAAAAAGTGAAACCCTGGATCAGCTCAATTTTATGTCAAACAATATTTATTATATATCCACCACTAATTAACTCTCCAGTGGATTAATTAGTGTCCGGCTAGGATATTCAGCCAGAAAACAAACCTTTTGAGCTGGAGGCTCTTGAGGTGCATCCGGTTCTAAAAGAAGGAAACAATTAATTAAAAGACTGGGGAAGCTAATAATCCTGAGCTTTTAGAAATGATATAAAAATAATTAAGACTCTCTAAAATTGAGCTAGAGCTATAGTTAAAGTACTTGTACATGTCAAGCACTGATCTTCTTGAGCAATTATTAGTAAGACATATAGAATGCAGTGAAACTAATTATTAGCTGTGTTAATTAGTTACTGTCAACCTTCAAGGGTGCCTTCTAAGAAAATCTTTCCTACAAGAGTTGTTTTAGAAGAGTTACCCTTAAGCTAGAAACTATATATCATTGTAATTTAGCTAATAAAATGAAGAATCCGAAAAAACACTAAAAGTACTATTAACCGATTTTGTTCTGTATGTGCGCGCAAGCCTTCAAGAATAATTACTACATACAGTAGCCTTTGCATGGACATCCAACAAACTGATATATAGTGTCCATATTAGTGAGGTTAACTTTGTATGGTAATGTGTAAGTTGGGCGAGAAAAAAATGTCCAACTGGAATGTCGTGACAAACTGCATACAGTTACTTATTAGTATGACCATCTTTACACATGACGCTTTGTTTGGGGTGAGTGCAAAACAATGGACAAGGAAGCGGGAGTCAGGCAGATAGACGATTGAAGGGGTCGGAGAAGGGAGAGAGGTTTTTTCCCCTCCCGCCAAAAATCTGGTCAAATAATTGGGTGGTTGTATTAAACAGGTTCTAAAATAAGAAATGACTGACTGAGCTTTTCTTCAGGTTAAAGAAAGAGGCCGTAATAACGAGGTGGTCTTATTCACTAACAAGGTTCAGGACACAAGGCAGGGTTCAACTGTATGTTCAAACTTACGGACGCAGTCCAATTCACAGCCAGTGTTACAACATTTCAGCCCTGATGGGCAGGTGCTGTCGTCTGAACAAAAGTTTTCCACTTCCTCCGGGCATTCAGGTGGAGCCTCAAAATCTGGACATGTACCTGGTGCTGAAACAGATCATGTTAAACTTGTGTTAAAACACTATTTGTGGTTCCAGAAAATATCCATACCTCCACCATGTAAGGTTTTTTGGTTTGAACCCCTGAACCCCTCCCCCCCTTCCCCCACCCCTCTGGAAATTATAGTTTAGCTTCATACTTTCCTTTCAAAATTTTGGCTTTTTGATACCCCCCTCCCCGTCAGAATTTCCAATGACCTTCCTTGGGGTGGGTATAAATATTTTCTGGAACTGCACAATAATATTATTAATGAAGTAAAACTTGGCTTCCTGTTGGAGCCAAAGCAGAAGAAGCCATCCAAGAGACAATTTTAAAAGAGCTTGCACGCAAACCTATCAAAATCCCAAAAACAGGACACCCCCAAAAATTAGCCTCCTCCAATTCCACCAAAAAAAAAGGGTTAAAAACATCCAAAAACCACCAAAAATTGACCAAATAAAACACAAACTAATTAATAATTTTCCTCGTGTCAGTACTGGCGAGATCTCATATGAGAAGAGAGGCCAGGAGATTAATGGTCATTACTCTGGCTTATCATGGAGGACATTGACGCATTATATACAATTGTCTCAAAAAGCTCTATAGTTATACTCAAATGGACCATTTTATTTTTCAGGGTGGAGGGGTGGGCAAATACCAAAAAAAATTCCTGCAAAGCGTTTTATAAAAAAAAATTGTGCCACAGTGAAACAAAATAACTAAACCAGTCAAAGGCAAACTAGTCACGGGCAAATTCATGCAAAGCATTTATCCACTGGGGGCTAAATTGGGGGCTAAAAAAAATTGCCCCACCCCCACCACCCCCCTCAAAAATGAAATGTCTTACTTACTCTGGTCATTATGCGTCAGTCAATTCCAGCAGTGCCCACCCCCCCACCCCCCCCCCCCCCCCCCCGGGCAAACCCCTGGGCATTTGACATTTTTGAAAAATTTTGGTCAATTTCCCCACGGTGGCGACAGCGAGCCATTCAAATTCAGGCCAAAAAAGAAGGCAAATGCCCACCCCGGGCTCATCAGTTCTCAAGTTTAAAATCAATGCAAAGATTCAAGGACACAGATAAATTTTAATATTTGTCTTTTATAGCCAGTGAACAGACATAAAACGGGCAAAAACACAAAAATATTCACAAGCTTTTCAAGCCCTTGCTGGACAAGCCATTACATAACAAACTCTTCGTTCTTGTTTGAGTTGTCCGAAACTGTGAGACCGAAGCCACTTGGCTGTTTTAAAAATTCCCCGGAGTGGTGCTAATGCCCGTCCCCCGGGGCCGAGATATAAAATCACTAATGCCCCACCCCCGGGATTGCAGCGTGTGTAAATGGCCCGGGGGAGGGGGGGGGGGGGGGGATGAGCACTGCCGGAATTGACTGACACAAATTACAGAACTCCATGAAAGAAGCAACTTTCTAGTACGTAGCAAAGGAGTTTTAACAAACTGGTAAACTGAATATAACTAATTAAGATTATATTTCATTTACGCCAATATTATTTCTTTAAACATTGAAGTTATAAAGCTTATAATTTTCACAAAAACGTAAGCTTACACGCTTGACCTTTAAGCTACAAACTTAAGCTTAAGCTTATAACTCAACTCAATGATCTGTAAATAAAATAAATTAAATTTTATATGATTTGCAGGTCACCTGAGGTCACTGACCTAAGTTATCGGAGGCTAACAGAGGCTTTTTTCGGCAAGAATATAAGCTTAAGCTGTCGTAAGCTTATCATGTCGAGAAACTCTCGTCCCGACGACTTCACGCGTACACTAGAAGCGCTTAGAATTTCCCTGTTTACTTGTAATACGTGTCGAAAAGATTATAAACGTAGAAATAGCAAAAAAAACTAGTTGCTTTCTAACAACAAAAACAATTTTGTTTTCTTACCAGAGCTTGGACAACAAACATTCTTTCACTGCTCGGGGCAAGGGTCGAGCGCCCCTTCTTAGGCGCGAACTGAGCATGCGCAATGTTACGCTCCAAAAAAAATACCCTATAAAATTATGGTTTAATAGAAACTTTTTCACTGTTGTCCAAAATTGAACAATAAAAAACTATATTTGATTTCTCCAACGAATATTAAAAGCGGTATTTGTGTCCTAGAAGCCACGCAAAGCCCAAGCGATCAGACCGCGAATGAATAAGCTCTTGTATTGTCACGCTGTCTTGGCGTGACAGCAACCCAGATCGAAAATATTTCCGGTATGTCTAACAAATCCTTCAAAAATAAAATAAATCTCTTTGTCTATTGAACATCCACAGCTTAAAACCATTTTAGTCTTGATGTTCCCGGTAAATGAAGTCATCTGAATGAGAAATCTAGCGATTTTATTCCCCAAAAGATCGATTAGAACGTGTTGAGGATGAAGGGCGAGTCACAAAGGAGTATTGTTTATAGTCACGACTGTTCTCTCGTGTGAGACATGAAAATAATTCTTATTTAAATAAAAAAAGCTGCTTAAAGTGAATCCTTCCAAATGTACGTATTTCGCTTCCAGAACAATTATTTTCGAAATGAAGCCTTGTATCACCCAATAAGAACACAACGATCGATCAATAATAACCTATTTGTTATGTTCCCTGTATAAATGCTGGCCTCGTGAGAGGTATAGTCGCATGTACCGGGCGCGCATAATTCCCGCTAGACGTTTGCCGTTTCAAAGGAAACGTTTCAGTGCTTGTAATTGCCCGAAAATCTTCAAACTTTATAAAGGTTTTAATTTATCGAATTTATGAGACCTAAAACAGTGTTTAATCGTCTAATCGGGAAATAAAATCCTCCATTAACGCTAACCTGACTCGATGAATACTTGGGAGAATTCCAACCCAAAAATGTTAAACTAGGATGTATGCTGTGTAAAATCGAGCAACCATGCAATTAGAAATCTCTGGGAAAAACGGGTTCAAATCTAGCAGCTTTATATTCGCGCAAAAAACATAACAGCGAAGAAACGAAGTGAGGCAAGCGATATATATAGTCGACGCCTATGAACAAAGAATGATTATTGTTACAGCAGTATACTCACTCACTGCACCACCTCCGTGTTGGGCCAAAGTGTGACACACAAACAGCAGTAATAACGGGAAAATAGCGATCGTACGGGAACTGGCCATGCTTGAAAGCCGTCTAAACAGGTCCTACACGGTGAAAAATGCTCACAGCACGCACTACACACCAAACGCTCAGACCTTGATCAATACAGCCTTGAGCTTTCTACTGCGCGTGCAAAGACAATTCTGATGGGAAGCTGTATCAAATGTCCTTTATTCGACCAATGAATAAAGCTTTGATGTAAGACGAAACATGATAAGAAACAGAAATCTTTACTGTGCATGCGGTATTGTTGGAATTGTCTAGACAGCCAACAGAGTAACGCTAAGACCTACAGATTCGGGAAGGAAAATTTTACCTTTGGATATTTACATGGCGTTCTTTAGAGAAACAAAGTTGTGCAAAGAACTTGCAATAGCATGGTCAGATTATAAAATGTTGAATGGTTTTATTAAGATGAATTCCAAAGAATAAAATGGACCTTTGGGCCAAGGACATTGCATGTCGTGAGCCGTGATGGCTGGATTAAAATACCCGCTAAATTAACCATATGCATCACGTTTGTTTTTTCCCGCGAACGGCAAAAATCCCACTTTCTGCCGTTTGCCGTTTCTACGTGAAAGTAAGTACCAGAGTAGTTTGAACGATAATCAACTGAAAGCTGACATTTGCCGTTTGCCGTAGAACCCAATTTTCATTTATTTATTTATTTTATTGTATTTTATTTATTTATTTAATTTGTTGTTTTTTGTTATTTATAAATATTATTATTTGTTTTATCCCTCCGCTCCCTTCCCCCGTCCCCTATAAGCTCCAATAGCCTGTTCCAGGCTCTCGGATAGTGGCTCTCGACCAGAATAAAGCTAATAAATGAAATGCTACGCTTTCTTTTTCCTTTTTTCCATTCATCTCATGTATATCCCTGACGAAAGAATGTTTACCACAAGTGCCTCAGAGGCCGGGCTCAGAGGCTTCCCTTGGGAAATAAATAAAGGGAGAGTTAGAAGGGGGGGGGGGGGGGGGGGGGGGAGAGAGAGTCCGGGGAAAGAGCGCTTTTCTCTCTCTCCCCAGACTGGCCCCTGATGTGATAGCCTGCGTCGCAGACGGACTTGACCTCCTTGACCTCTAGAACATAGCCTGCGTGGCAGGCGTAGAAAGGGGGGAGGAAGGGAGTTCGGGCGTGAGCGCGAAGCGCGAGGAGAGCGCGCGGAACGCGATCGGCGGGAAGAGGGGCAGGGAACCACGCCGATCGCGCGATCCCACGCCGATCGCGCTCCGCGCTCTCTCCTCGCGCCCGAACTCCCCTCTTCCCTCCCTTTTCTACGCCTGCCACGCAGGGCTATCTAGAACAAGGATTTGTGCACTAATTCGCAGACGGACATTACCGGCGGTCAAGTCCGTCTGCGACGCAGGCTACTGATGTGATAGTCATGAAACATTTATGTAGGAATACCCTACGGGAAGGTTATTCATTTGAAACATTTGGAACGGTAGATCAGAAAACGTACATGGACCTGACATGGAAGCTATCACGGAATAATTATATAACTGCCTTTTGAACACTTGTGCTGGGACCTGTCATTGCCTTGCGTTCCTTTGTAGTTTTCTGCAAATTTTGCCTGAGATCATAGTCTCTTGGTTTGAGCTATTACAATAGGCTTTGAAGCCGGAATTGCCGTGGTACGAGGAAGCTGGTTGGTAACCTGCGATCAGACGTTCTTTTCCTTTTCTTTCTTTTTGCGGGAAAAGAACGAGCGCGCGGTTAGAGGAGGGCCTGATCGCAGGTCAGCTGATTGGTCCCATATAGCTAGCCAAATTGGAAAGATTGCGCTCCATTAGACTAAGAGCTACTAAGGTCCCGTCCACACTAATGCATCGATCAATTCCAGCTGTTAACATCCCTCCCTCCTCCCCGCCCCGGGCCGATCCCCGGGATTTGTAATTTTTTTTCGTGAGACTACAAATTTCCCAACCTCGTTCCCAGGGTCTACTCCGCTTTCAAGACGCCCAGCCGCCATCTTGAAAGCGGAGTAGACCCTGGGAACGAGGTTGCAAATTTCCCGCCCCCGGGCCGCCAGAAATTACACAACAAAAATTAATTAAAACTGAGCATGTTTAATAACGTAACATCAGTGTATCACTGGAAACGAAGTTGCTGCGCATGAGTTCGCATGCATGCTAGCTGCCTAATGGATAGTCTTGCTTTGTGCTTTGAATCGGAACACATAAAGTTGTTTCTTTGTTTGGATGCACTACTTTGGGCGATCGTAAATTTCCGGTTATTTCTGGCGACCGCATTGATCTGGCGATCAGTCAAGTTGTCCCCGACCCCACCCCCGAACGAGGCAACACGTTGTTGTACAAAATCCCAGCCCCCGGGACACAGAGCCTTACATATCCCCAGGGTATGCCCGGGGGTAGTAACAGCCGGAATTGATTGATGCATAGTCCGTTTTGTGTTTTTGTCAGTCAGAAAAGAAAGATTACATTAAAATTAGTCAGTTTACCAAGTTTGGGGTTGTTTTGTTAGATTACATTCTCGTCCCCACAGCCCTTTCGCATCTCTTAGCCGGCGGGGCCTAGGCACGTGCCTAGGCCCCGCCGGCTAAGAGATGCGAAAGGGCTGTGGGGACGAGAATGGTTAGACTGATTACAACCATGTAGAAGGCTTTCAAAAAATCAGAAAAATGAGAAACTTTGTATGGACTCACAGCCTGGTCACTATGCAATGTAACATAACCAAACTTGGTAAACTTACTCATTTTCATGCGATCTCTCTGGTGATGGAATTCATTTATTTTAAATATGACGCGATTTGAACAATGGGTAAACTAGGACCCAGTCCCTTTTGAACTTCAGAACGGGCAAATTAGTGTTAAATTACTAAGCGACTCGCCGCTATTCTTACCACAAGGTCAGTGACACGCCAACCTCGTTCCCAGGGTCTACTCCGCTTTCAAGATGGCGGCTTGGCGTCCTGGGAACGAGAATTTATTAGTCTTCGAAAAGCCCCCTTGGGGAAAGATAATAAAGTATGTATGTATTGGTGACACGCCGCTCTTGATAAAAAAATACTAATTACGTGTAGAAATAGTTTCATAGGATAAGATTTTTATCATGTAGACAAAGCCTTGGTCATGCTTCCCGCTCCTATCTTCACCTGTAAGGCAGGCTAGCTACTGACTCGTCCCCAGTCGTCTCTCTTGTCTCCTTTGTTGGGAGTCGCAAGACTCCCAACAAAGAAGACAAGAGAGACGACTGGGACGAGTCAGGGCTAGCTACTCGATTGAACACCCACCAGTGAATCTCCATTGTGGAGAAAAAAAAAGTCCCAATTTCTATTCTTGTTTCCTGTTATTAAAAAAAAATAATAAATAAAAATAAATCGACTTTGTTTAACAAGGGTATCACTTAACAGTCTTGCGACTGACAAACCTGTGGCCCTCGGATCCCAGATCGAATTGGAATTTAGAAGTGTTGGT
Source organism: Desmophyllum pertusum (assembly GCA_029204205.1). Classification (NCBI taxonomy): domain Eukaryota; kingdom Metazoa; phylum Cnidaria; class Anthozoa; order Scleractinia; family Caryophylliidae; genus Desmophyllum; species Desmophyllum pertusum. Next base: position 725,636 of record MU827334.1, on the reverse strand, counting down.
TTTTGAGGAGGGAGGAAAACCGGAGAACCCGGCGAAAAAACCCTTGTTTCGTAGTAACGTTCCTATTTCAAGCCTTACAAAGAGGGGGATTTAAGCATGGCCCATTAACAAACAGCGACAAGGTATATTTGAACTCGGAACACTGTAATACAATATTCATAGACTAGCTTATAAAGGAATATTACCGGATCTTCACCGTGTTAGCAAAATAATTTATCTCATAATTTATTATTATAACTTTCTTTATTCTGAACATTTCAGTCACCAATCAATCTTCATTGCTTCCTCTCGTTTCTTTCCACCACAACAGCAGTTGTGACACTTGGTAACAAAAGGAGCCTTAGCTTCACATTCGGATAAACCTCAAAATACCAGATTTTGGTTTTCTACTGCAGTCAAAAATAACACACAATGGCTCGGGGCAACAGAGAAATGTTGCGACTATCATTTTAGCAAAACTATTAATAATTCCCCTTACATTAAAGGAGCTACGTCGTGGCTGGCGCATTAATTCGCCGTTCGTAATCCGTCTCAATCTTCCCCAATCTTAACCATCCTTGTTCCTTTTTGGTTTATTATCACCTCTTTGGTGTCTTTCCATCGACGTAGACTAATTATTTTTAAGGGTTCCATGTCGTGACATAGCTCCATTAAAGTCTGAAGGATCGCTACTAGCCATGGTCATGACAAACTGAGGGAGCTTGCCTTTATTTGTGCCAAGATATCTTGTTGGCCAGGTTGGTGCAGTAGAACTACAAAAAGACCTTAGGGTCATATACATTAAACTAACTACCCTGAAGTATATATTATTTTAAGATATCTTGAGAAACGTTTGAACACATGAAATATACAATGGTCTAATGTTGCTTGACATTTCTCTTCTCTAGTACACAAAGCACACGGGTCCTAATTGAATGGTAAATTTCTGTTCAAGATGCTTGTCTCCTACGTCATATGCCGCTACATCCATTACAGGTAAGGCGTTCTTTTGTTTAGTATCGATCTCAAGGACTGTCTGGTGCCACGAACCGTCTTTATTCTACGAGAAACCAAAAATAAATAAAATTAAGTTTAAGGATCTAAAGAACCTGTCGTGCTGAGCCGGCGGTCAAATGATATTATTACACTTAGTTGATTACAACTTGAAGTTTATAATGGCAAATAAACTGGACTACGAATAGTCCCTCATTTTTCTCAGGGATTGAGCGGGCGAGCGCGTGGTAATAACCTCCCGCGAGAGTCGCGTCTTCTCGCGGGAGGTGATTTCCACGTGCCTCGCGCGCGCTCGCCCGCTCAATCCCTGAGAAAAATGAGGGGACTACTCGTAGTCTACAAATAAACCGCCGTGACGAATTTAGAAAGCTGATGTTTCAAGTGTTAGCCCCTCATCGAAGCAAATGTGCTCCGATGAAAGGCTTACACTGACGCTTGAAACGGCAGCTTTTAAATTTAACGTAAATGAAGGCAACCCTTTCATTCCCAAAAGTAGTCAGTATCGAATTACTCCTAATACAGCAATAGAGCGGTTTTTAATGTCGAAAGTAATCCGGAATTACTTTTGTTTTGTTTTTTACGTTCTGCGATTGGTTTAAAAAACTCGGGGCCCCTGCCTTAAGTATCACCCTCGTCAACCAAAGTCGATTCGATTTGTTGAATTCAACCAAAAATGGTTGTGAAAGTGTTCTATTGGCAAAACGTGTTAGTGTCAGTTGAAAAAGTTGGTCAACTAAACCAATCGAAAACGGTTATTTCCCAATAGAACCCGAGCTAAATATGATGTTCGAAGCTTCGCACTGACTACTTACTAGCCTGCGTAGCTGGCGGTCTTGTCACTGTCTTGTTGGCGTGCGAAGTAAAAATTCGTAAGCGGCGAAGCCGCGGGAGTCTGGGGCGGGAGGTCGCGCCAGACTCTCGTGGCTTCGCGCGCCAACTACTTACATCACAGCTGTTGGTGACGACTTTAGGTTTTGTCTTCTCGGATGATGTTAGTTCCATGTCATTGTCTCCTTGCAGCTTAATGGTGCGGTCATCCTCTTCTTCCCATGCGCGGGAGTTGTAGCAGTGATAAGTTATATTCTGGGTGATGCGCATGCTCAAAAGCCGCAAGAACTTCATCTGTACAGGGTCCATGTTGTATTCAATCTACAATAAAACAAAGCGACCCGAAAGGAAATCTCGTGAACTGCTTCAATCACTGATGATACATGCGCTTAACATCAAAGCATAAAGGAGCTACGTCACGGATGACGAATCTTGAAATTAAAAAATTGGCCAATTCTTTCAAGTTCGCCATTCCCAATCCGTCTTAATCTTCTTCCATCCTCGACTATCCTTGACGATTGAGAACGGCAAACTTCAAAAAATGGCCATTTTTTTCAAGATGCGCCAGATCAGTGACGTAGCTTCTTTAGTTGAACGCAGAATGTTGCTACTCACAAGCTGTACGTCTGGGTGAACCTCACTGATCCACTGCTGAGACCGCGGCTCATCAATTGTGATCTGTCATGAAATACGAAGTTGACTTTCTAAATGTAATTTTTCACGTTGTTATTGTATTATAGCTGTGTGTTGGTATGTAGATTATGTAATCCTGTATTTTCCGTCGGTATGTAGGTTACGTAATCATGTTATGAATTGAATATTTAAGGAGTTTGTCAGTTGGGAGTTGTCATTCGACGGCATCTCCGTTTTTGATCGCTTCACTCACGAAAATTTACTTTAGTACATTAGTTATATGTACTAGTAATACGTGACTCGCAGGCCCTCGCGAAGCTTTTGTTGCCTAGTAACGGGCACGCCTGCGATTTGATCTGCAAGGTTTCCAAGAATCGCTGCAAGGTTTCTGAGAATCGCCGGACGAACGCCGTGTGTTTGCTATGCCACCGGATTTTGGTTTCGATTGGAGTTCGCTCGTCTCTCGATATCTGTAATAAATTGTAGCGCTCTTGTACTGTTTTCCCACTTTTCCGTCCGAATGATCTGAAACCACCTCGCTTTCGTAGGTAAAATCTTCTTCGCAATATCGGATCGGCGAATTATTTTCAGACACAAGTCTTCGCGTCTACAATGAAAACTAAGCCATATGTTGATCGTACTTTGAGAAATTCCTGAGTCGTCTTTCCTTTTTCCTGTTGTTGATAATGGATTTAATAAAGCCGGGTTTCTTTCACAAATGACCCGTATATAAATTTGTTCGATAAACAAACTTGGAGTAAAAATTGTTATTCTTCAGCAGCCGTTCCTGTTTCTACATTTACGTGTACCAAAGATTACGTCGAAGTCAATGTTATTAAGCAAAGAAAAGGGGTTTAAAAAAAAGAACGGCCTGGATTTGAACCGAAAAAAAAAAAAAAAAAAAGAAGGACCATGTCGGATTTGAACTCACGCCCTCAATCCCGAAGATCAGATTTAAAAGTTAGCGCCTTAAGCCATTAGGCCACGAGCCGTGTGACGTCATGTCATCCCCCAACTCCACAACAAACAATAAATATGACCGTAAAGGCCACACGAGAATTGCTCTCGCGTCAGCTCTTGGGGACAGAATTATAAACCTCGCTACGCGAGGTTCGGCCTCGCTTCGCGAGGAATTAGTATACTAGTAATACGTGACTCGCAGGCCCTCGCGAAGCTTTTGTTGCCTAGTAACGGGCACGCCTGCGATTTTGATCTGCAAGGTTTCAAATCGCTGCAAGGTTTTCTGAGAATCGCCGGAGGAACGCCGTGTGTTTTGCTATGCCACCGGATTTTGGTTTCGATTGGAGTTCGCTCGTCTCTCGATATCTGTAATAAATTGTAGCGCTCTTGTACTGTTTTCCCCACTTTTCCGTCCGAATGATCTGAAACCACCTCGCTTTCGTAGGTAAAATCTTCTTCGCAATATCGGATCGGCGAATTATTTTAGACACAAGTCTTCGCGTCTACAATGAAAACTAAGCCATATGTTGATCGTACTTTGAGAAATTCCTGAGTCGTCTTTCCTTTTCTGTTGTTGATAATGGATTTAATAAAGCCGGGTTTCTTTCACAAATGACCCGTATATAAATTTGTTCGATAAACAAACTTGGAGTAAAAATTGTTATTCTTCAGCAGCCGTTCCTGTTTCTACATTTACGTGTACAAAGATTACGTCGAAGTCAATGTTATTAAGCAAAGAAAAGGGGTTAAAAAAAAAGAACGGCCTGGATTTGAACCGAAAAAAAAAAAAAAAAAAAAAAAAAAAAAAAGAGGACCATGTCGGATTTGAACTCACGCCCTCAATCCCGAAGATCAGATTTAAAAGTTAGCGCCTTAAGCCATTAGGCCACGAGCCGTGTGACGTCATGTCATCCCCCAACTCCACAAACAAACAAATATGACCGTAAAGCCACACGAGAATTGCTCTCGCGTCAGCTCTGGGGGACAGAATTATAAACCCCGCTACGCGAGGCCTTCGGCCTCGCTTCGCGAGGAATTAGTAAAAACACTACTTGTATTAAGGCATGCATAGGACTGCCGTTTTGTGTCTGATCAATAAACGTGATGCCCTCTTTCTACTTTTTTTATACTAAGTTAGAAATTATTTTGTTGTCGTTTCACTGCAGAGTGATTAGACAACAGACGTTTATTTAAGCACGGTAAGGCATTTGTGTGAAATGCAAGTTTGCGAAACAGATAAAACACAAACTTACATTCTCTTTCTTTGGATTGACGCAAGCTCGTTTGTTCTCAAAGTCACAGTAAATGAACTCCGCATCACTGATGCAACCTTCATTGGGGTCTATCCAGTAATAACCTGCATGTGTGTGACAACGCCAAAAAAATTACAGGTCATATTCTGGTTTTAAGAAGATTAACTACACAAATAACTATATGAACTTTTATTCGTGGTGTGTGATAGGTGGAGGAGGTATTACATGTAGTGTCAGGGAATATTGTTGAGACCAAAATAATGTCCACGGTATCATTGTTGCACTAGGAAATGTTCGTGCAACTCGTCTCGCGTCGTTGTGAGACAAGTTACACGAAACTTTAACACGGGCTTTAACACCACGTAGAATAGAATAGAATAGAAAACGTTATTTATGTGTCAAGCCTTGTAGCCTGGGAAAATCCCATACTAATTTGGGGACACAAAAAAAAAAATATAGATACTAACAAATTGAAAATATTTAAAACTGTGTAAAATATATAATAATAGTATAAAAATCTAATACTAATCATACTAATCTAACAATCTAGTAGTGACTGATCTAATAATCTGTACAGGCAACACATAAAAAATTCGTTGGCTGCGGCGTTTCCGCAATAATTGCAGTGAAAATTAGAACTTGATTCTACTCCGTGCAACTCCTGCTGCAAACGAAAACATTGCGACAACTTGTGTCACAAAAAACTTGCGAGATAAGTTTGCACGAAAACAAAACAAAAAAAGCAGTGTAACAGCGCCTTAAACTAACTAGGCAAACACTCCCAAAAAATGTTGCAGCGTTGCCTAATTGTTGAGAAATGGAGAAACAAGTTCTACTTTTCGCAACGACTGCGGCAAAAAAAAAAAACGTTGAAGGCAAGATTATTTTATGGTATGTGACATTTTCGGCAACGTTCCGTGGAACTTTCTCGCAACAGAACTGCGAGAGAGGCCAATAGACCATTTTACAGTTCCGTGAAATGTTACCAAGCCTCTGTATGAAATCGAGGTTAGGGGTGACCATGCATGAGATGATAGAGATCAGAAACTAGTTTATTTAATAACAGAATAATTTACATTTGAGACTTTGTTGTGATACAAACCTTCCTTCTTTTCAAATGTAAATTATTCTGTTATTAAGTAAAACTAGTTTCTGATCTCTATCATCTCATGGTCACCCCTAACCTCGATTTCAGTGTAACAATGTTTTAGCAATCATTAAACTCACCGCTTTTCGCTATGACGTCACTATCAAGCTGTAGGTCCCTGCAGGAGCGGGCGGGATGATATTTGCTGCCTTTCTGTCGTTTGTAGTTGTCCCTCTGATTTTCATAACCATCCAAGACCTTTTTCAATGCAGGAATCTGAAAGGAGGTAAAGAAAAAAAAATTACTTGACAACGGAGGACAGACACATCTAAAACTGTCTTCAATCCATTCATATGTTAAACATGGTTTGGAGTTGTTTCAGTGTGCAAAACGTCCGGGGGGTGGGCTCCCTATAATGGACTATACGGGGAAGCTCCGCCCGAAAGGGGTCCTTTTTTAGGCTCGAGGTATATGAAAGGAAGAGATTTCACGAGTTTGAAGTATATTAAAGGTAGGGAAAACTGTCATTTGGGTGTTTAAAAGGGCCTTTCAAAATATCTCGAACAGACGCACCTAACGGCTGATTCATCCAATATTTTAAGGTGCTATTCAAGCGAAAAGTTTAGTAAAAGGGATGCATGTTTTCACCTATAGGTATGTGAAAGGGGTACCATTTTCTATTGAAGGTATATTAAAGGGTTACCTTTTCAGTCAAAAATGGTATATAAAAGGTAATGGTTTGGACCTCGGGCGGAGCATCCCCCCGTATAAAACTTTGTTCAGTACCCCCCCCCCCCCCCCCCGGGGAAAAAAGTTTCTACTGAGCTCACGTTTATTGCTTAGCTCAGCGTAAACGATGATGGCTAGCTTCAGTTCCGGACGTGAAGTTTATTGCATGACTGGTGAAAAACTCGAAGAAAACCAAACAATGACAGTTTACTAAGGTAGAAAAACACCAAAGAGGTAATAATAAAGCACAGGAACAAGGATGGTTAAGATTGGGTGAAGATTGAGACGGATTACGAACGACGAACTTGAACAATTTAGGCTCCATTTTTCAAGTTGTGCCATCCGTGACGTAGCTCCTTTAAAACTGGTTGCCATGCATTTCTTTCAATGTTAGTTTTGGAGAATTTGGTTGTACAACAACACAATATCTATCGAACCCTAGTTGATGAGTTTCTATATTCCCATCACCTATCTCCTTAATAATGTATTGATACTGTAAGGAGAAATTGGATATCGATCACTCTTGGTACAATTACCTCTAATAAAGGAGTTTTCCTTCTGAGAGCTGGTTCTCTGCGGAAATAAATACACAAATAGATAAATAACTGAATTATTCTGTAAGTTGATAGGTCCGCAATGCGTACATGCATGTATATGTTGCTGAGTGAAACAGACATCAAGAAGACACGATTTTCTACTTGAACAAGTTCGTCACGGAATCATTATTAAGCACAGACGTTTTTGAGCCACGGATGGCAACCCGAAGTCGAATGTTTCCTTCTTTTGCGCGTATTATCAAGTTTCCTCACTAATGTCAAGTATAAATGCCAAAACCAGGCTTTCCAGCTCATTGGTGGGAGGTGAAAGCCAAACTAAAGCCAACAAAATGCAATGATACGTCATAACCGTGTTTAATTTGTTGCATCATGCAAAACGACTACACAACCAATCAGAGCCGCGCATTATATGATCAAAACGACTACACAACCAATCAGAGCGCGCGTTATATGATCAAAATGACTACACAACCAATCAGAGCGCGCGTTATATGACCAAAATTTTACTTTCATTCAAAACTTGCATATAGTTAAAATGTATTACCTTTGTGCCGGAGTACAGTCGATAGTTTGGCAGCGGCCCCTTGTCACCAGACCCTGTGATCTACACAATAAGAGTAGAGCGTGAGCACTGCCTCAAGTTATGAAAATACAGCAATAATTCTTCACTGAATGCAGTATATACATAAACCTACACACTGAAGAAGGGCTATGCCCGAAACGTTTGTGACTATTCACTATATGACACTTTTTTCTCTATTTTAGTGTTTTTTTTCGTTTTATTAGTTATTTTGATTTGAAGTATACATAAAACCTGTTCGTGCAATGTTGTTACGTTTAGCCTGCGAGCAGGCTCACAAAATAATGCACGCGCGAAAACGATCGGCTTGCCGGCGATCGGCGCGGCGGGAGGGCGAGTTTCGTCGAGCCATGGTTCGTCATTGTTTGGTTCAAATACCAGTGGCGAGACACAAACGAGTCTAATATGTCACCGCAGCGTGCGACTAGCGTACCAAAATTGCACTTAATCAAGAAAACAAAGGAAAACTAGTCAAGACCATTCCGTCCGTGCTCACTCCAATATCTTCGTGAACAATTTTTTTCCTGATCAATTTTTTTGGTCAATCGCGATTGTGCTTTTTCGTTGGTTATTCTAGTCTTCGTAGAAGCTTTTTTTAGGGATCTTATGTTTCTGATCATCAATAACCATAGTCTCCTTCGCAGCTATTGTTTCAAAAGCGTTTCAGCTCGCCTGCATCTTAGCTAAATAAGAAGAACTACGCTAAGACCTTACAAGGGAATCATCAGATCTAAAATGGACAACAATTATTTAAGACAAAAGCAATAATAGATTAGAAGGAGTAACTAAAACACTTACAAGTGGACTAATGAGGTAACTTTCCAGGGGGTCCCTGAAAAATGAAGAAAATCAGAAGCGTTAATAGAAAACACAGAGCGACTAGGACTATCCATACCCCCCCACCCCCCCCCCCCCCCCCCCCCCCCTGAAACACGATACGATGCTCATACCTGTGGGCCTGGTGGACCGGGAGGGCCTGGGTCACCCTAAAAAAAACACAAGCCAGTACGTGATTCAACAAGCTAAAATACGAATTAGTATAGGTAATCGCCCATAGGGGCCGAGTAAAATTAAGGATTAATATCACGCGTGTTTTCAGAAATTTGCAAATTCTGAAAACACAAGTGATATTAATCCTTTAATTTTACGACATCGGGTCGTCTTCGGCAATCTTCGGGAGACTATCGGAAATATTTGCTGACCTTACGATCACGTTCGAAAATCTTTCAGCCGAAATCTTCGGAAGTCCGTTCGGAGTGAACTTTGCACTCTTCGGAAAGTCCTCGGGAAATGTTCGGAAATCTCGGAGTAATTTTGCCCTGGGCAAAACCAAAATTAACGAAAAATGCCCTCTGTCTTAACAATCAGAATTCAGTAAAAACTACAGTTGTTTGACTCACCTCCATTCCTTCATTACCCTGAAAACGAAAATAAGAAGAATGAGTTAGTTTATAATGTTCCTTCTTGACGGTTGGTGAACGTTATTACACCATTACAACTTTTCAAATATACGTTACGTGGCCACGTTCCCAGCGTGGTTGCCTCGATGGTGTAGTGGTCATCACGCCCGACAAGTAACCTAGGGAGACGTGAGTTTGATTCCCGCTCGGAACATGTTTTTTCTTTATGGGACGTGTGTTGAAAATCATGTTTGCACAGTTTAAATCTGTGGGTTTATTTTCATTTTTAATTATTTCAAACGATTGCTCTTACGTGTGTATATCAAAATGAAATCAAAAAGGCATAATTAGTTACTAGAAGAAAGTTAATTTGGGCGAATGAAAACTAGAAAAGTAATCCGTTTTTTTAATGAAATGAATGCCGTAATATTGCCTGAGAATGGAAGATGAATTTTCAGAACCAATTGAAGCCGAAGGGTTTGTTAACCGATAAAACGGGATCCAGTCATGCAGTCATTCCCTAGCAAAATCTTTCAGTTTATAAGGTACACCGCGCGCGATGAACCGCTATGAAAGAAAAACTAATAATATATCCATCTTTATTTTATTGTTTGGCTTTATAAAACTATCACGAATAAAGATTAATATAGGATATATTGTATACATGTATGCTATTTTGCAACCTCGTTCCCAGGTCACTCTTCCTTCCCGCCCAAGAAGAGAGACCCTGGGAACGAGGTTGGCAATATAGTCCCTTAATTAGCCTTATGAAACTTTACTTCCCATAGTTCCGTTATTCAATTAAAGAAATATAGAAACATTAAGAGACAAAATAAAACATATCATCAAACCACATAACAAGAGATATCTTACCGCTGAGGCCACGTTCACCCTACAAACAAGAAAGAAAAACAAAAACAGTTACTAGACCTTATGAGCTTCTGGAAAACGTCAAGAATGTGTAAGAAATTATTCTACGATATATAAAGATAAAAAAGAAAACTATACTGCAAGGAAGTGAAACAAACTTTAAATCAATTTCACAGTAAAGACAAGAAATCAATCGACTCACGCGGTGTACCAGGAATACCCTGAGGTCCAGTAGCTCCCTGAAATATGAACTATGAAAAGATAAGGCCAGATATGAACAATGAGCATTCTAAAATGAAGTTGACTGCTGACATAGTAATTGACTTGTGTTGACAGACAGCTAATTTTAATTAGTTAACGCCATAGCGCCTTATAGACATAGCAGCCACCCCACTAAACCATCACAATAGTGCACTATGCACTAAAAAACAATTACAATGCTGCTGCATTTATAAAGCACACTTTCCGTGTGTATATGTTCAAATGCGCTTTACAATTGAAATCAGGTAAGATTAATAATAACATTAATAATAAACTTTATTTAACGAGGGAAAACACATAACAGCCAGTGGCTGACAAACCTGTGGCGCCTCCTAAAATATTTAAAATTACAATGGCAGTCGCTATCAGTCCATTCATTCATTCATGTTCTCACCCAACCCACCCAACCAACCGCGACAACGCGTGACAATACGTGAAAATGCGTGATAATGCGCGACAATGCGTGATAATGCGTGACAATGCGTGACAATGCGTGATAATGCGCGACAATGCGTGACAATGCGTGTCAATTGCGTGATAATGCGTGACGATACGTGACAATGCGTGACAATGCGTGATTAATGCGTGGACCGTACCTCGTCTCCTGGATTTCCTTGTGGGCCAGGCTCTCCTTGGGAACCTTCTGAGCCCTGCGAGAATAAAACAAAAAATAAAAACAGTTGATGCAATCAGATTTGTTGCATGGTTTTATATTACAGACGAGATGTTTTTAAAAATTTAACTCACGGTGGACCGGTGGGGGGCCATCTGTACCATTCGTTTCCAGTGTCTCCTGCCTCGCCCTGTAATAGCAGGGATAAAAAATGGCAGCTAGTTTAGTACTCTAGCCGGGCAGACGATCAATTTTCTGTCCTGTAGCGTCTGCAAGCTTGGACTATGAATTCTCCTTACCAACTTACATACATTTCTTTTAATGTTAGCTCCAAGAATTTAGTGCTACATCAAGACAACTTTCCCTTGTTGATGATTTTCTTTACTCTCATCACCTGTCTGCTTGCCAATGTATTGATTTGTAAGGAGGAGATACCGTAAAAGCTCTATTAAGCTCCCGGGGGGCTTATTATTTAATTTCAGGCCTCAAGAAGGGGGGGGCGGGGGGGGGCTTATTAGAGAGGGGGCTAATAGAGAGGGGGGGCTTATTTCAAATCATAAATTTTCAAGAAAAATTCACATTAATTTTTCAAACTTTACTATTACACCACTAACTACAAAGAAACAGAACAAGAAATGGGTTGTGTATGACCGTCTTACCAAAGGAAACGTCATTTATACCCTACTCGACGATTAGTTCTGGAAATTAAAGACCACGTTTCAATACAAAGTGACTGAACGCCCCGAAAATATTGCTAAAAAGTCATTTACATCAGCCTGACGGGGAAGAGGGAGGGGGGGGGGGGCTTAATAGAGAGAGGGGGCTTATTACAAAATCTGACTTCCAAAGGGGGGGCTTATTAGATAGGGGGGCTTAATAGAGAGTGGGGGCTAAATAGAGCTTTTACGGTATTCTATATTCACCTCTAAACCATTGCGTCCTATCTTTCCTGACTTTCCAGTGTAACCGCCATCTCCCTGCAATATGTATCGTTCAAGTCATGAGATGACCCAACGTATCATTCTCGTTAGAACCAGTTTAACCTGAATCTAAACCCGTCAGTCAAGTCATCGACTTTTTATGCCACCACGAGGCGCTTATGCATCTGTGACGTTTTGTGCAACGCCGTCGGGAGACAATTTGCACGAAACGTTAACCGTCCATAATCGACGTGCAAACTCGTTCCAAGACAAGTTGGCTGAAACAGTCGCAGGAAACTCAATTCCACTTTCTACAAACGATTGCAGCAACTTGGCGAAAGTTGTATCGCAAGGAGCATAGTTAATAGAGGGAAATGGTTATTAAACCCGGCCAAAGTTCTTTGTTATATGTTTTGTGTTCACTATTTTGGGGGTTGACCGTGCACAAAACCTGACAAAATACAATAGGTGGTTACGTGTGTTCAAGCAACTAACCAATAAAACGTTGCAATTACGTAATTCATGCATAGTGTATGAGCTCAAACAAAAGATGTGCACGGTCATGGACCTTCCCAACATAAATCTTGGCCTCTTTTGTTTGCTCCTTTGAAGTTTGCCTGGGCTTCATAACCATTTCCCTCTATTAACTATGCAAGGAGTTTGCGGCTTTTGTACGGTATGTTACTTCCACAGGGAATGGTCTCGTGCAACTTTCTCTAAGTTTTCGAGAAAGTTGCGAGACAAGTTTTTTTTTTTTTTTTTTTTTTGCGAGACAAGTTTCTTACAAGTTGAATGAAAGATTGCATTGCGTAACATCACCTAAACTGTGTCCCAAAAATGCAACTGATTTGATTGGGTTAGTAACTTTTTTTCTGTATTGGAATATAGCACTTGATCATTTGCATATTCTGGAACTAAATAGGCCTTTTACCCATCCTCGTCCCAGAGCTCCTCGTTTTTTTGGCTTTGAGTCCGGAAACGAGTAGCCCTGGTCTCAAGGAAAAAATCGAATTTTTTCATTGGCTGATAAAAAATGAATGCGCAACATGAATTAATGAATGGATGTCCCGAATTTTCGGACATCCGGTAACGGCTTAGACCAAGAGCCTCCGTTTCGCCAACCACGTGGACCAAAAGAAACAGAGGATCTGGGAACGAGAATGGCCATTACCGAGTTGCCTTTTGCTCTCTTTTAAGGGCAAGTGGCAGTCAATACTTTTCATCCACATGTGACTTTCTGTTACAACTTACAACGGATGTTGCGTTCTGTATATTGTGCTAACTATTTATTTCGTAATGAATAACGAACAAGATGGTAACTATAATTACAAACAACACTATCCGTGTCTGAATAAATCTTCGGTAAACTCGGAAAGTCTTCGGATGAAGTTCGGAAATCTTCGGAAGACTTCGGGTAATCTTCGGAAGTCATCGGGTGATCTTCGGAAACTTTCGGAAGGCTTCGGGTCAACTTCGCCATCTTCGGCATACCTCGTATGACCGTCGGGAAGCCGTTAGGGGTCTTCGTACTAAACTTCGGAAATATCGGAAATTGTAATTTGCACTGGTGTTACACTTTTTGCGCTGGTGTTACACTTGAACTGCACTGCTCTTAGCCAATCAGAATGGAGTAATTTTTTCAGAGTATTATTAATTTCGTAATTAATAACGAACAAGATGTAACTATAATTACAAACAACACTATCCGTGTCTGAATAAATTACCGATTCTCCTGGTTTCCCATCTTCACCCAGATCTCCAAACTTCACCAACAATACCCTGCGTACGAATAAGTAAGTAAATAATAGCGTTATTTGCATGACTATGACTGAATAGTAAGTAAATATTAGCGTTATTTGCACGACTATGACTGAATAGTAAGTAAATAATAGCTTTATTTGCATGACTATGACTGAATAGTAAGTAAATAATAGCGTTATTTGCATGTCCATGACTCCGCCCCACACACTTTTACATCCACAGTTTACACTTCTTTAGATGTTAATCCAAGAAACGATCAGAACGTTGTCAAAAAGATGCCCAAAGATGTCAAAGATTAATGATAAAAAAATTGTCAAGTGAAACCCGTAAGGTGCAAATCACTGCAATAGCTGTCTTTGAAACACAACTTTATCATTTTTCTGATGCATGTGCAAAATTACTTAAATTACTTTAACTTACTCAAATTGAAGAAAACCTCAAAATAATAGTTTACTAAACTAGTAGAAAAACACCACAGAAGTGACAATAAACCAAAAAGGAACAAAGATGGGATGGAGAGGATTGCGAACGACGAACTAGTAATGTTCCTTCAGATAATATAACCCAGTGATCCAGATAAGAGAGGAATCTCAGGTCAAAAACCTGACAAGGTCGGCTACCTGACTCGACACATTTATGGAAAACTTCAGATGATTTGGTGAGGCCCATTGATGATTTTCTGTATTCTCATCACCTGTCTGCTTGATAATGTATTGATATTGTAATGAGAACTTAGATATGGATCACTCTTTCTTACCTCGGGTCCCTGAGCTCCTCTCTTGCCTAAGTCACCGTTACTACCTGGGTCTCCCTGAAAGAAAGGAATTAAAATTTACCCACAGCACAAACATGAAGTAAATATCCACTGTACAATAACTTACCGGCGTTATGCGCCTTCTGGTGCAGAGAGAATAATAGCCTGCGTAGCAAGCGTTCCTGTACGAACGAAGAGCTTTTTCTGCATTCTGGCCGCGCGAAAATTGCTCTCGCCCAAAATTTCGAGCGGCCAGAATGCAGAAAAAGCTCTTCGTTCGTACAGGAACGCTTGCTACGCAGGCTAAGAGAATTACGGTAAAGTTATAGGAATAACTTATCAATGAAGTGAAACTAGAGGGTGCCTACAATAAGCTTGTATCGGCTAACAAAGCTTGAGGCTGAAATGTTTTTCAAAAAATTAATGCCGTAATTGCCTGAGAATGGACGTTTCGAGGGCATTTATAACATTTTCAGAACCAATTGAAGCCGAAAGGGCTTGTTAGCCGATAAAACGGTGATCCAGCCATGCAGTCATTTCCCAGCAAAATCTTTCAGTTTATAAAGGTACACCGCGCGCGATTTTGTCTTTGAACGTGACGCTTCAAGTGAGATTTTTAACTTCAAGGTTATTTTCAATTGTTGTAAATACTTTTAGTAGCCTGTGGGGTAAAATAAAGTTTGTTGTTTGTATGGCAGTTTGCAAAGTTTGAAATATTTGGAGGATTTCTATGGAAAAATGTTGTCGGAATCCGGTAATTTTTTGTCCACACAAATCTTGTTAACAGGCAATTCCCGAGTTACCTTTTGCCTCTGTTTCAATACGAGTCCTGGTGCGAAACCATTCAAATGAAAATGTGTTTGATTTGCATGAAAATGAACTTGTGAGTAAAACACATTTTCACATGAAAGGATTTGTACTATGACTCGTCTTGAAAGAGACGTGAAAGACAACTCGGAAGAAGCCTGTTTTTTTTTTCCAAACCATGATCAAATCACACACTTATAAACATTAGTGGTCTCAAAATTGGCAACCTTGCTAATAGAGTCCTTTCGAGATATTAAAATTCAGCTTGGTAGCGAGGCTGAGAGGACACAAGCATGTTTATTCTTTCTTTTGTTTGTGTCCTCTCAGCCTCGTGATCAAGCTGAATTTTAATATCTCGAAAGGACCCGATTTCATCACACTCTTTCTATTTCTGGCATCCATTTTGCACTACCACCTTTTTAATGATTTATGATAGACAAGGTCACGTGACAGGATATTCCTTACCGCTTCACCAGTCAACCCAGTCTCCCCCTCAACACCGGTTGCTCCTCTCGACCCAACAGGTCCAGTTACTCCTGAAGTACCCGCGGTTCCTCTCTCCCCCTGATCACCCTACAAAGAAATCAACCACACAAAACAGGTTAAACAGGCTGGGCTAAACGCAATACAATTCAGTCAGTGTAAATAATAACCAGTTTCATCAGGTTTGTGTGTTTTGTTTGGCCTGCACTGTTTGTACTAAATTTAAGCATTCACGAAATTATGCTAATGTATGTGATTATGATAATGCGTGTAATTATGCTAATGTATGTAATTATGCTAATTCATGCAATTATGGTAGTGTGTATAATTATGATAATGTATGTCCTTACTTCTTCTCCATCATCTCCAGCCGCACCATCCTCTCCATCAGCACCGTTGGGACCCTAATTTAGTCGCATAAATTAACATTAGAAGACAGAAGGTGATTTACACTAGTACACTGTTGAAGGGATTAGTAAATTTTTTTAAATTAATAATATCCAGTTTTGACCAGCCATACTTGGTTTTCTAGTATTTATTTTGCGTTTTTTAATAACATTACCGTAGCAACGTCGACCCTCGTTATGTTCGGATTTAGCAGCCATTTCCTATCGCTGCTATTTGTGTGGGCAATGCGCTGACTTAACGCCATTTCAGTGAGTTTTTAAAGGAGCTACGTCACGGATGGCGCATCTTGAAAAAATTGGCCAATTTTTTCAAGTTCGCCGTTCGCAATCCGTCTTAATCTTCAACATCCTCAACCATCCTTGTTCCTGTTTGGTTTATTATCACCTCTTTGGTGTTTTTCTACCTTTGTAAACTAATATTTTGAGGCTTTCTTCAATTTGAAGGTGATTTTGCTCTTCGCAGAAATGACATAAATTATCGTGACATAGCTCCTTTTAAGATTCGACGAGACTGAAATGCGGCGTATAAACTGGGCCTTAGTGCTAATATGTCAATGAGTGGTTGTTCGCTTGTCTCACTGTTGTTACTCACTGGTTCTCCTTTTGACCCGTCTCTGCCTGGTATTCCTTGTGCACCAGGGTAACCCTGAAATGTTTATCAAGAACATTAACTGTCGAGTATAAGAATACAAAATCCCGCAGGAAAGTTTAACATTCTACTATTCATGATGTGCTAAGTAGTTGCTAAACGCCATAATCAAAACTATAACAAAATTCTCGAATCTGATTGGTTATCAGCAGGCGCGATTTGAACACTAATAGGACAGTTTACACGTCATGCTTGTAATTGGACAGTGTAATTGGACAGTACGCGTCATTTGCGCGCGCTGTCCTTTGCTCGTGCATGCATCTCGGTCAAAAACAAACTTGATTATTATGTTTTTATTCACGTTTAACGTCTTTTCCTCAAATTTTGTTATAGTTATGATTAATTGGTAACAGGACTGAGTGGAGTCCAATTCGGTCTGTAATCATACGAGTGATTAACAAAATCGGACGACCGCGCTTAGAATTGGACGACACGAAGTCCTGTTACCAATTAATCATAACTATAACAAAATTTGAGGAAAAGACGTTTAAACGTGAATAAAAACATAATAATCAAGTTTGTTTTTGACCGAGATGCATGCACGAGCAAAGGACAGCGCGCGCAAATGACGTGTACTGTCCAATTACACTGTCCAATTACAAGCATGACGTGTAAACTGTCCTATTACATCGTCCAATTACAAGCATGACGCGTACACTGTCCTATTAGTGCTCAAATCGCGCCTGCTGATAACCAATCAGATTCGAGAATTTTGTTATAGTTTTGATTATTATGTTTTTATTCACGTTTAACGTCTTTTCCTCAAATTTTGTTATAGTTATGATTAATTGGTAACAGGACTTCGTGTCGTCCAATTCTGTCTGTATTCATACTCGTGATTAACAAATCGGACTCCCGCGAAGCGCGGTCGTCCGATTTTGTTAATCACTCGTATGATTACAGACCGAATTGGACTCCACTCAGTCCTATTACCATTATAAATAAACGCAAGGTTTAACTTTTTTAAAAGTTTAGCACGTACAATTTTTTTCGTAAAATACGAGCGCGCGCCAGTATCTTACGAAAAAAAATTGAACGTCTGTGAACAGGCGTGAACAGGCTAAAGTTAAAAGCAACAGAACATGGCACACGTGCTTACATAGCCTGATGTAAATTTTCGAATTTTCGAATTCTCCCAAAGTTTTTCAAGTGATTTTATCAGGCTATGTATAAAACAAGAAGCAGCTGTTTTCTAATTCGTTTATAAAACAAAGCCAACAAAATGCAATGATACGTCATAACCGTGTTACATAGCCTCATGCAAAACGATCGCGACTACACAACCAATCAGAGCGCGCGTCATATGATCAAAATGACTACACACCCAATCAGAGCGCGTGTTATATGATCAAAATGACTACACACCCAATCAGAGCGCGTGTTATATGATCAAAATGACTACACATCCAATCAGACCGCGCGTTATATGATCAAAATGACTACACAACCAACCAGACCGCGCGTTATATGATCAAAATGACTACACATCCAATCAGACCGCGCGTTATGTGATAAAAATTACTACACAACCAATAAGAGCGCGCGTTATATGATTAAAATTGCATAATTACCTGTGTGCCACTTTCACCAACATACCCGTCTAACCCCGGAGCGCCATTGTCACCCTACAGATTAAAAAACAAATTGTAGACATACAATGTTCAACGGAACTCTTAGTAAAAATGTAAGAAACTTCGTTGACAGGATCTTCAATATAATATAAATATAAAGTAAATAAGACTACACGGGGGTGTTTGGCTAACAGTTATAATACGGGCTGTGTGAGTGGGTGCGATAAGATAAGCATTTCACATCAATCCCGCAGAATTTACGTAAACAAAATTCCCCGCTTAATTCTTACCACTTCACCGTCTGCGCCATCACTTCCAATTTGACCGCCGGAACCTGTTGCACCCTAAATACAAACAAACATTCTTCAGTATTCATTACTTCTTACTTGCTATGGCTCCTATACCTAAGATATAACTAATGTAGTTGAACGTCTCTATCGTGCAACGTCATCACTAACTGACTGGTGTTGAGAAGTGGCCGTTGTAGGGAGGTTTCAATAGGAGTACGGTCGCTCGAGACGAAAAATCCCTGGGGCACTCCCATGTCAATAGACCGATTGAATTTGAATAACAGTACTTCAGAAAACCTAAGCCTCGCATTGATGGGAGAAATCCTTTGTCTGGAAACATAAGCACGAGGCTAAGGTTTTCTAAAGTATTGTTATTCAAATTCGCGCCATTTATGCAATCGGTGTATGGAGCGGGGATGCTCGTCGTCTCTTTTAGAGGTGTAAATTACGGACTATTGTATCACTTTGGGTGAAAACGAGTCTAAGGCTGGTGCAACTATCTCCCCAGCACTACAATCGGCAAACAGCACTGCTTATATATTTGCGCATGCGTAGTACGTACTTACCGAGCGGCCGAGATCTCCCTTCGGCCCGGCAGGTCCAGTTTGCCCACGGGTACCCTGATAAATAATTATAATACATTATAATATATTACATATATGATGAACCCTACAGTATGTGGAATGTTTGGCACATTTGAACCCTAGATCCCACGAGTAGCTCAGTGGTAGAGCGTGGGTTTGAGTCCTGTTGCGAGAACTTTTTCCGAGTAGCTTATGTCAGGGACTGATTAAGACGGATTCCGCTCAACGTTCGAGCAATAAGTGCAAAAATTAATTACTAAAAAACTACTCATAGCATGGTAACATTTTGAATACTATTTGAAACATATCACTCTAATTCACTTCTCCAAGTGACCCCGCAATTAAATTCTCAAGCATTCTCGAGAAAATTAATGTCAAACCTCGTAAAAAATTATAAAACGCACGCCATTTTGTTTTGAACTGACATGAAGGGTCTTTTTAATTAAAATATGTAATGACTTCTCTCGCGGTGTCAGCTTGGGAGCTAATTTATCGATAATTTCTTCTTACTGTATTCAAAATGTTACCGTGCTATGAGTATTTTTTGGGTAACTTAATTTTTTGCACTTTTGCTCGAACGTCCAGCGGAAATCGTCTTAATATCTTTTACATAGTTTTACCAAGCTTACAACAAGGAGACCAAAAGTGTGACCACTTTTAATTAATTCACATTCTTTCGTGCGTGCAGACTATCCAATCAGAAGCCGAAGAATAGCTATCCTCGGCTTCTGATTGGATAGTATACGAGCACGAAAGAATGTGAATTAATTAAAAGTGGTCAGACTTTTGGGCGCCTTGCAACACATAGCATCATAGTTCTGATAATTTGGTGGTGACTAGTAGTGATATGTCCACTAATTGATCATTTTCTTAATTGTCATCACCTGTCTGCTTGACATTATCTTGACATTGCGAGAAGAAACTAGATGTTGAATCAGATGATGAATTAAAGGATTAAGATTTGCTTACTGTACGTCCGTCTCCACCGGCGATTCCAGTTAAACCATCTGTTCCTGGCAAGCCCTGGAAATGAAATGAATCAATACAACAACTAGTCAGTCTTGAATTGGAAAATTATAATAACGCTGAAATAATAATCTAACGAACTCTGAAGCGACTTGCAATTTATTTCCATTGAACACTTATGGCCTCCAGATAAGAAACGACATCATCTTATTACAGCTTTCTAAGATAAGCTTTTCAGATTCTGAGTCCTTATCAATTTCATGGCGTAGATAAAACAGGCTTTGACATGCTTAGAGTGATGATTAGGAACTGAAATATATTCAAACTATACATGTTACTGTTTGTTACCGGTTGGCCGGGGAGTCCAGGCAGGCCACTTTTTCCAGGGTTTCCATGAGCACCCTAAAATATTGATAAATCACAAAATGACACCTGATTAACTGACAATACCTTACAATTCCGATAATAATCCCTGAGCTTGTGGTGGGCTTATTTTCCGGGGTTACATGTCTTCCTGCGCTTGTTTCCCGCCCTTGACACCAGTTACATGTTTAACCAGCTTGCCGCAGGTTACATGTTTTCCCGCCCTTGACACCAGTTACATGTTTTCCCGTGCTTGCACCAGTTACATGTTTTCCCACACTTGCCACCAGTTACATGTTTTCCCACACTTGCCACCAGTTACATGTTTTCCCGTGCTTGCACCAGTTACATGTTTTCCCGCAATTGCCACCAGTTACATGTTTTCCCACACTTGCCACCAGTTACATGTTTTCCCACACTTGCCACCAGTTATGTTTTCCCGCAATTGCCACCAGTTACATGTTTTCCCACACTTGCCACCAGTTATATGTTTTCCCGCAATTGCCACCAGTTACATGTTTTCCCACACTTGCCACCAGTTACATGTTTTCCCACACTTGCCACCAGTTACATGTTTTCCCGCCCTTGACACCAGTTACATGTTTTCCCACACTTGCCACCAGTTGCATGTTTTCCCACACTTGCCACCAGTTACATGTTTTCCCGCAATTGCCACCAATTACATGTTTTTCTGGTCTTGCACTGTTATGTTTATTACTGCTATAACATTAGTACCAGATGATACCTTTACAGCGGGAATTCCTGGTTGTCCTGGTTGTCCAAGCGATCCCACCGGACCCTAGCAAAACAAAACAAAACATAGCTTGCCTAATGAGATAGGTCAGCTGGGTTTTATTTAGCTTGTTTATCATGCTAAAGCGCATTGTTTAGACTGAATTACTGTATTTCAACAGATTACCTTCGTGTTGTTCAATGCTTGTGCGGATCAATGTTTACAAAAACAGCTTCATGCATGTCTTTTGCATTCAAAACATCCCGCCTGTTGCAAGCTAATTAACAATTAGATTATTCGCTCTCATAGAAATTGAGAGCGAATAATCTAATTGTTTTAGTAAAAATCATAACAATTGTCTAGTATTAACTCTAAATCTTCTTCCTAAAACTTCGGAGAAACGAGGAGAAACCGCAATTTTGTAGACGAACTCAAGCCACTGCACACTAATGGCTGATAGTATAACGAGTAGCTCAGCCAATCAGATTGTCTCATTTGCATTAGTATACTAGTAACTTTTTACTAATTCCAGTTAAACCGTGAGAAAAAATAAGCACCGTATTTCGGAAAATTGGTCATGTATCTAAGCAGAGAAAACAATGTCTCCTAAAATGCCGATCGATAAGGTCATTCAAAATAACAGCTGTCAGCTGTCAGCTGTCTAATACAATGTATCATGCATAACACACGTCACAACACCACGTGATTCAGTTACTCACAGGTGGTCCCTGAGCTCCTGATCGGCCAGCAGATCCAGCTTGGCCTCTGTATCCCTGGAAAATCAATCAATTAACTTCAGAGGACTTAAATAGTTGAGAGTTGATTGATCTTAAGGAGCACTCTTTTTATTGTGATTTTCCTTTATCAATTTCGCTTACAATGTACGGTTGTTATTCGCTAAAGTTTTGATGTAATATATCAAACACGAGAGGAAGTGTTTCATCTGATTTCCAAACACCGAGAAGGGAGTTGAAAATACGATACATAGCGGAGTATTTTTGACAAAATTCGAGGTGTTTGGACAGCCGATGAAACACTGTCTCGAGTGAAACACTGTCTCGAGTGTTTGATATATCTTCTCAATCGAAACAAAAACTAAGAAGTAAATGGAGAAATGAAATGGTAAAAATCTATGCCTAATCGTCCTTTGAACAACCGGGCCCTGGTGCACAACCTTTGTTATGGAAATAAGTTGATTTGCATGACAATAAAATTCATTTCCATAACAAAGGTTATGCACCAAGACTCGTTTTTGAAACAGAGGCAAAAGGCAACTCGGGAATGGCCTATTGACAGCTTATATAAATAAGTAATAAATAAACATTAATAATAAATAAGTAATAAATAAACATTAATAATAAATAAGTAATAAATAAACATTACTAATGAATAAGTAATAAATTTACAAAGAAAAAGGAAAGATAAAATATACTGTAAAGGCTTAAGCATGCAATCAAATGTTACAAGAGAACAGAAGAGAATAGGAAGAGGGAAGGCGAAATGGAATATAAGAGGTTGGGTATTATGGGTTCAAACAGAAAGGCGAAAAAGGATTCAAGTCACTTAACTCCAGCACTTACCACAAAGCCTTCACTTCCAGCTTCACCTTTTTCACCTGATAAACCTTGATCACCCTTTGGAATACAAACAAAACATAAATGTTCTTTTGTTTGAAAACTGAAAATTGCTTGGGGGCTATACCGTCTGGGTCTATACTAATTATGTTATTGAAAACAAGACAAATTGGTGGAAGGGCGCTGCTAATACTTAATTCTAAATCAAATTGAGTTTCTGCGAATTATAATACCTTCCTAATTAGTCTCTTTTACCCAAGTATCGGCCATGCTACACAATCTGGAAAACTTTGCACCTACCGTAAAATTCCGATAACAACACCCCCCCCCCCCCTCCTTGAAAATATACCCTCCCCCAAAAATGTATTTATTTTTTATTTTTTTTTTTATTTTTTTTTACCTTCCCCCCCCCCCCCCAATCTCAAAATTTATTACCGATAAGCGCCCCCACCCCACCCCCACCCCCACACACACACACACACACACACAACAAAAAAATCCTAAACACCCAAAATCATTCCGCGTCGTGACAGTGAGTATGCTCAGAGACTTATGATGTCCATTTGACAACTGTATTTTACTTGTTTGGTGTTTCATATCGTCAAGTTTTTACTATGCATAATTCTTGTATGCATCAATGATTAGCCATCTTCGCACAAATATTTTTTCCACCTAAAACTAGCTGCACTAACAGAATACACAAGCATCAAAAGCCACTCATTACCAGGCCTCCTGGTTCGCCTTTAGTTCCAAAAGGTCCATTATCTCCTTTGCGTCCCTGTAGAAGAACATAGAAGTATGGCGACAGATCATTTTCCGCTTGTGCACGGCGGCAACCAGGGCGCTCTCCCGCCCTGGCGGCAACACTTTGGAACGGCCTACCTGATCATTTGAGACTTGCAGTGGACCTGCCTTCTTTTAAGCGTGATCTTAAGACTTATTTATTTCGCCAGTATTTTCATTAGTCTTCTAATAAGTTATTAGTTTTACCTTGTGATGTAGACCAAATATTGCTGTAACAGCGCCTTAGAACTTTAGGATAATGTGCGCTATATAAGTCTATTATTATTATTATTATCATTATTATTATTATTAAGATAGTTCATGGTCCAGTATTTCCTCAAACGGTTTATTGATACCACAGCAAGCTGTGTGTAGAAGCATAATTGTCACAAAATTTCACAGGATCCAAGAGAAAATTGAAAACGCGATCCACTCATCAAATGTTGACCTCCATTTCTATCTTTGCCATCGTATGTAGTCCTCGCCTCTAATGGTTTATTTTTGTAGTGCTGTTCAAACATGGGCACGTGACCAGCACGTGACCCACACTATGGTTCCAGTATCAAGTAGTGACTAAGAGTATTACAACTCCCCCTGGATGTGATGCTACGCCATAACACTCGTGTTTGATACATGATTATAAACACTGGTTTAACCTGTTTGTACACTCGTGGTAAGCACTGGTTTAACCTGTTTGTACACTCGTGGTAAGCACTGGTTTAACCTGTTTGTACACTCGTTGTAGGCACTGGTTTAACCTGTTTGTACACTCGTGGTAAGCACTGGTTTAACCTGTTTGTACACTCGTGGTATTACGTTACCCGGGGGGGAGGGTACTAACCTTCTCGCCAGAATTTCCTTTATCACCGTCTTCTCCACGCGGCCCAGTTGGTCCCTAAAATAACATTTAAAATGAAAAAACAAAATGAAAAAAATGAAATATGATTTCTCATCTCCGCATGCTACGCATTCTTTTCTGGGAATGTTGCATTCATGGGGCTTAATGATGCTATGTTTCTACATATGACACACCTGCAATGTACATACCACCTCCTGCATTTTGATTGTCAAGTTGGCTCAACAATTTACTGGCAATCATTTATATACTTGCGCAGGGAAACGTTATAATGTGAAAGCAAGTTAACACACACAAGGACAATAGCAAGGCGCGTTTTTAGCCAGAACGGTGTCTTGGTGCCCTGTGGACGACCACTACAAATGTAGGGAAAATACACCCACTGAAGCTTTCACAATTTTATTGGGAACACCCCTCCAGGACACCCACTTTTCAATGTCTGGCTAGAAGCCTGTGGCCAGGGGCTTTAGCCTGAACCACGGACCTGTGAATCCAGAGTCCAATGCAAATACTAGAGACCTTACGCAACCACGACGCCGACGCCGAGGAAAACGTTGATTAAAAAATTAATTTGTATTTTACTTAAGAATATCGCGATAATCTAGATGCATTCAGTTTGTGTATCGGTGCCAGAGCTATCCTCGGCTGAATATGTAAAGATCGTACTCATTTCTAAAGAGGAAAAATTCGCCGTCGTAGTTCATGTCTCCACAAACGCAGAATTTGGACATTTCACGTTGTTGTTTTGCAGAGGACGTCTAAGAAATGTACCACGACTTATAACGCACGTGCAGAGCCATTGTACTGCGCATGCTCATTAAACGTTTTCTTTAGCGACGTTCTCGTTGCCGTCGTGGTTTGCGTAAGGGCCACAACGCCTCCCGCATGTATTTGTTATTTCAAATCATTAAATCGATGCTGCCTCCTCCACAGGCTTTTCGCGAAAGCGCGAAGCGCGATTAAACCGGGCGAGCGAGCGTGAAGCGCGAGGGAGCTTGGAACGAGCGCGAAGCGCGAGAGCGGGGGATGATGGGAAGGAGAAAAATCTCCTTCCCATCGTTCCCCACGCCCCGCACGCCCCATTCTAAATTATCCCCGCGAGCGACTGGGGACGAGGCAGAAATTGATGTACGTACCAGTGATCCAAGTGTACCAGGTGTACCTGGAGAGCCAACAGGACCACGTGATCCCTGCAAAATATGAGTTTCAACAATCACAGTTAGTGGTATGGATAGTCTGAATGCTTGAGAGCGCATGAGAGTTTCAGGCCAAACGAGAGCGAGAGTTTGAACTCTCAACAACTCTCATCCTCGATTGGCCGGCTGACTTAAGGTCATTCCATCGAAATAGAACTTACAATAGATTTTCATTCAAACTTTGCCTATTGGTTGTTTATCTTAAGGGAACTTAAATTTTGAAATAAAAAAGGGACCTTGTATATACCCCTTAATTCCTTACAATCAGCTTCCAGAAACGTTTTTATTAGCTAAGTTCACGTTTTCCGGTGATTATTTATTTTTCTGCAATAGAAATTAGTCTATATTCATTTTATAGAAAGAAGGTGATTGCTAGACTCAAAATAAGAGAAAAAATTGATAGGTCACCGTACTCGTTTACGAGAAAACGACGATTCATCTCTCTGGCGAGCTTAGCCGTAAAGGAAAAGCCGCCATTTTCTTAATGTGCGCGCGCTAATTACGTGTGAAATCATGCGCAGTAAGGATGCGCAATGCAATACTAAGGAATCACCTTAAAAGGCAGTTACATGGCAAAGTACAGTTGTATGGGCTTGACTCACCTGATCACCACGTTTCCCACTTCGTCCTCCGATTCCAGGAGTACCATCTCGTCCCTATGAGAGGAATGAATTTTAAAGGACTATGTCACGACTGGTGCACCTAGAGTTCGTCATTTGCAATTCGTCTTAAATGAGCTATGCCACGATATTTTAAATTTTGCGAAGTGTAAAATCACCTTCAAATGAAAGAAATCCTCAAAATAATAGTTTACTAAGGTAGAAAAACACCAAAGATGTAATAATAACCCAAAAAGGAACAAGGATGGTTGAGGATGGAGAAGATTAAGACAGATTGTGAATGGCAAACTTGAAAAAATTGGCCAATTCTTCCCCAATTCTGACGGCATCCCTGTCTCTATTTGTTTTTGTATTACCTCTTTGGTGTTTTCCTACTTACGTAAAATATTATATTTAGGTTTCCTTCTATTTCAAGACAATTTTGTATATCACCAAGAAATGACTTAATTTATCGTACCATATTGCTACTTTGACAGACAGGAAACTGAAGTTTGCAGTCACCGCTTGTATTGCGCTTAGCAAAAACTACTTCTAATTGTGTGTACCTTTGGTCCAGGTAAACCGGGGGATCCAACAGTCCCATGTATTCCATCAGAACCCTTATAAGGGAAACACCACGTGTGAGTTAATAAACGTTTTTGCACATTACAAACTAGTTCAAGGAAAACTGTATAAGAGGTAACCCTGCCCTACCACTTCACCTAACCCTATAAAGCCTGGTTTCCATATGATCGCAACGATCGCAAGAGTGGTTTCCATATGATCGAAACGATCGCATCGATCGCAAGAGTGGTTTCCATATGATCGCAACGATCGCAAGAGTGGTTTCCATATGATCGAAACGATCGCAACGATCGCAAGAGTGGTTTCCATATGATCGCAACGATCGCAACGATCGCAAGAGTGGTTTCCATATGATCGCAACGATCGCAACGATCGCAAGAGTGGTTTCCATATGATCGAAACGATCGCAACGATCGCAGGCGACAACAGCGATCGTTGCGACTGCGATCGTTGCGATCATATGGAAACCAGGCTTAAGAGAAACACCACGTGTTAGTTAATAAACGTTTTTGCACATTACAAATAGTTCAAGGAAAACTGTATAAGAGGTAACCCTGCCCTACCATTTCACCATTGCTTCCATCTTGTCCAACAGGTCCAGTAGGTCCACGACTTCCCTATATTTAACAGAAATGAGTATTAACCCTTTCACTCCCAGAGTCAATAAATGTGTTCTAACTTTTGAGTCTGTGGTTTTAGGTGGTTGTAGGTGGTTTTAGGCCATTCCATGTTTTAGTAATTACCTTTGAGTCTGTGGATAAAACCTTAGTGTGTGACCCTTCAAATGAAAGCTATTGAGCAGTACTTTCATGTGGTACTGTTTATTATGCTGTACAAGGTAGTTCTAACTTTTAAGTCTGTGGATGAAACCCTAGTGTATGACCAATCAAATGAAAGCTATTGAGCAGTACTTTCAAGTGGTGTTTTTTGTTTTTGACAATTTTTCAAAATGAAATTCAGGATTTTTTCCCTCTGTTTTGAACTTAGCACTCTTGGGGGAGAAAGGGTTAAAAGTGTTAAATAGCAGCATGAAATTCTAAATATAATCCACGAACTGTCATATACAATGGCCATTCACTGATCCTGTCAACAACAAACACAACAGAAAACATCTCTATTAATGGATTACAAATCTTGGAAGCACTTACCGGACCCCCCTTAGTACCAGTTTTACCAGGTCTGCCTGGTAGTCCTGGGAATCCCTATCATAACAAAAACAAAATATATGAGCAGTGTTTGGAATCTCTCTAACTACAGCTGAAACTCTCTACAACGGCCACTCTGGGGCAGAATTAACTGGCTGCTGTAGAGAGGTGGCCATTGTATCTAGAGAGGTGTCAATATGAGTAAAGTGTATAGATTGGTGCAAGGTCGCCGGGGATGAGAAATCCTGGCTGGATTCGACTGTATTGAATGGTGACATGCAAAATAAAAGGCTCATTGCGCCCTTGAGTGTAACAAACTTCTTATATATCTGTATTTTTTTTCTATAGGTCTTTGAATACCCATACAACCCTTATATTTTCGCTATTACGGAATGATTGCGTGATAAAGCCAGTGACATAGACTTCACCTCTAACGTCTCGTTACACTCAACAAAAATGAACAATCATATCTTGCGTTTAAAACATATCTGGAAGTTACCCTGAAGTTAATGAACAACATACCGGTGTTCCTCGTATTCCAGTTAGTCCTCTCTTTCCTTCAGGTCCTTTGTCTCCCTACAGAGCATTCGTTCAAACGTTAACTTAACCCTTTCACTCTCAGAGTCAAACCTTGAGTAAATAAATGTGGTTGCAACTTTTCAGTCTGTGGATGAAACCCTAGTGTGTGACCATTTAAATGAAAGCTACTGAGCAATAATTTCAAGTGATGCTGTTTGTTTTTGACAATTTTGCACAATGAAATTCAAGATTTTTTTTCCTGTCAGTTTTGACTGTGCACTTTTGGGAGTAAAAGGGTTAATCATCATCATTATTCTCCGGGCGTAGTCAATCGATAGAAATCGATATCGGAAATCAATCGATACACTCGATATCAATCGCCGATTGCTATCGATTGATATCGGTAATCGATAACAATCGAACTCACAGAAAAAAAAAATTATCGATTTTTATCGATTGGCAAAAATCGATAACAATCGATAATAATCGATAATAATGGATAACAATCGATAAACATCGATAATCCAAAGGAGTATTTGTTTCAAACATATTACTGAAGATGGCGTGGCTATCTTGACATGTATCTAGTAAACAATACGAGACCGGCGTTAATCGTTAAGCATTTTATATCGAATTCAACATCTCGTCCAGGCAGAGTGTTCATCACGTTCACTTGGTTTTCTGGGATTTAAAAGATTTGAACATGTCCATTCATTCGAACCCTTGTTTTATGACGATGAAAAACACAGAAAACTGCTTCAATCTTCTTTTGCATGTATTGTTCCTGGGCGATATTTATGGAGCCAAAGTGATTACTGCTGTGCTATTGGATTATTTTTTATTTCTTGCTTACTCTGTGATTTATTCTTACGTTTCTTTTTTAATGCGACTAATTGAAATCACAAAAACACTGATTTTGTTGTTTATCCTGCTTCATCTTTATGGCGTTGCTATAACGAGACTAGAGGGTTGTACGCCGCTACTTTGCACACCGCAACTTCTTCTTCCGGTATTATGAACTGCGCTGAAGATCGATAAAAAGACCAAATTGTTCCTGTTATTGTTTTTGTTCCTATAGTACTTTGTTGATAATTGTTAAACTATTGCATGCTATGATGATTGAATGACTCAATAAAACCATACAGACAACATTGTGTCAATGATTAACTTGTAAAATGACAAAAATCATTTACGATAACAATCGATAATAATCGATGATAATCGATAAATTCATCGTTATCGATTTCTATCGGAAATCGATATCAATCGAACTCACAACTTTTTTTCTTTATCGATTTCTATCGATTGATATCGGAAATCGATATCAATCTTCGATTGTTATCGATTGTTATCGATTGATATCGATTATCGGTTTATCGATTGACTACGCCTGGTATTCTGCCGCATTCGCGGGCGGGCTCAAATGAAAAGTCGCTTTACATTTAGATTAATTCAACCGCGGCTGGGCAGCAACAACCTTCCACAAGTTGTGGCTTAATAGAGGTGGCCGCTTAATAGGGGTTCGACTGTAGTAAGAAGATACAGTATTACATACTGGTAGTCCATCGTCTCCAGATAGTCCGTCTTCACCAGAAACTCCTACTGGGCCCTACAGCAATAACAACAACATTGATCATGTTTGTTCCGCATTAGTCTGAGCTCAAATGTAACCTTCCGATAGATAAGCTTTTTGACTAACAAACTCTCCCAAATTTGGTATAGCTATCAGGATTACGGTATAGTTATCGGGATTACATAGTTACGTTCTTTTGTGGTACCGGTGGTCTCTCACAGAATGGGCTCAATTTTTCAATCACTTCCATCTGCCCACGATGCCGCGACATATCCGGGACTTTAATGAGTGGCCCGCGCGAAAATCGAAATTCAATCAGGAAAGCGGGGTGGTAAGACAATGACCTGAAATCGCCCCAGCAGGGCGTGAAATGTGCGAATTTACGAGCTAACCACTTTTGTTTCGAACTGATTAGTATATGGCTTTTATAGAAGATACATGTACATCAATGAAACAAATAAGACCTTTCTTGAATTTTTATGACTTGTGAAACTAATTAGTGGCGAAATTTACTCAAAGTTTGTCCATTTCAGCGTTCTGTTTGTATGGGAAAACATTTAGCTACATTTCGAGGCGGAATTTTTCTCCAACGAATTCCTTAACTTCTGACTTAGCATTATGGCTTTGATTGTCTGGTGTTCAAGGATGCTTTGTGCAAATTCTAAGCTATACATAGCCTCACTACACTACCAATAAATAACCCATGGCCTATCAATCAAAACTGGTTCGTTGATAGATTAAAATGATAAATAAACTTAGGAATCATTTATTTCCTGTCTGACCGATTCTCCAACAGGTCCAGCCTCTCCAATAGGTCCACGAGTACCCTGCAAGGAAATAAATACCATATCAGCATGCAGAATAACAAAATAAGACAGGTGGATAGTAAATGCCATAAAATTATGCCTATGTACATTAAACGTGCATCTTGTAGTTATAGTTAATAGTTGAACTTATTGGTTTTTACAAAAGAAAGACACACACAAAAGTCGCTTATCCTGGTTTCTGTAGCATGAAGTGACTAGGAATATTGCTACTTCCCGTGGATGGGATGCGAGTCCATCATAGGGAACCCCCAGAATTTTTGTCAGGTTGCCCTACCACCGGTACCCATTCTACTTCTGGGTGGAGTCAGGGCCCATGTGAGAGTAAATCAAAGTGTATTGGGTTCGAAACCGGACCGCTCGATCCGGAGTCCAACGCGCTACCAAGAGGAGCTGGAAAATATCACACGTGATTGGGTTCCGATGACTGTTGGAAAACTATGAAAATGATAGTAATTGCAGAGCCAATTACTATAGTAGTAAAAATTTCAAATGGGCCAATCAAAACGTCTCGCAAAAACACGTTAACTGCAAAGCAAACACGTAGCTGAAAACAATTAATTTACAATGTTATGTACCCATTTAGTGGTTTCATTACTGCTATTTAAGCCATTGACACTTAAATAAAGACATTCATTCATTCATTCATTCATTCATTCATTCATCTATTCATTTAACGAACGTTAGCTAATAAATATCAGAGGAAATCTCACCACTTCGCCCGCTCGTCCATCTTTTCCTCCTTCTCCTCGTAAGCCCTGGTAAAGCAAACACAATTTCGTTAACGAAATGACAAATAATAACACTAGGATATTTGGAGATAGCTAATTAGCCAGAAGTGTTACCTTTGGCAAATTTTCATATAAGAAAAAATAGAGAGGGTATTGCAGATAATTATTCCCCAATCAAAAGATAAGAACAAGCTCTAGCGAGTATTCCGAGCGCTTTCACATCAGCATGATGGTGCAATAAGGATACGTCATGTTGCTTAGCAACTTCGCTGTCCAAAATTCGCTGCCAAAGTCGATTGTTGGAGAAGAATTCCAACCGAAAGGGTATCCCCTTTGTAAATATTACCCAATCAAAAATAATCAGCCATGCAGTAGTTGTGGATAACTCACCGGATTTCCAACACTTCCAGCTAAACCAGGAGCTCCTATCTTGCCTGTAGCACCCTAAATTAGAACAAACCAGGTCAGATGCAGAATATTATACATTGCTAGACAACCTCGTGAAGACAAGCTACTATTGTCAGGTTTAGAAGTAATATATCAAACACTTGAGACAGTGTTTCATCCGTTTTCCAAACACCGAGAAGAGAGTTGAAAATACGACGCGCAGCGAAGTATTTTTGACGAAATTCGAGGTGTTTGGAAATCGGATGAAACACTGTCTCGAGTGTTTGATATATCTTCTCAATCGAAATAAAAACTAAGGAGTGTAAACGGAGAAATAAAATCGCAAAAATCTCTAATAATTATAACCAGGTATTCAAACCTCCGACATGGTTATGATTTCCTTTGTTGATCGGATTTATTAAGGTCATTCCTTAGTATTGCACTGCGCATCCTTTCTGCGCATCATTTCGCGTGTAATTAGCGCGCGCACATTAAAAAACATGGCGGCTTTTTCATTATGGCTATGCTCGCCAGAGAGGTAAATGATCGTTTTCTCGTAAACGAGCGTGGTGACCTATCATTTTTTTCCCGCATATTTAAGTCTAGTAATCATCTTCTTTCTATACAAAGAGTATAGACCAATTCTCAGTGCAGAAAAATTAATAATCACTGAAAACGTGAAAAAATACGTGTTTTTGGTTGATTTTGTAAGGAATTAGGAGGTATTTTTAGTCGATTATATCTCTTTCGCGGGGCTGGTGACCTATTCTTTTTATTCTATACTTTGAAACATTACATCACAATGTTCAACTAGGGAAAGTTTCAGAAACTTCCCAGTGTAACTTCTATTTCGATGGAATTACCTTAAATAAGAGAAGGCAGGCATAATAACTTGACAGTTAATGTTACCTGTTTTCCTGCGGCTCCTGGTAAACCATTTTCTCCTCTTTCACCTCGACGACCCTGTCATATTATAAAAGTTAGAGTTAATTTTCAAAACAGTCAATCAGACAGTCATTCGTCTATACTATAAAATTATCGGGTTAATAAAATAGAAGCTACAGCAGCAGAATGTATAACCTTACATACATCCCCCCCCAGGATACAAGCATAAAATTGAATTCGTTAACAGGTCACATACCTCCCTGCCGGGGGAACCTGCCTTGCCCTGCTGGCCTCTAGCACCACGGTTACCCTGGCAACAAAAAAGTGTTAGAATGATATTTGTGCATAAATGACGATACGAGGTAAGCGTTGGACAATGTTTTTACCTGCAATAAACTTTGCGACTGGGACGAAATAACGTGCTCGTTATAAGTGCGAATTTGTCATATCAACGTTCCTTACTTACAAATGGCTGGTTTTACGAGGTTTGTTCGCTACGCTTGAGCTCGCTTGGGTGTTTAGTTTTATCAGGAGTAATATTTGCACTACAGTTCTAGACAAATATAAGCATTTGAAGAAATTATCCTCGGTCTTTGATCGTGTCAAATTATCCACCATATTTAACTTTAATCCTAAGTCCGGGCCAAACGAGGATGAATGTTGCTGAGAGTTGGCTCTCACAAGAGTTACTTACTTTCTTCAACTCTCATCGACTATCATCACCTCGGCCCAAACGAGAGAAAACTCTCGACGACTCTCAAGAAAAATTTGAGCAGGTTCAAATTGGATGAGAGCGCACGAGAGTCGCTGAGAGCGCAGGAGAGTTTCAGGCCAAACGAGTGCGAGAGTTTGAACTCTCAGCAACTCTCATCCTCGTTTTGCCCAGGCTTTATGATAGACATGCGCATAGTACCTTATCTCCTTTATCCCCCAGTCGACCTGTCGCCCCGTCCCTTCCTGCATTACCCTGTTAACAAATTATGATAAATTATGATAAATTATGATAAATTATGATAAATTATGATAGGGCGCTGGTCTTGAAATCCGGAGGTCCTGAATTCAAGACCTCAGCCTTTAGATGGATTTATTCTCGGTCTCTTCATCCAATAAAGTGTATTTTTAGGCAACGACCATCTCGTCGCAACATCCTCAGGCATCCTTTTCTTGAAAACGTGCGAGTAAAGAATCAACTGAAAGCAATTTTTTGGCAAAATGTGCGTTCTTAGTGCGTTATTCTTAGTACGATCTGATTGCGTTCTAAGTGCGTTCTAAGTGCGATCTAAGTGTGTTCTCAGTGCGTTCTTAATGCGTTCTTAGTCTGATCTTCTTAGTGCATTTTTTAGTGCGATCTTAGTTCGCTCTATAGTGCGTTCTAAGTGCGTTCTAAGTGCGTTCTAAGTGCGTTTTAAGTGCGATCTAGGTGCGTTCTAAGTGCGTTCTAAGTGTGTTTTTAATGCATTCTTAGTCCTATCTTCTTAGTGCATTTTTAGTGCGATCTTAGTTCGCTCTATAGTGCGTCCTTAGTGCGTTCTTAGTGCGTCCTAAGTGCGTTCTAGGTGCGTTCTTCAACTATTTACCAAAGCTCCTTTCGGTCCATTGAACCCCACTGCACCTAGTTGACCTTCAGGTCCCTATGATCATAAAAAAAACCATTAAAATAGAATGATGTCATTTCATTATTTTATTGTTCAATACCACAAATACTACTTAGTTCCTCCTCCCGGTGGGGAGTAGGGCCAGAAACGAGCGTCCTTCATACTGTTCTGTCTTCTTTCGCTACAACTGCCTCTGCATCCCAGGATGCAAACCCCATCTCCTCTCGTTCTTAACCCTTTCACTCCCAAGAGTGCTAAGTTCAAAACTGAGGGGGAAAATTGTGAATTTCATTTTGCAAAATTGTCAAAAACAAACAGCACCACTTGAAAGTACTGCTCAGTAGCTTTCATTTGAATGGTCACACACTAGGGTTTCATCCACAGACTCAAAAGTTAGAACTACATTTCTTGACTCAAGGTTTGATCTTGGGAGTGAAAGGGTTAATGACAGTCTTTCTCCAGGTTACCCTTGTTCAACTATACCATTCAACTACACTTTCATAATCACATTCCTCATTCTCATTCGTTCTTTTACCCACACTTCACAGATATAAATTGTTTAATATTTATCATCACCTACTGATCACTGCTCCCAGTTGCTTCGGAATCGCAAAGGTCGTGGATTCGAATCCCGTTGGAGCCTAATTTTTTTCTTTTTTTCACGCCTTCTTTTCAACTGAAGATCTCATTCTCTTTTCGTTCTTTCCACCACAATTCACAGCTATGATTTATTTCACATATTCATCATCGCCTAATCATTACTTGACGGGTGACCATGCAGCTCCCAGTGGCTTCATAGCTCAGTGGTAGAGCGTTTGCACCGGAATCGCAAAGGTCATGAGTTCCAATCCCGTTCGTTGGAGCCTGAACTTATTTTCAACCTTTGTTTTCAACTGTTAAGTTGATATATAACTGAGTTACTTGAATGATACTTGTTTGGTACATGTATTTGTTTGATACTTGTTTGATACTTGTTTGATACTTGTTTGATACTTGTTTGATACTTGTTTGATACTTGTTTGATACTTGTTTGATACTTGTTTGATACTTGTTTGATACTTGTTTGATACTTACAGCCATTCCTGAAGAGCCTGGTCGACCGTCATCTCCGGAGTGACCCTGAAAAGGAGAACAAAGTAAGCCAACGGGTTTACAGCTCATGCTGTACACATAAACACAAGGATAAGCACAAGTAAAGGAGAACAAAGTAAGTCAACGGGTTTACAGCTCATGCTGTACACATAAACACAAGGATGAGCACAAGTGTCGTTTTTATCTCATGTAACCATGTAGTCTCTACATGGTTACAGGAGATATTGTAGTTGGATTTGTGTCACTCACTTCCCACATATTTGTTAGGTAATTAGTGAGCATATCTGTCATCTAGTTGGCAAATCTTCGTTGAAGCACTCGAAGAGTTTCCGATTCTTATTATCCAACAGTATCTCTGAAAGTCTCTTATCAGCAGTAAACAGTATCTTAACAGTATCTCTTATTATCCAATCAAAAACTACATAAAATTTTAATTTTCCATGTTTCATTCAATCTACAAATTGTTCCTCCCTGACATTACAATTAAAGAAAGTTGAAAATGGGTGTTAGAAAAGTTTATTTATGGATAAACAAAGTATGTGACTATTGGTTATCATGAGAATATCTTAAAACAAGAGACTATGCTCTTGCTTAAAATCAAGATTTACTACCTCTACTCCAGTGCTACCAGGTTTTCCTGGTTTACCAGATGCACCTTGGGCTCCCTGTGAAGACAAGAAAATCGCTTTAAATACTAAAATAACAGGAAATCAACAATGACCTTTAAATTAACGTTCTGACCAATTTTTTGAATGCATAATTTATTCCATGTGCATTATGGAGTGGTTTTTAATTGACTGTCAAAAGTAATCGCTAAATTGTTTTTTTTTTTTTTTTTTTTTTTTTTTTTTTTTTTTTTTTTGTTTTGCTTTACACCTTCTCAACCAATCAGATCCAAAACCAATCGCGACTTGGTCACGTGCGTTTTCCTGCGCTTGGCGCCGGTTACGTGTATTTGCTTTGAGTTCTCATTGGTTCATTGTGTTGTTTTCGTTTGTTGTGATTGACCGTTGTATTTGAGCATTCAGGCTGGCCAGTCAGTACCATGCTCATACACGCCTGTAGACAGAACGTCAAGGAATTGATAGTAAATGTTTCTCTTAGGAAAAAACACTTTGTTGTCAACAGAAATTTGTTATGAACAACAGAATCAAAGTTTAGCCAATGTCTGAACAAATAGCGCAGCCCATTGCATAAGGTTTCTTCACTTAAACTATATAAGAGCTCAACACCTGGTGACGTAAAAGCTGATCAATCTTCCAACACATCAGAGGTGTAACACATGAATATTAAATCATGAGAACGTTCTTGGAGAAAAAGGTAATCCACCTCGACAAAAAATACCCCATAATTAATTAGCACTTGATATTTTAACATACCCTTGCACCGGGTCTTCCGATTTCACCAATGTTACCGGCACGTCCCTGTCAATTAAAATACATGGAAAACTTTTTTACAACGCAATAACAAAGCAACTGCCATGTATTTTAATACATATTCCTTTTGACTAGCTTCCGAAAAACGTCACTTGAAGTGTTTGGTATAAGGTAAAGGTAAGGCCGCACTCGGGCCAAACTGGGGGGGGGGGGGGGGGGGGGGGAGGGGGAGTATTCCCTGAAATTTTTGGTGGGGGTGTGCGGCCTGCTTCTTGAAACCCTTACCCTATTTCAGAACAAAATATGATTTTCCATACCCTATTACACACTGCCGGATTCTGTAGCATGAAGCCGAGCATTGCTACTCCCCCTGGATGGGATGCTAGTCCATCGCAGGTTCCCCCCCCACCCCCTCCAGCATTTTGTTATGTTTCCCGGGTGGAGAGAGGCACTGCGAGAGTTGATTGTCTTGCTCAATAACACAACAACCACGACATTTACATCCTGTAAGCCCGACCCACGCCCCCTATCCTTGCTTTGATTTTACTTTATGCCCCTCCCCCCTCTGATTTTCCAACCCCCCCCCCTCCCCCCTGGTAATTATTGCACAGTCCCTAATATACAGACCTCATCTCCTTTAGCTCCTGGTAAACCGTCAGTGCCTGGGACTCCTTGAACTCCCTACAAAATCAAATAAATAATAAATAAATATTAAATAAATATTAAATAAATATTAAATAAATATTAAATAAATATTAAATAAATATTAAATAAATATTAAATAAATATTAAATAAATATTAAATAAATATTAAATAAATATTAAATAAATATTAAATAAATATTAAATAAATATTGAATAAATATTGAATAAATATTAAATAAATATTAAATAAATATTAAATAAATATTAAATAAATATTAAATAAATATTAAATAAATATTAAATAAATATTAAATAAATATTAAATAAATATTAAATAAATATTAAATAAATATTAAATAAATAAATAAAAATAATATAACAGCGCTGCACAAGTTGCTACGAAACAGTGTTTCATCCGATTGTAGAGACAATCGAATACGCTCTCGTAAGCAAACAGCTCTACTTATAACGGCCGCCGTGACAAAACCCCGTTTGAACTCTAGCTCATACAAACTCTGTATTTACACATTCCCGTAAGCGGCCAGCTCCAGTTACGGACACTTTTTCTGCTTCCCGAGGGTGTCCGCTTACGGGAGCTTCGACTGTACGACAGACTCCTGCAGATTATGAACTTTTATTATATAAACTAGAGTGAATTACAAGGATTTCTCTCACTGTGTAAAAAGATACGATATCGATGACGTCATGTTGCGGAATCTTCCTCGCAAATATTCGGCAAACTTCGGAAACCTTCGAATTACCTTCGGCTAGTATTCGGAAAATCTTCGGAAATTATCGAAAAATGGACGGAAATCTTCGGAAAATTGTCGTTATTAGTATGTTTATAGAATAAGTATCATTCTATACGTAAAAGTTTCTCACCCTTTCTCCTGGTCTTCCTTCTGCTCCGCTATAACCATGGTCTCCTTGAGAACCCTTTGAGGCAAAACAAAACGCCAGTCAGTAAACGTATCTACAGTAACGGGGTGTCCGCAAGGCGAGAGTTGACAGTATCATGAAAATTGGCTGCAAATTGTGTGGTTGACAAGACATGATAATCATGTAACAAAAAAATCATACAACAAGTATTAAAGTAAATTTTACCGTTGGTCCTGGTTCACCAATCACTCCACGGTTTCCAGACTTTCCAGGTTTGCCCTTAAGGATAAAAGAAGCATGTTGAATTTTAGTTCACAAGTAATGCAAATCAAAACTTCACCATTCATTTCTTATGAGTCATACCCTTTTTCCAATTCGACCTCGACGACCAATCTTTCCAGCATTTCCAGCAATTCCCTAGGAAATAACAAACAAGAAAATTGATTTCCAAACTGCAAAAAAAGAAAGTGCAGCGAACTTTAAACATTCAAAGAGAAAAACCATGAAGTTCCACATACAGTTAATAGGGGGAAATGGTTATGAAGCCCGGAAAACTTCAAAGGAGCAAACAAAGATGGCAAGATTTATGTTGGAAGGTCCACGACCGTGCACAATCTTCTATTGGATTAGTTGCTTGAACACACGTAACCACCTATTGTATTTTGTTAGGTGCTCGCGCGGTCAAGGCCAAAAAAGCGAACAAAAAGATGAAACAAAGAACTTTGCCGGGCTTCATATATAACCATTTCGCTCTATTAAATAACCATGTTCCACAAATTAATTCATACACGTGCTAACATTTAACTGTAAGTTGGAAAAATTTCAGAGAAAACTGAACGTCCGAGCAAACGATGCATACGATTTCAACAGAGGATTTAAACATCACATCGGTAAAAATGCTCCACACATCCCATAGCCTCGCGTAACTATGGCTACACAAGATGAAAATACTGTAGGTAACTTACTGATGATCCTTTCTCGCCCTCGGCTCCTCGCTTCCCTGGTCGCCCTTCGGTTCCCTGTCGAGAGAAAAACGAAAATTAGTTGAAAAAAAAGTAAAATTATTTCAGTGTTAACAAAAAAATGGCTACGAATCTCTGCCATTTTGGATTTCAAATTACCCGCGCGCCGCCTCTTGGATTTTATGACGTTTCATGGATGTAATATATCAAACACGAGAGATAGTGTTTCATCGGGATATCCAAACACCGAGAAGAGAGTTGAAATTCGAGGTGTTTGGAAATGTGATGAAACACTGATTCTAGATTGTTTGATATATCTTCTCAATCGAAACTAAAACCAAGGAGTAAACGGAGAAATAAAATCGTAAAAATCTATGCTAATTAAGACCGGGTATCCAAACCTCCCTCCGACAATACGGTTATGATTTCCTTTGCTTTAATTTCCTTTGTTTTAAGCTTGCTTTCTTTTGTTATATAACAAAAGAGCTATTGTTTTCTGACAATAGTGGCAGCCACAATACGTCATATAACACAAAATGGCGGCGCGCGGGAAATTTCAACCCCAAAATGGCTGATATTTGTATCCAATTTTCCCGTACACTTGAACGTTTTTCCAATTTATTTCAACAAATGTTCAGTTTAGACAATATTTCCAACAAATATTTAACGGTAATTTGTTCCAACAGTGGCGGATTCCATTATCTACATGACTGTACCTTGTCTCCTCTTCGCCCGCCATCTCCAGGGGCGCCGGGATTTCCCTGCAATGGAAGAAAAGTACAAATTCTCAATTGGAGACTGGGAACGAGTTTTTAAATTTTTATTTAATTAAAAATTGGAGCCCATCACAAGAAAGATCACATTAAAATTAGTCGGTTTACCAAGTTTGGGGTTGTTTCGTTGGATTTCGACCATGTAGAAGGCTTTCAAAAATCAGAAAAATTAGAGACTTTGTATGGATTTGGGGGACGCCATCTCTGAATTAGAGACGTTTGTATGGAATTTGGGCGACCTTTGACAGCTCACAGCCTGGTTAATATACAATGTAACATAACCAAACTTGGTAAACCTACTCATTTTCAGGCGGTCTTTCTGGTGATGGGATTCATTTCTTAATATGACGCAATTTGAACAATGGGTAAACTAGGGCCCAGTCCCTTTTTGAACTTCGGAACGGACAATTAACATCTACCTACGGGAGGTTGACACCTCATGACCAATTATACCATATAGTATAGCACTCCGGTTAGCCCAAATTGGCACTCCAGTTAGTCCAAATTTAAGCTCTCCGGTTAGATTTCCGAGCCAAACTTGAAACTGACAGCCTGTCACTTTTTCAAAATTCCATATTGTAATCCATTTCCATCCTCACTGTCGTTAGTCATCCTCACTTTCTAATGGGTTCGTGTCATTTGTCGAGTACTATTCTACAGAGTCAAACCATTATTGTCCAGCTTCAAATGATATAGATATGTTTCTGAGCTAGCTTTCCAAAATCATGCAAAAGTAAGTAAATCTTGGGAAAGAAATATCGTTAAATTTAGTAGCTGCTAAAAATAGTAACCTTAGGTAAAAATTTATCAAAAACTTCGTCAAGTGGCAAAAGTACTTCCAGTGCAATTCATTGTAAATTAAAACAAACAGGAGTTAAGTACGTACGTTTACTCCTGCTTTGCCAGGGTCACCGGGCGGCCCCAATGCTCCAGGAGTTCCCTGCAAGAAAAAATATTCATTTAATATTTATAATCTAGCTGTGCCTTTCTGTTTGTCTGTCTGTTTTCGGAATTTTGCTAATTTTTCCAAATAAGAACCTGCTTCATTTGTCAGGCTGAAATTGTTCTTATATATTGGGGGTTTAATTTACCAGTTTCAGCCTTTCTTATACCCGGGTTTGTTACTGTAATTAAATTACCGTATAATAATTACCGTATCACCCTTGTAGCCAGGTCTTCCATTGATTCCCCGCCGACCAGTAGTTCCTGCATCTCCCTTATCTCCTGTCGCGCCTACTGGCCCGGGGGCCCCTGGCCGCCCTCGCGGACCAGACCCCCCTGGGGCCCCGTTGTCTCCTTTGAAACCCGGGGCCCCGTTATTTCCTGCATTTCCCGGCTCACCAGGGAGACCCTGTGGAGTGAATCAAAGTGGAGTGAATCAAAGTGAACCTATGGCTATCTCGTGGATTGTGAGGGGTTCCATATTGGAAGTGAAGTGCTACCACATTTGTAATCCTTAAGTGAATTTCATTGTCATCGTTGGTTTGGGCTTCTTGTAGTTATCGTGGTTCATATCTTTGAAGGGATACTGTACCCCTGATATACGTGAAACTTATAAAGATCAAAGGTTGTTGGAGATTTGTTTAAAAAGAGAACGTGGTTTTGTAGCAGGCTGTAATTGTTTATAAAGAGGCTACAGACCCAAAGGTCAGTTCATGTTGTATAGAAACAAAGCGTCTTGGTAATAAAACAATGTCATGCAAGACCCTTTCATGCAATAGCGTCTCAAAACAGCCGAAAATCTTAGCAAATCCTTATATAATAACAAAGCCAACATCTTGTAGTGACAGACACTTCAATGTCACAGCCAGATTTAGCACACTATTTTGCAGCCGCTGTGGTATAAATTCGTCTTTGGAAATTTTACAAAGACAATTACATTTAATATTTGCTCTCAATTTCTATGGGCCTTATCAACTATCACATCATAGAAATATCGAGCTAATAGAAATCTACTCACTATCTGTCACAAATGCTGTAATCTGATTGATTGGCTATGTACGTTACT
Organism: Desmophyllum pertusum; assembly: GCA_029204205.1. NCBI lineage: Eukaryota > Metazoa > Cnidaria > Anthozoa > Scleractinia > Caryophylliidae > Desmophyllum > Desmophyllum pertusum. The sequence goes on along the minus strand of MU827334.1, from coordinate 683,597 downwards.
AACGTTCTATCCCGCGATAGATAGAGAGAAGCGAAAAATTGCTCCATGCATGGCCTCATCAACTATCACACATTAAGACGGATTCTGCTTAACGTTCGAGCAATAAGTGCAAAAATTAATTACTAAAAAACTACTCATAGCAAGGTAACATTTTGAATACTATTTGAAACATATCACTTTAATTCACTTCTCCAAGTGACCCCGCAATTAAATTCTCAAGCATTCTCGAGAAAATTAATGTCAAACCTCGTAAAAAATGATAAAAACGCACGCCATTTTCTTTTGAACTGACATGAAACGTATTTTTAATTAACATATGTAATGGCTTCTCTCGCGGGGTCAGCTTGGGAGCTTGTTTATCGATAATTTCTTCTCAACTGTATTCAAAATATGTTACCGTGCTATGAGTATTTTTTTGGTAACTTAATTTGTTGCACTTTTTGCTCGAACGTCCAGCGGAAATCGTCTTAAAAATCTCAAGCTCATAATCTAACTGTCCGTTAGTAGAAGGCTAGTAGACACTCATCGGAGTTTATTGCAAATGGTAAACTCGTTGACTATTACTGATAGAGCATGACGCTCGCGTTACCTTTGAAAGCGAAAATTATTTGTTATATTTGTAGCTATTCTTCGTAGTGTCTACTAAAACAATAATAAACTACCCGCCTCGTTTTCTATGAGTGACAGTCCACTCGGCTGCAGCTAGTTGACTATTCGCTCGTAGCAAACTCAATCTAATATTGTAAAGCACTATACTGACAATGTGATCACTTATCATGGAAGGATATATTGCAAATTAAAATAGCAGTAACACTTAACAATTAGATTATGAGCTCGAGATTTCTATGATGTGATAGTTGATGAGGCCTACGGCCTCATCAACTATCACATCATAGAAATCTCGAGCTCATAATCTAATTGTTTTAGTAAAAATCATAACAATTGTCTAGTATTAACTCTAAATCATTCACCAAAACTTCGTACAAATGAAAAGAAACCCCGATTTTGTGACGACCTCCAGCCACTGCACACTAATGGCTGATAGTATACGAGTAGCTCAGCCAATCAGATTGTCTCATTTGCATTATATAATATATAATAGTATACTAGTAGATTTTTACTAATAAAAAATAGCTAGTGGGTGCTAGTACTCTATGAAACTAGCGTTTGCAGTAAATAAGCAGAAAATAAGTTTGTAAAATCATTTTGGAAATATTAAGGATCTTGAAGTATAGGTTGTCATGGTGACTGTTAGCTGGGCAAATATACTTACTGCAGGTCCTTCTGCTCCAACTGAGCCAACAGGCCCTGTTGGACCCTAGCATGAAAAACACACACAAAAATAAGATAAGCAACAATGTCCTGGTTAATTATAACTTTCTTTATTATACAACATGGCATTTTAGAGTGCGAATACGCACAAAGACGAGAGCAAATATGAGACCGTATTACACGGGTCTCAGTCCCCCTGACCGCGCGCTACGGAAAACGCTGTTGAAAGCCTATATTTTTGGAAAGAATTATGTCGTATAATAAACAATTTATTCAGCGGAAAGTGTGTAATACGGCTGGGTATTTTTACGAGTCAGTGTTTATTTTTTCTCGCCTAAAGGCTCGAAAATATAAAAACTGACTCGTAAAAATACCCACCCGTATTACACAACTTTCCGCTGAATAACCTCTATGTATAGTTCTTGGCAGTTATTTTACTAGACAATTGCAGTTTCTATCAAATTAGTTTCAACGACGTACACAGGGTAGTTAAAGTTGATTCTCTACATGTAAATAATACCACTTCAGTTCAGCCAATTATCTCATTAAAAGCTACTTAGTGTGTATAAACTACAGTCCACACTTTTGGATAGCAATAATTATAAACAAATAAAAACAATTCATTATGTCCTCAGAGCTTCAATTGGAATGAACCTTAAATTCCAACTTAAGTATAAAATTTGTTCTGCAGTAATTGTTGTGCATTCTTCTCAGGGGCGGATCCAGGGGAGGGGTTGAGGGGGTTGCAGTCCCCTTTCAGAAAATCCTGGATCCGTCCCTGCTTCTACAGTCTTTGCAGTCTTCTTTCTGTAGATTAACGAACAAAAGGAGGCGTTCGTTGTAGCATACACATACATGTGACATGATGTACTTACAACTAAACCATTCTCGCCAGCATCACCAGATCGCCCTTGTGGTCCTGGTCCACCCTACGGATTGTAATTAACAATTAGATTATTCGCTCTCAATTTCTATGATGTGATAGTTGATGAGGCCGTAGGCCTCATCAACTATCACATCATAGAAATTAAGAGCGAATAATCTAATTGTTTTAGTAAAAATCATAACAATTGTCTGGTATTAACTCTAAATCTTCTTCCGAAACTTCGGAGAAACGAGAAGAAACCGCAATTTTGTAGACGACCTCCAGCCACTGCACACTAATGGCTGATAGTGTACGAGTAGCTCAGCCAATCAGATTGTCTCATTTGGATTAGTATACTAGTAGATTTTTACTAATGAAGATTAGTATAGATCACCTACTTCCATAAAGGGACACCTCCTTCCTGTAAGGAAACACTTAATAAATAAAAATAGGAGTGGTTCTTCTATCCACTGTTCCCAGATCGCATTGGAATTTAGAAATGTTGGTTTTTGCGGAGGGAGGAAAACCAGAGTACCCGGGACAAAGACAAGAGCCAACAACAAACTCAACCCACATCACCACATGTGACGTCCAGGATTCGAACCTGGGCCACATTGGTGGGAGGCGAGTTCTCTCACCAATGCGCCATCCCTGCTCCCCTGAAAACTGCTTCCACTTCCCAACAGCAGTTACCTCAGAGGGAACACTTCCAGATTAAAAAGAAAAACTGATTGGTCTAAAAGAGAATGGCGGGCTTGACCACCTCCCAGAACATGATGTTATTTTCTAAATAAAAAACACCTACGTGACGCCTCCTTTCTGGGAATATCTTCCAGAAGGGGTCACCTCCCGGGGGGGGGGGGGGGGGGGGGGATCCCATGTGAATGGGACAGGGATGCTCATCGTCTCTTATAGGGGTGTAAAGTACTGATTTTGGTATCACTTAAGGGTGTTCAGGACAGAACACCAATATTTTTATCCATCAAGGTATCATTTAGGGAACCTTGCACAAGTAAAAAGGCGTCATACGGTGTTGGTGGTCTACACCGATGTCTGTTTTAGAATGGTATCTTTTAGGGGGTCAAATGAAGCTTGAGCCACGCCCATATTGGTCTCCTTTAGGGGTTTAGTGCTGACGAGCATCCCCACCCCTTTCACATGGGAGGCCCACCCCCCCCCCCCCCCCGGTTAACGTCCAGTCACTTAAGAACACATCCACTCCCCATACAATGACATCATCAGCCCAGTGGTTTTGAAGTTGTGGTCTGTAGAAGTTGCTACGTATGTACTGTTATGACGAAACTGAGATACTTACTTTAGTTCCATCTATACCACCTCTACCAGGCTCGCCAGTATATCCCTACAATGACAACATTCAAGCCTCAGTAAAAAGCATTGTAAACATTAGCTTGTTATACACTCCTCGTGCCAGTTGTCAACAACTATTTGCTTGTTTATAGTACATGTTTCATTCTAGGAAATGAAATTGGGACTTTTTACGAAGGAACATCCTATCTTCCATTACTCCTTGCTGTTCAAAATGACTCCGACTATCGTAAAGCCAAAACAAACACATTCACACAAAATAAATTGTATTTCGGCAACCTCGTCCACAGAGACTTCTCGGCGTTCAAAATGGCGGCGTGAAGAAGACCCTGGCGAACAGCAGGTCATGTGACCACAAAATTAGCCAATCGCAAGCCCGCCGCCATTTTGAAAAAATCAAAATCTCCAATATTTTTGGAGACACATGGTCTTCTTCGCGCCCACCCGCCATCTTGAAAGCGGAGATGGCCTTCGGATCGAGGTTGATATTTCGGCTCATGCTATAGTGTGGTTACACTTCATGTAAGCACACACAAAAATGACAAAGAGAATTTTGAAGTTGATCATTACCGTTGGACCAGCGTCCCCTTGGTCACCTGGGCTGCCTTGTAAACCTTGGTCTCCCTGTGGAGAAAAAACAATAACACACGACATTAACACAAGATCATGAATGAATTTAAGGTCATTCCTTAGTATTGCACTGCGAATCCTTTCTGCGCATAATTTCGCGCGTAATTAGCGCGCACATTAAAAACATGGCGGCTTTTTCATTGTGGCTATGCTCGCCAGAGAGGTAAATGATTGTTTTTGGTTGATTTTGTAAGGAATTAGGAGGTATTTTTAGTCGATTATATCTCTTTCGTGGGGCTGGTGACCTATTCTTTTTATTCTATATTTTGAAACATTACATCACAATGTTAAACTAGGGAAAGTTTCAGAAACTTCCTAGTGTAACTTCTATTTCGTTAAGTAGACATTGTTATAAAGTGGTTTTCAATTAAGGGTCGAAAGTAACCCAGAATTGCTTTGGTTTTGCTTTACTGCGATTTGGTTTAAAAAAGTTGTGCCACCTGCTCAACCAATCAGATGCAAAACCAAAACCGCTCGCGACTTGGTCGCACGCGTTTTCCCGCGCTTGGCGCTGGTTATCTGTATTTGCTTTGAGTTCTCATTGATTCGTTCTGTTGTTTACAATCTCATTGGTCTTTTCTTGATCACGTGGTAAAGACTAGAATCAAAATAATGTAGCCTGTGCGAGCCTGTGCGTTACATTGCAATACTCATACTTTCCTAAGGTGGCAAAAATAACTTTTAGACAGAGGATTGAGTGGGTGGCGTGAAAGGTCTGCACGTGATGACATCGTGACAGAAGGTGGTGTGATTGATTTGCCCGCCCACGTCACTGGTTAGGTGAGAGCGGGGGAAACCGCTTGTTTATTGTTTTTTTGTGTGTGTTTGAGAGGTATATGGATTTTTTTTTCAAAATGGAGGTCCGGTAAAGAAGCGGTTTTCTAACTTCTCAAATGAAGAAATTCTAAGCCAATTATATGGCTACCCAGAAAGATTCCAAAAATACTCAAAAAGTAAACGTTGATCTCGGTGTCTTGACCACACAGTAAATCTTAAGGCAGAATATTTTTAAATCAGATCTGAAACTTATTAAAAAACTTTGGCTTGTTTTGATGTTAGAGTACTGACGCATGGCCAAATGGAATCTATTTGTTAAATATATCTATGGCTTACCCTGTCTCCTTTAACGCCGTTGAGGCCACGTCTACCTGGAGTACCTGTTGGACCCTGAAAGATTCACACTTAAAAAGTCATGTAAGATGCAATATGCAACATGCAACATGGAATGTGGAATATGGAATGTAGAATGTGGAATGTGGAATGTGGAATGTGGAATGTGGAATATGGAATGTGGAATATGGAATATGGAATGTGGAATATGAAATAAATATGAAATATGGAATGAAATATGGGATATGAAAGTACTGATCCACCTCCCCATACGCATGCCGTGGGAGGACTGCCATGCGGTCCCCAGCCTCCAGCTACCAATGTGAAATATGAAATATGAAATGTGGAATATGAGATATGGAATGTGGAATATGAAATAAATATGAAATATGGAATGAAATATGGGATATGAAAGTACTGATCCACCTCCCCATACGCATGCTGTGGGAGGACTGCCGTGCGGTCCCCAGCCTCCAGCTACCACATTTGTAATGTGGAGCTGGTGCTTAAAGGGGTGCTTTGCATCCGCCTCGGCAGTAAAGGGCAGACTGCATAGGGCTTTGGTCCTATTGCTGCCCGACGGCTTTGCCATGCTGATGAGGCCTAACAAGGCCGAAACAGCTGTCCATGGTTGCCACTGCCTGGGTGATATGGCTGTGCGCATGCGTAAGGTAATGGCCATACCGCGGGGTTGGTGTTCGTGTGTGCCTCTTGCTTTTTCCGTGTTTATATGAAATGGCAACATGAATATATGAAACATGGAATATGGAAAATGAAATAAAATTAAACAGTTAATGTACGCACCCCTTCTCCGGGAGGTCCAGCATCACCTGATATTCCAGGGGGGCCAGGCAAACCCTGTCATACATAAAAATCACTTATTTAATTATGATAATGTTATAGCTTTGACATAATTAGTTTTTAGATCTCTAAATAAAATAAAGATGTTAGCATCTCAAAAAATCAAACATCAATGGTCATCTTAAATGGTAAAGGTAGGAATTTAATTTTAAAAAAATCTAAACGTTTGTTAAAATAGTTAATAGTACACAACCATTACTAAACTATATTTATAGTGAAGATGATTGCATAAAACAGAAAGAGTACTGTACATGGTTTGGTGTTTAATTCATCATATGCATTAGGGACGGTTCATTATTTATGTGGATGACGGGGTCGGTAAAAAGTGACCGGGCCGTAGAAATTTTTTGCTCCATAACGACGGGCTTTGAGTTGTTTGGTGTTTAATTCATCATATGCATTTAAATATACAGTTAAACATCTCTACAACGGCCACCCTTGGACAAAATGAACTGGTTGTTGTACATGGTAGTGTATGAATCAGCGCAGGGTCGGCATGAAAAATACTGGCCATTGTAGAGAGGTGGCAATTATAATAGAGAGATGGCCGTTAGTAGATGTTTGACTATATGTATATTTAACAGCAGTGCTTACATCTCCTCCATTCCGTCCTGCTTGTCCAGCTGAACCTGGAGTACCTAGGTCTCCCTATAATTTAAAATAAATTATTTATTTAATTAGTTGTTTACTGACATTAAGCTGTCTGATGCAAAAAAATATCAATAGCCCAGATGTAACCCCCAGGGGGGACTTCGATATAAAAGTGACGGGGGTGATTGTCGTGCCTTTTCGAGGTTAAGATTAGTGGTTTGGTACCTCTTAGGGGTGTTAAAATCTAAAATGACTACTGTTAGAGTTACTCTGGTACCTTTTAGGGTATTGAGCCAGAAAAAATATGACAGAAACTATACTAGTTTTGTCTTAGAGTTGGTACGTACCTCTTAGGGGTGAAAATTAATTTGAGCCATGCCCACAAAAAGAGATTCTGGTACCTTTTAGGGGTTATTTTCCAAAATTCCGACGGTCACCCCCGTCACTTTCATATGGTGGTTCCCCCGCGACGTAACCCCCAAAAGTCTCTTTTTCTCTCAATTAAAAATTAAATTAAAAAAAAAAACATCAAGAGAGTGTGTCAGATGCATCCACCACACCTCCCTGTCACAATAAACTTGTCTAATGAGTACTACCCCCTCTCTCAGAGCACACCCCTTGGGCAGTACCCTGCTGGGAAATATCATGTCTGTTATGATAGCTACATGCACTTACTGATTTTCCACTTTCTCCATTCAGACCCATCTCACCAGATTCACCACGTTGACCCTGAAACAAATTTAGAAGGGGCAGTGTCACCAAGATTCAGACTAGCAGAAGTGTTTGTGTCAATGGAAATCCACTAACAGTGGCCTGGACTTGCTAAAAGTTACTATACCGCTGAGTACAGAAAAACTGTTAAAAAATTATTTGACTAAGGACGGGTAGGAAGGAAGTGGAATGAAACTTGAAAAAATTGGGCCAACGTTTTCAAGTTTTACGGTGTTCTTGGGAAAAATAGCTCAACATCAACATGGGTTATTTCCCACCTCAGGAGAATGAATTTATGTCTTTCTCCTGTTGTTCCGGAGCCATTTTGTGCATCAGTGAGTGAACCTTCATAATTCAAGCTTAGTTTATGCAGCCGGCCTTTTAGGGGGCCCCGGTGTTTATTAAACTTAGTGTACTTTTCATCATATTTTACATCCTTATTTTCTGTCAAAATTTAACAAAAACATCAAGAGACAAGAATAAAATATGTCTCCAATTTCGTCTCTGTAGTCAATAAATGTGGAGAATGAAGATAATTTACCAAGGTATCACTGCAGACTCTACTATATACTCATACTATCGGTATTGGCAAAAACAGGCCGGTGTAAATATTACTGCATTTACATCTCATTTTAAATGACCTCTCTGGATACACTGTAAAGATCACGAGTGCAGGTCTCAAAATTGGCAACTGCTTACTGTTTGTTTCATCACACTCTTTCTATTTCTAGATCTGCAGCACCAATTTTTCATTGTGATCATCGTAACTTCTATTTCATCGGAAACACCCATTACAGAGTCTCAATATTCATGATCGAGCTCTGCAGAGAGATGATAACAAATTATTCCAAAACAGAACCAACCTCTTGTCCCCTGGGACCTGGAGTACCTGATTTGCCAGGAGAACCCTGGAGATAAACAAATTATTATATAATAATTACTAACAAATTTTATAATTACTGTGCCCAACAAAGAAATTTAAGCAAAATATTATATAGCATGTCATATAAAAAGATGATAGCTTCATTTCACTACATTTTCATCGCACTTAACAACTTCAAACCAAATACCCGGGGGGGGGGGGGGTACTCCCTTATGTGGCCTATACGGGGACGTGCCGCTGGACAGGGTATGGTTTTTGGCCTCACTGCCCTGAACAGGGTATATAATTTCATGCGAGTCTGTCATAAACAGGGTCTGAACCTGTCCTAAACAGGGTATGGTTGCACGATTGTAGTCGTAAAAATATGGTTTATACAGTATTTAGAGATCGGAGACGTTTGCCGCATATCAGTAAAACGGGATTCGCTAAATTGCAACCTAAACAGGGTCCTAAAATAGAGGATGTTGCCCTACACAGGGTAGGTATTTTAGGGGTTTTTATTGTTTATTTGCCCTAAACAGGGTCAGGTTTTCGAACCCTCAGCGGCACCCCTATACCCAAACATGGGTCAAGTACCCCCCCCCCCCCCCAGGGCCAAATACATGTATCTGAAGCATTAATACACAGGCCACACGCTCCACCAAACGAATCCATTGTGTGTCCTTAGCTTGGAAGGAAATTATGTTGTTCTGTTTTGCCACATTGTTTAAGACCATTAATTTTTAAAGAATATTATTTTGTGAACACGTACAGTTTGATCAATAAATTTTTATACATTTTTTTAGCTACAAAAGTGGCAAAACGATTTGATTTGCAACAAGTTGCTGTATTACAGTTGCTCTTCTGAAACTGCGCACTATACGTATAGCTGGCCTTGAATTTTCATACCCAAAATGACATATTGTTATCTCTTTGAAAACAACAGGCGGCATTAATTTTCCCATAATAAGTTTGAAGTGACATTTCACTACATTTTCATCGCACTTAACTTTAATCCGAATATCTGAAGCAATAATTTATTATAGGCCTTATGAACAGATATTCCACCAAAACAAATCCGAATCAAAGGTAAATAATGCAATTGAAAGCCCATGGATGTTTTGTGCAGACAAATATATATAATGTGCGGTTCCAGAAAATATCCAATAATATATCTCCCCCACTGGCACGGAAGGTCTTTTGGTTTGAACCCCCCACCCACCCCCTGGAATTTTCAGTTTAGCTTCATACTTTCCTATAACCCTTTCATGCCCAGAGTCAAACCTGGAGTCAATAAATTCAAATGTGGTTCTTATAACTTTTAAGTCTGTGGATGAAACCCCTGTTTGTTACCATTCAAATGGAAGCTCTTGAGCAGTACTTTCATGTGGTACTGTTTATTATGCTGTACAAGGTGGTTCTAACTTTTAAGTCTGTGGATGAAAGTCTGTTTGTTTTTAACAATTTTGCAAAATGAAATTCAAGATTTTTTCCTCAGATTTGAACTTAAGCACTCTTGGGAGTGAAAGGATTAAAAATTTTGGCTTTAAAAGACCCTCCTCCCCCTTGGAATTTCCAATTATGACCTTCCATGGGGTAGGTATGGATATTTTCTGGAACATATTGCTTACAAATACAGACATATTGTTTTACAAATTTTAAATTGTCTCTCATTCTAAATTTTACCTTTTAAACTTTATTTACTAAAAAGATTAGAAGCAAACACTTACATCTTCTCCAGGGGCTCCCCGGATTTGCTGAATTCTTGCTGCCCCAGGTCCTTTAGAATCCTGAGAACGAATCTTTAAACATAAAACAAAGCATTAAAAATTAATTTTGTTGCTATAAACGACATGCATTAAGAAAGGTATTTTTACAGCAGGGTCAAGGAGGAGTCCGATCAGGCCCCCCAGGGAGGGGGAGGGTACTCAACAAAGTTTTATACGGGGGGCTCTCACTCCCCGAGGTCCAAACCGTTACCCTTTTATATACCATTTTTGACAGAAAAGGTAACCCTTTCATATACCTTCCATAGAAAATGGTACCCTTTCACAAATTGCCTACAGTTGAAACACTGCATCCCTTTACGACTTTTACTAAACTTTTCGCTTGAGCAGCCCCTTAAAATATTGGATGAATAAGCCGTTAGGTGCGTCTGTTGGAGATATTTTGAAAGTCCCTTTTAAACACCTAAATGACGGTTTTCCCTACCCTTTACAGTGGAACCCGGTTAAATACAGACATCTGGGGGACACACAAAAGTGTCCGTATTATCCGGGTGTCTGTATTAAGCGGGCTCTCGGAATAAATGTCACAGACACATGTAGCAGGCAAAGGATGTCAAAGAGGAGGAAGGCTACAAGCAATGACTGCAGTAAAAGGCCAAGGAAGTGAAACTTTAGAGTGAGCACAGTGAGCAGAAAACGTTAAGGTCTATAAGGGTCAAACACCTGAAACACCGGAAGAAAGACAGTTTTCAAACATGTCACGCTGTATTAGTAAATATAATAAAATCACGTTAACCTGAAGAAAGCTTTCATTTTCTAACGGTACAAATTATTAGCACATGTATAATCGTGACAAATGAAAACATACAATGCACAGATAACCAAAAGCGAGGTTAACTTTGTACAAGAGCGCATCACTCCGGTCACAGAAAAGTGTCCGTTGTCCGTATTAACCGGTGTCCGTATTAAGAGGGCTTTTCGTTGGGACAAACAAAACTGTCCGCAATAAGCGGGTGTCCGTATTAAGCGGGTGTCCGTAAAGCAGGGTTCCACTGTACTTCAAGTCGTGAAATCCCTACCCTTTTATATACCTCCAGCCTGGCTACCCCTTTCGGGCGGAGCCTCCCCGTATAGTCCATCATAGGGAGTACCCCCCCCCCCCCCCGGGATCAGGCATGAAATCTGGTATCTTTTAGGGGTCAAAACAAAGCTTGAGCCAGACCCAGATTGGTCTCCTTTGAGGATTTAATTCGAATTTTATGACAAGCATCCCCACCCCTTTATCATGGGAGTCCCCTGGGGCATCTATATTGTGAATGTGAGTCTACAAATAACAGCCTGTCATCTGTTTGGTTATGCCAGTGTTTTTACCAGTGAAAGCATTGGACTGACACACTCATGATCACCAGCTGCACTCAGTTAGTTTAAATACTGTGTGACTGGTTGACAGAAGAAAGTTATTGCAAGTATTGATGTCTGCGAAAGATTATTATCAATGAAAATATTGTGATCCACAAACTTACCTCTGAAATGAGAAGTGGATCTGGGCCACCTTCATCAGGGCCACCGCCTGAAGGAATCACCTCAAATGAACCTGGAGGTCCTGGACGCCCTTGAAGACCAGGCGCACCTGCTAGACCCTTCTCGCCATCTGTTCCAGAAGTACCCTGTCCAGGAAAATTAACACGATATTACAAAACACAACAAAACATCTCCATAAAACATTTGTACTTGTATTTGTACAGTCGAGCCTGTCTTTTTTTATTTTTTTTTATTTTTTTATTTAAACAATATTTATTCTCAACATTTGCTCTAAGAGCAGATGCTCATCTAGAGAGCTTACGTTGTTTCACAATTACAATAACACACGATCAGAAAAAGACAAATATAACAAAAGAAATAAGAATTAAAAGGACAGGTACAAGCAAAATCACACAAAAATGGAAAAAAAATAAGAAAAGCGGTTTGATTGGGAGATAAAGGACTGAACAGATTTGAACAAATTTACATTAACTTGAAAGTCGATAGCAGGCACACCATTTAAAAGCCAATCAATTTTTTTCTTGTCAGATGCTAACAGCCACCCATCTCCCAACCAGTGTGCAGCGGAGGCAAACAAAATAACGCGCAGAGCAGCAAAACTTGGGCAGTACAAAAAGTAATGTTTAGCATCTTCGATAGGTGCATAGCAAAATGTGCATATTGTTGAAACAGAGCAATTTTTCTGAAAAAGGTCATAATTTAAGGCACTAAAGCCTTAAATTACGTCGAGCCTGTCTGCGGGGAGCAAGGATGGTACTCAGTGGTGAGCTGGACCTCTCGCCTCCCACCAATGCAGCCCGGGTTCAATTCCGGCTGGGGTCATATGTGGGTTGAGTCTGTTGTTGGTTTTCATGATCCTAGCTTGCTCCGACGGTTTTCCTCCAGGTTCTCTCTCTTGTAAAATTCCCCACCCCGAGCCACAAGGGCTGACTTTGTCCCAGGGATTGCCTGGGGGAGGGGATAGATACAGAAGGAATTGAACTAATATATATGCATGCCTGACCAAACCTACCGAGCCTCCTCTCGGTCCCAACGGTCCTGCTTCACCAATAGGTCCTGTATCTCCCTAAAATATACAAAAAAACAAATGTCATAGTTACACATTGAAGCTACATCCAGGGGGGGGGGGGGTCACTCTCATATATACTTACATAACAAATTGATCATTACGGCGACGGCGGGGCTAAAGTACAGGTCACAGGTTAACCTGCGATCAGGCCAATGTTTCGCACTCCTTACATTCTCTTGCGCGACCAGAGTAAATGAGAGCGCGGAAAAATTTGCCTGATCGCAGGTTAGTCACAGGTCAGGTCACAGGTCACCCTAAGGCTGGCCTAACCTAACTCTAAAGCTAATCCTAACCCTAACATTAGGGTTTGCCTTGGGGTTAGAGTTAGGGTTAGGATTAGCTTTAGAGTTAGGTTAGGGCTAGCCTTAGGGTGACCTGTGACTCTGACCTGTGAAATGTAACCTGTACTTTAGCGGAAAATAAAAATAGCCCCGCCCTTACGGTGACTTCAATAGCAACTTTCATAAAAGAAAGAGTTTCTGGAGAATAGTGAGTCTGGGATTTAAAGGGTAGGGATTTTTGGTGTCTAGTCTAGAATAGGGTTATAAAATACAACTGAACATGGTCTGATGTAGGGTAAGGGTTTCAGAGTCCCAGCAGCACATTCCCACCTAAAACTTAACAGAGTACCCAGGAAGTTACGTACAAATCCTTATGTCCTGACAATGGATTAAGGCCCAGTTCAAACGTCGCATTTTACATGCGCTGGATCTAATTGCCGATTTAATTACATGTAAACTGCGGCATTTGAATCAATTAAATTCCACATTAAATGCGACTTCACTGAGCCAGTCGAATATTCAACTGAAGTTTAAATTCGATACAATTAAATTCGACGTTTGAATCAAATGTCGAACTTTTTTAATTTGAGTCGACCCAAATAGGTAAGAATTAGATGTAAAATGCGATGTTTGAACTGGGCCTAAGTAAAAAATCATAATAATGAGGTGTCGTATATTTGCTTACATGAAGAATTAAGCTAAATTAAAATATATTTCATGAGAAATTTTAAATATATTGTGGAAAAGCAAAGTTTCATGCAAAAGTCCACGGTATACATAAAGGTCATTACTAAGACTGCTAATACAAAACTTTTGCACACTTACTCTTAATTTCTGTAGATTTCTACCTTGTTTCTACTTGCACTATTTACGTATACTGTAAGTATTCTTACACAAAGTATCACTTACAATGTGTGTAGCTGCTGAACATGTGCATAAGTCTGCATATCGAAAACTAGACTGTTCACAGTCCCTCTATTTTTTGTGCTGAAATCGTCGCGCTGTCCGAGCTGTCACAATCGATCATGGAGCCGCCATCTTGGATTATTTGGCGAGCGAAATCTGGGGAGAGGACAAAACTCCCCTGGGTACGGGGGGCGGGACACACTAGGCGATTTTTGCCCACTTTGAAAAAGAGTTATAGCCTGGGATCGAGAGTGGCCGCGCGAACATTTGTGGGATTGTTTGTGGGTCTAAATGCACGCGCAGATGGCGTATAAAGATTTTCAGGTTATTAGGTTTTTTCCTTCAAGAATGTTATATTTGTAGATTTCAGAGAAAATATTAACACTGCAATCAACTAAAAAATATTATTTATTTCACGCTATTTCACGCTAAAAAATCGCGTCAGTTTCATCTATAAATGGTCATAAATTCGTCGACAAACGACAAACGCTCGGACGGCCACTCGATCCTAGGCTGTCACTCTTTTACAAAGTGAGCAATCTCTTTTATTATATTTTTTACCGAACACCGCTACTCAAAATGCTAGCAAACCACGTACCGCCGAACTAGATGAAACCGCAATACCGTAGTTTTGGATCGAAAATACCGTAAGCCCCCGACACACTAGGCGATTTTATACGCTCGTCGCAGCGAATTTGCCGTCGCTGCGTGCTGCGGCACACTTATTTGGCGATTTTTCCGGTGATTTTTCTATGACGATTCGGTCCCAAGGCATTCTCGGAAATCGCGAGATCTGCTTGGTTGAATAGTTGCCGATTTCATTTGCAGGAGCGGGCACACTTTGGCGATTGCCGGCGAATTTTATCGCCGATATCTGGCATTTTTGATCGCAGGTCGCGGCGATCAAAATCGCTGGCGAAATTCGCCGTCGCAGAAGCGGGCACACTTCATCGCGACGAGCGTATAAAATCGCCTAAAATCGGGGGCTTAACACCGTATAATGTCCGTGAGTTATTCAAATGTACCTTTTCTCCTTTTGGCCCTGGGTCGCCAGGTAAACCAATCTGTAGGATAAAAAAACAAAATCACCAAAAGTTTACAAAAGATGACTGCAAACCTGTAAGTAAAAAGTGTTTGACTTTTTATTGTGCGAATCAAAAAAGCGTGAACACTTTGTTTTCTTAAATTTAGAAACATGATCAAACCGCAAGAAGAATAGTCAGGAAATGAACTCAAATTTGTACTTTGCTTTTGCAATAAAATAAATACAGGAAAAAATAGACCAATTTTTTGGCAAAGGAAAATCCGGCAAGTGTTAAATCAAAGTGTTCACGCTTTTCGGCTGATTCGCACAGTAATTTGTTTGTTTGTTTGTTTGTTTGTTTGCTTGTTTGTTTATTTGTTTGCTTGTTTATTAATTTGCCACACAAAAAAATAGAAAAATTTACAATAATAATAGAAAGAAGAAATAAACTGATACAGGAAGTGGCGAGGGGGCCTATGAAGAGGCTTACAATATTAGGCCCCCTCCAGGGGCGGATCCAGGAATTTTTGATAGGGGGGAGGTCCCAGGGTTGGAAGTAGACAGCAAAAATTATTACTAAAAGGCGCGGCGAGGGTGTTTAGGGACCTCCCACAGAAAAAATTGAGATTTCAGGCTCTGAAAAGTGCAATTTGGTGGATCCTGGAGATGGTTTTGCTATGGATAATGGAGAAAGCATAAAAACCCTCAGGTCTGATAGGGGGTCCAGATCCCCCCGACCCTCCCCCTGGATCCGCCACTGCCCTCGTTACATTACTTGTTAAGACATTACGTTGGAAACTATGGAATTTGCAACGAGGTTGTTTGGAATTTAGTAGGTTATTAACTCATTTTAATGATATAAATGTAATTAATGTATATAGCTTATGTGTGCAACCATTAGGAAGATTTTATCACATTTTTAGTTTTTTTTTTTATTCAAGCATAAGCAAACATTTGTATTATTGAAGGCTACAAATGTTTATAAAATTTCTAATAAATCAGTTCCAAACGTTTTCGACTAAAACATCAACATCAAAAACCCTGGTTAGAACTGTAAAAATATATCCTTTAATTATTTTAAACCTTTTTAGCGAATTTATTGCCATTTGTATTTAATATTAATACATCCTTATTATAAGGTCTTATAAGAACTATTAACCCATTGATACCTGGGCTTTTTCCAAAAAATAGGCCCGCGATGCGTGCTCATGGCTACTGCAACTTTTACTCAGAGAATGCGCATACATGTAGCCCATGAACCGAGTAAACGGAATGGGTTACGGACTCTCGTGATTTCAATCAGTAAGGTGGATTCTCGGAAATGCCGCGAAAAATTAACAAGTCGATACTAAAACATAAGATGCAGTCTCGCAATGGAATGATTACGATGGGAAATAGGAATACGGATGAACGGAAGATGGACTTGTTTACAACTGTATTTGGGCTAGACGCTTTGCTGTTTTAAAAGGTTTAGTCTTCAAGGAAATCAATACTGAAAACTTTGGAAATTGAGGTTAGTTTACTTAATATTTAGTTATTAGTTTCTTGTGATGAGAGAAATGACAGCCCAATCCACTGTATATACATATGTGTGACGGTTATTTTAATGTAAACATTTTTATTTGGCAAATATTTGCCAAGATTCGTAGTTTCTGAAGTTACATATTTAATATTTAATTAATAATTACGTGTGTGAAATAAATCTCGTGTGAAAGTTAATTATTTTTCTCAGGCGTTAAACATTACGAATGCATACACAAATTCGTTAATAGGAACCGAAAGATTGAAAGAGTCACATTTCTTTTTCATTAAAAGCAATTTGATTTAAATTAAAACTTAAACCTGGTAATTCCTTCAGCTTAGTTCCTACGTACGTTCACCTGGGAGCCTGGGAACGGATTTGTGTGCCGGCTCTTCCTATCTCAGGAAGTCATTTCGTGCCAATTCGAGTAAGCGGGAGGGGAACACCTGGGTTTGGTTACTAGCCTTTAGTCTTTTAATTGCAAGTATTTCCTGGCTGTTTATTTACATAACAAGTTGTCACGCGAAAAATATAAGATGTGAATAGTGAAGTGACGACATTATTGTCTGATTTCCGTGAATTATAAACAAACTACAGGTTGTTGCTATAATAGTTTTAGATACATGTAAATGTAATAATGCATGAACAATTACATAAAACAAGCACAAACTTTGAATTTGAATTCGTCACGCAAACCCGCTACATGTTTGCCACGTGCATGGCTCAACTCTCACAAGACCTCTCAATGATAGGTCAAGACTTCGTTCTCTGAGTTGTCGCCGTTGAGGATAGTGCAGCAACTTTGTTGGTTTTGTTATTTTTTTCTTTGGCGTATTGCATTTGATAACCCTACCCCTAAGGCAACATATCTTGCTTTGGCTAACCACACTAAAATAATCGGGCCCGTAGGGCGAGGGGTGCGACAGGTGCGTCCGTGGACCGATGGCTGAAAAGAAAGTGAATTAAAAGCTATAATTCGCTAACTGGAAATGAAGCCTGAATCAACGAAGATAACATCGAAGGTCCGCCATTTGTAGATTTGCTGGGTGACACATTTAATTTTGGACCAGATCTTGAGATTCTAAAGCTGAATTTAACGTTAACGATAAATTCGACCTAAAACCCTCATCCGAAATTTTAATCTCCAGGCTCTATCAAAATGAGAGAAGACTGGGTACCCCAATAATGAACTGCAAAAGGGCTCAGCATGTGTGTCAAATGTGTGGTTGGATAAAATGGACCGAACAGAGCCAGAAGTCACTATGAATAGGCTCCGCGATGGGGTGAAAGGAAAAGCGAGCCGCGCGAAGACTGGGAGAGAGAGAAAGGGGCCCTCTCTCCCAGGCTTCGTGCGGCTCGCTTTCACGGAGCCTATTCATAGGCTAGAAGTCACAGAAGAGCGAAATAGAAAGGCCGCAGTAAAATCCTGTCAATCGATAGATACCTTTGTCCGTAAATTGTAAATTACATGTCACATAAAGTTTCTCGTTTGTCAAAAATCCATTGTGAATTTAAAAAGTGCAAGAAATGTTTATGTTTATACCACAGGCAGACCATCCTATGTTTGAGTGGTCAGTGTTTACATTATTCAGGTCACGAACTACAGACTTACTGTGACGGTTGAGATTTGGTTCACAAGTTTAGATTTAAGAGTCAACTTGATCTGTATTATTCAATAGAGTCAGAGGTCTATAACTAGAGGTTTCCATCTCTGGTATTGGGTCTTGGCCCATCAGATTCGCAGTTAGGCTATTTTTAGACATTTTTCGCGCGAAACCAGCAGCCAATCACGTTGAACCATTTTTAATGATATGCGAGCGCTACTCAAAGGCAGAAACTTTGCCGGCCAAGGAAAAGCGAAAAGCGTCACAGCAGAATGTAATAATTGTTTAAATACTTCACTAAATTTAGGTCAAACTTCGGTATACTTTTTGTAAAACTATAAGTCGACTGAGTGATTTTTCAGTTCAATCTAAATGAAGCATGATTTGTATGAATTCGGCGGCAAAACTTCTGGCGCGGTGTCCAGTTGGCAAGTTGAATGAAAAGAAAGCAAGACAAAGTTTTCTCCGCGGATTAATGTTCACTCAATTTCTCCAAAGTTACGTATATTCTGGAAAATTGTGCAGATGGTTTAGCTTAACATGGGAAGATTCGAAATAATTGTGGAGCTGAACATTTTATTCATTTTACAAGTTGAACGGACAGCTATACGCAGCCGAAGGTTTCACTTGTTTACATGTATACGGCGGGCAAAACTTGCGCGACTACAGAATTAACGAACGTCTGAGCTTAAAATCAAGTTCATTGAAGTAAAAGAACAAAGGAAACCCTCAATATCTACATGGATGGAAAGAAAGAGAGTGGTCTTCGAAGAGAATTTCACTGTGAAGTGATCTTTGAATGATTGACTGTCACGAACGCTTGACGAACTGCCGTATATCTGATCCATGGATATTTATTGTGCTGATTTTAAAACCTTAATTCAGCTGGAATTGACAAGCCTCTTCGAAATACAAGGTAACAATACTGAATAGACCGAAGCTTAAACTTGTGTTGTAAACAGGTTTTCATTTTTTGGACGAATTAAGCTTAAATAATTGTCTGATCTTCCCGTAAATTAATTTCAGGCTGCCTTTAGTGCTCTTTCAGTCGCATTAGTTGTACATTTTACAGGCATTTCCCATTAAATATTTCGTTTCAAACTTCGTGCATTATTTAGTGGAATTAACTTTTGTTTGATTTAGAAGGGCCAAGGTTTTTTACTTAATAATTTTAGCCAGCGCTTCAATCGACGAACAAACCGTCTTGAACAAAAATTGTCGAGCTGGCGCGTTCACTGACCATTTTTGTGGCGTGATTGGCTGCTGGTTTCACGCGAAAAATGTCTAAAAATAGCCTAACTGCGAATCTGATGGGCCGCGCGCAATGCTAGATGAAACCTCTAGTTATAGACCTCTGATAGAGTTTAAAATATATGTCAATTGAGTCATGTGTGCTGTTATTTTGTCATTCCGGGCTGTTTAAGACTTTTTTGGCGAGATTAAAAATTCGGCCTCCTACCGGCGGGACCCCCCCTACAAACTCGAGAGGCACTCGAAAGTTAGTACACGCAATCCCCTCCTCTTTCGCACACCCGCTTAAGGCGGGATTCTACCTGAATGCCATTTTTCCGCCACTTAACATGGGTTTAATGGAAATATCTCGTTCGCGTTTCAAGCAATCCAAAAACTCTCCACTCATCCCATGAATCTATGTTATGGGGTGTTTTGTAAATTTTTGGATGATTTTTGGGTATTTTGGGGAGGAAATAGTTTTTCTCAAAGGAGTTGTAAAATTTAGGGAAATAAGAAATATTGAAGATTTAATGTAGTTTTAAAATTAGAATTTGAAGTTAAAAATTAGTAGATTGACAATTGACGACAGTTGATAACCACGCAAGAGCACCCGCGTGGGTATCAACTGTCTGTTGGTGTTCCAAATTTTTTTTTCCCTTCTATCCCTTCTTTAAACCTCTTAAAATTTCATTGAAATTCAGGTAGAATCCCCCCTTAAGGACATGTATTTATCAGAATATACTAGATTTAAACCGAAAATACATAGCCAACTTGATTCATAAGAAAGCAAATCAAGTGAAAATGCGCTGATTTCACTATAGTTATAAACATAGAAAAATGTGAAAAAAAATTTCGAAAAAATGTGCCCCCATCTCTGCTCCCCCTACCCCCTCACGGGCTGTAGGATTGCGGAGCAGAGTCTCTGCAGAGTTCCCACCCATACCGGTCCTCCCGCATGGTGGCTCATAAACACTTGTTGTGTTCATTTACATATATATATGTCCCGTCTTAGAATTTCCCTCCCATGTGGGAGGCGTAAAGTACGCTACGCGTACTTTAGCCTCGTTTTGGCGTAAATCTTGTTTTCTCTTTAGAGCTTTGCAAAATTACAGAATTGACTCAGATTTCTTGAAATTATGCGATACTCGTGAAATGCATGTGGAAAGTTAGCACTATTTCCGAATTATTTTGGTTTATCACTTTAAAAGCCGCTTAAGGCGGGATTCTACCTGAATGCCATTTTTCCGCCACTTAACATGGGTTTAATGGAAATATCTCGTTCGCGTTTCAAGCAATCCAAAAACTCTCCACTCATCCCATGAATCTATGTTATGGGGTGTTTTGTAAATTTTTGGATGATTTTTGGGTATTTTGGGAGGAAATAGTTTTTCTCAAAGGAGTTGTAAAATTTAGGGAAATAAGAAATATTGAAGATTTAATGTAGTTTTAAAATTAGAATTTGAAGTTAAAAATTAGTAGATTGACAATTGACGACAGTTGATAACCACGCAAGAGCACCCGCGTGGGTATCAACTGTCTGTTGGTGTTCCAAATTTTTTTTTCCCTTCTACCCCTTCTTTAAACCTCTTAAAATTTCATTGAAATTCAGGTAGAATCCCCCCTTAAGGACATGTATTTATCAGAATATACTAGATTTAAACCGAAAATACATAGCCAACTTGATTCATAAGAAAGCAAATCAAGTGAAAATGTGCTGATTTCACTATAGTTATAAACATAGAAAAATGTGAAAAAAAATTTCGAAAAAATGTGCCCCCATCTCTGCTCCCCCTACCCCCTCACGGGCTGTAGGATTGCGGAGCAGAGTCTCTGCAGAGTTCCCACCCATACCGGTCCTCCCGCATGGTGGCTCATAAACACTTGTTGTGTTCATTTACATATATATATGTCCCGTCTTAGAATTTCCCTCCCATGTGGGAGGCGTAAAGT
This sequence comes from Desmophyllum pertusum, assembly GCA_029204205.1. Lineage (NCBI taxonomy): Eukaryota > Metazoa > Cnidaria > Anthozoa > Scleractinia > Caryophylliidae > Desmophyllum > Desmophyllum pertusum. The sequence goes on along the minus strand of MU827334.1, from coordinate 662,511 downwards.
ACGCTACGCGTACTTTAGCCTCGTTTTGGCGTAAATCTTGTTTTCTCTTTAGAGCTTTGCAAAATTACAGAATTGACTCAGATTTCTTGAAATTATGCGATACTCGTGAAATGCATGTGGAAAGTTAGCACTATTTCCGAATTATTTTGGTTTATCACTTTAAAAGCCGCTTAAGGCGGGATTCTACCTGAATGCCATTTTTCCGCCACTTAACATGGGTTTAATGGAAATATCTCGTTCGCGTTTCAAGCAATCCAAAAACTCTCCACTCATCCCATGAATCTATGTTATGGGGTGTTTTGTAAATTTTTGGATGATTTTTGGGTATTTTGGGGAGGAAATAGTTTTTCTCAAAGGAGTTGTAAAATTTAGGGAAATAAGAAATATTGAAGATTTAATGTAGTTTTAAAATTAGAATTTGAAGTTAAAAATTAGTAGATTGACAATTGACGACAGTTGATAACCACGCAAGAGCACCCGCGTGGGTATCAACTGTCTGTTGGTGTTCCAAATTTTTTTTTCCCTTCTATCCCTTCTTTAAACCTCTTAAAATTTCATTGAAATTCAGGTAGAATCCCCCCTTAATACGGACACCCGCTTATTACGGACAGTTTTGTTTGTCCCGACGAAAAGCTTCAAAATCATACCCTGCGTATATATTCTCCGTTTAAGACCAAAAAATCGTAAAATATATAACCCGTTCAAGACAAAAAGAAGACAGAAAAAAAATAATAATTATTGGGGAGTCTCACCCCCGTGGGGAAAGGTTTCAAAAGAAGATCACTGACAGAGAAACCTGGAGGCGGTGAAACGTGAGAGTTCGCGATAATAATCAATAATCGACAACTGAAAGTTCGACGAGGTCGAACACAGGCTGCTCTATTAAACGACAGCTGCACACTTCGCCAGTGGCTGTTGGAGTTAACGTAGCAGATAATTATTCTTTTGCATTGGAGCCAGTGCAAAAAGGTCGTCCTGGAGTACGAGTCAGTAGCGGCAACAGCGACACTCGTTGTCAAGGTGTTGACGTGAATGCAATTAAGCCACTAATTTAATGCGATCAAAAGATATACGGTCGAGTATTTTTGGCTCCAAACAACTCAATGAGTCATGCGATCAAAATATATTCTTTCGTGTTTTTTTCTCTCGGCAACGTAAAAATCGTCAATATAAGATTAAACATCAACGAGAAGGCCTTGCTTGTTGAGAATGTAAGCAACGGCTTTTGTTGTTCGTTAACTCGTTGGGTGCTCCATAAGGAGTTGCAGATGTTTTATGAAGAGCTTGTTTACATGGGGCTGATTGCTCTTTGTAAAACTCTAAGAAACAGATTTCTAAGGAGTATCATTAAAGTGATCGTATACCTTCACTTAACTGATAACGACATTTTTGAGACTTAGGTTACACAATTAACATATAGTAATAAACTGCAGCGTCATGTGTAAACCAGCGTCATGTGCTGTGCACTCAGTGAATGAAGAAGCTTCCGAAGTGAATGAAGAAGCTTCCAAAGGAGTAATATTGAATCTGCTCGCTGATCTTGCTGTTTGGTAAGTTTTGTTGCGTTCAGTGGTTATAGTTCATCCGAAGAAATAAATTATATTTCCATTCAAACTTCTACTTATGCGCATACTGCGCATTCCTTTCCCCCGGCAGCATTTTCTACCTATCAGGTATACTAGTTTATCTTACATTAGCCCTTAATACGGACAACGGACACTTTCCGCTCTCACACAAAGTTAACCTCGCTTATCTGTGCACTGTATATTTTCATTTGTCATGACATGTTTGACAACTGTCTTCCGGTGTTTGACCCTTGTAGACCTAAACGTTCTCTGCTCACTGTGCTCACACAAAAGTAGCCTGCGTGACAGGCGTAGCACAAAAGTTTCACTTCCTTGGCCTTTTATTGCAGTCATTAGACGTTGCTTAATACGGAGGCGTTTCAATCACAGTCAAAACGAAGGGATTTGACTTCACGAAAGTAAGAAACCTGAGAAACCGAAAAAAAAACCCTGCCAAACTGTCAAAGTTATTTGCCTTTATCTCTGTAATTGTGTAACAACCCGACCAATTACACGCCGCAAAATTATTGACATATTATAAATAGACGACGAATTATTACACAAGAATCCATCAAAGAACAGTTCTCATCTTGCTTCCTGCTATAATGTCACGCAAAAAGATGCATTGTGGTAAAAGAAAATCTCGATTTTTCCCCACTATACACTAATACAAATTAGAACTTGCCCGGCCGTCCCAGACCCCCCCCCCCCCCCCCCCCCCCCAAACGGCAGCAAATAAGCCACAGAAGCCCACAGAACAGCCATTTGGACTGGTACAACTTCAATTTGATCTTCTTATCAATAAAGACGCAACTTAATGACTTACATCCTTTACAAAGAAACCGCAATTCTGTTATCTTATGTCAACACATAGTCTAACGTCACTGTTGTTTTCAACCCAAGATCAACATGTATCTGTATTTTTCCGTCTTATCTTTCCTCGACACATGCACACAGCAAAACGTGACTCCACCATGTAGTGATTCTGTTTGAATCACTCATAGGTACAGTTGCATCAACAGTCTTTCAACTGAACTGAAGCTGTGAACGATCAACCTCAATGCAAAGCAGGCTGGAAAAGGTAATTACATTTCACAGAAATGCTAACTAAAACTACTACGTAGATCGAACTTTATGTGTAGACTTGGTACACCACTACAACAGGGCGTCTGAGGATATTTTTTCCTTGACGAAGATAAAGGACAGCAAAAAAAAGCGATTTTGTTTTACTCCGGTTTTGCCGTCGTGACTCACCGCTCAGTTTGAGCAGAGGAAAAAAACCTTTTCACCCAGGGTACTATAACAACTGTAAATGCTTCAAGTCAATCGTCTCCAAGTCCTCCAAACAGACATTTCAGCCTGCGTAGCTAGCAGTTTCGGCGGCCACGCGCGTGGTTTGCCCTCGTTTTCGTTCATGGCTTCGGCACGCGCGCATTTTGCCATCGCGCGCCAACAAAATCGCCAGCTACGCAGCCATGCTGGTCGCTTCTTCTCGCGGCTTCGCTCCGCGCTCCGGAGGTGGGGGGGGGGGGGGGGGGGGGGGGGTGGGGCACTCCCTTATATACGCTATATAGGAATGTGCCGCTGGACAGGGTATGGTTTTTAAGCAGTTTGGTCTGGAACAGGGTATAACAAACAACAATTTTTGGTCTGGAACAGGGTATCAGTTTCCTAGAAGTTGGCACAAGTATCGTTAATTGTTACTCGAATCGAAACGCGTAGAAAAGAAGCTTTACAACTGCTGCTTACTAGTTTAGCCTTTTGGGTTAGAAAAAATCGTCTGGAACTGGGTATCTTTTTAACATTTAGTGTGGAACAGGGTCGCAAAATTAGCGTTTTGTAGTCTGGTGCAGGGTAAGGGGTTTTATAGCCCAGCGGCACACCCCTACCCAAATGTTTTGGGAGTACCGCCCTCCCCCCCCCCCCCCCCCCCCACACACCGGGCTTCGCTCCTCGCGCGTGAGGTGACTCTGCTCATATCATAGCTAACTGGAGAGGATAATTACAGTACACTACACGATTCACGTTTAACGTAACAAATTTCTCAGGTCACTTTTAGTAACACTCTGCTCTCGTAAACTAGCTCGCCGACTTCTCAGTTGCGGACAACAAACTCTGTTCAGTTTATCTACCTTCATGTCATTTTGATCAGTACATCTAACAAGACTTAAACACAAGCTAATTTGAATACAATCACCCACTGTTTTCTTAAAACAACGGAAACTGTGCTCAAATGAGATGATCTTATCTTTCGTCTACATACCAAGATTTAATTGGTCTCGATATTTCTCACAAACCAAGCAGATAAGTTCGTCTATAATTTTAGAAGATATTTTCATATTAAAATCATTCCTCGTTTTGAAAATATCATTTTGTCACGATGTCCAACGACAGACTCCCGAAAGCGCGGTGAATTAATTTTTTTCTGCAATCCAATACGCGGCTTTGATCTTTGTCACAACAGCATTCGCAGCATTCATGCTGACATAACAAAATTCTCAAATCACTCATCACTCATACTCTTCTGATTGTCGTCATACAGTTTAACGATATTAATTTAACATGTAATATCTTTGTTTACACAGCAGCATTCGCGCTGACATAACAGGATCTAAAAATAAATTGCACATCAGCCTTTCAACAACTGAAGCTCTGAAAGATTTTCAAGGAGTTGTAAATTCACGCTAGCATAACAAAATTATTTGGTCCCTCAGCAATACTTTCTTCTCTGACTTCACCCCTCGCGCGTGTGACTAAATGAGTCTATCAAGTTTTACCTGTAGAAATTTCATTTATCTCTTCAGTTATCAATTGCTCGTTTTATACTGTTTCATCACCCTTTAAACAACTGAAGCTGTGCCGGAATGATTTTCAAAAACTCTGCGGCTTCACCCCTCGCGCGTGAGGCTTAAACGTAAGTCTCCTGGAAGCCTAGCCAAGCAAATACAGCTCCCACATAAACATTACTAACTAGAAAAAAAAATTATCCGTCCTTCTTAGTAAATATCTTAATTTAACCTATTCCCTTTTTAGCAACTTATAATATTTATTATCTTTATTTCAGGAAACTTCAATAACGATAGTACAACTCAAACAAATGAATTGTGCGAAGGACTCTAAAAGACCAGCGGTTTCTCAAAAAAAGCTTCAACAATGTGGCTCAACCAAATGCGACCCTGTTCGTGCAGTTGTCAAAGAAATACACCTACGTAAATAGAAACATTTAAAAACAAACTTGTCTTTCATATTTATTTTGCAACGCAATTTCTCTCCATATTGCTCACTAAATATGCCAATCTTCCAGTTTTAATCATTGCACTTGACACCACCGTCAATGAAGCGAAGCAATCGAACAATGCCATATCATGTTCAGTTATTCAAAGAATTGTTACAAAAAAGTCTTACGAAGGAATGTTACAAAGAATGCTTCGACGACGACAATAATGGCCACTTGCGCAAGCGCAGTAGCCATAAAAACGGCAATCTAACATCACAGATGCCTATTTCTGGCCGTTATCGCGATCGTTTACAGCCCAACAAGTTGTTTTGTGTGTATCTCTGGCCCAATTCAACGTTTCGTGCTAGGCATGCTTTGTTAGACATGTTCCTAATCTATCAGTTGAATATCAAAGCCATCCTCTGGCGTGAACAGTGATGACGTCACTAGTGGTACAAGTCCGTGGTCTTCTCTTGGCCGGTTATCAATCAATCAATAACTTTATTAGTGTGTCTTATCTTCTAGCGACTACTAATTGGGGACACTTAGTTTACAAATCAAATTACAATAAAATATCAGATACGACTAATTATGGCCGGTTTAGGTGCCAATGTGTCGTTTATCTTAAAATATTAACATTCTTAGGATAATAACTCAACACTACTTACCCTTTGTGGATCCATCGGTCGCTCCAGCACAGCTATAAAGACAGAGCAAAGAAAATGAGAAACGCTCAAGCTCTAAAAGCTCTATTTCGCCCCCCTATCTAATAAGCCCCCCCCTTTGGAAGTCAGATTTTGTAATAAGCCCCCTCTCTCTATTAAGCCCCCTCCCCCTTTCCGTCAGGCTTATGTAAATGACTTTTTCAACAATATTTTCTGGCATTTTTGTCACTTTGTATTGAAACGTGGTCTTTAATTTCCAGAACTATCGTCGAGTTAGGGTATAAATGACGTTTCCTTTGTAAGACGGTCATACATAACCCATTTCTTGTTCTGTTTTAGTTAGTGGTATAATGGTAAAGTTTTAAAAGTTTAATGTGAATTTTCTCGAAAATTTAGGATTTGAAATAAGCCCCCCCTCTCTATTAAGCCCCCCTCTCTAATAAGTCCCCCCTTCTTGAGGCCTAAAATTAAATAAGCCCCACGGGGACTTAATAGAGCTTTTACGGTATAGCTATTTTTCTGATTCTATACCAGAGTACATTCCATGTATATTTTGCAACCAGTCATAGATGTTATTGAACTAGCGTGAGGGGAAATATTGGTCGAGTTCTTTTTCTGCAAGTTTATGGACTGCGCCGAAGACGAGGTTAAACTTGCAAAAAAAGAACTCGACCAATATTCCCCAATACGGTCCGTATTGGAGAATATTGGTCGAATTCGAGAAAAAGCTACAGCTCAATATATTTATGGATTTTTGAAACGTTACTGATAAATTAATTCAAAATTCTCGGCTAATGCACGCGCGCCAAAGCTAAGCATATTCTTGCATTTTTCAGGCCTTTTTGCGAAACGTTTAACCAAAATTGTCCGCCAGACGAAAGGAAAAATGTTTCTACTTAATAGAAAACCGTTTTATTTTGTTCGATGTTTCTTAAAGAATTCAGCGAAATGAGTTCATGAGGACCGCTCAGGGAACCAATCAGAATGCTCCTTTTCATCGTGGACCAGTTTGCCATATGATAAATAATATTATTATAATTATATATTGCTTTTATAATTATTGGGAGGAAAGCTTGAATTGCTATTGACTGTTAACCCTTTCACTCCCAGAGTCAAACCTTGAGTCAATAAATGTGGTTGTACCTTTTGAGTCTATGGATAAAATCCAGCAGTACTTTCATGTGGTGCTGCTTGTTTTTGACAATTTTTCAAAATCAAATTCAAGATTTTTCCTCAGTTTAGAACTTAGCACTCTTGGGAGTGAAAGGGTTAAGTGTGAAACAAACAAACCTTGACAAGCTGATTGCTTTATTTGTTCAATGACAGTGTCCAACTCGTTGAAGTCAGCAGTGAATACATTACTTGGATTTCCAGCCATTACTTCCAACTCAGATCTGTCGAAGTCCGTTCCAACACCTATAGCAAAGATTTTGGTTTCTTTATCTCGCAGGGCCCTTGCAGGACCTGCGATCTCATCATTTGCTTTTCCGTCTGTGATGACAATGCAGACGTTGGGTTTATCTGACCTGTCCGCGCTGCTAGTATACAGGCTAGTACGGGCTCGTGTTAGTGCCTTTCCTGTATACGTACCCCCAGAGGGATATATCATTCTATCAATGGCGCGGTTGATTCCTGCTATGTCATAATGATCATCTAACTTAAACACGTCTCTAACATAACGTGAGGATGAGTAGATGACTGCACCAACATGGGTTTGGTCGAAGCCTATTCTGAATCCTGCGACTACCCTCTTTACAAAGTCCTTCACCCGTTGAAGTTTCCTGTTCCGGCCTGCTCTATACTTCCACTGCCATCGATCACAAATGTCAGATCAAAGTCTTTGTCGCATTCTGTGAGGCAAAATGTTACAATCAGTTTGAATGAAACGTTTTAATTTTTATAGACTAACCTAGTGTGTGACCATTCAAATGAAAGCCAGTCAGGCAGTACTTTCATGTGGTACTGTTTATTATGCTGTACAAGGTGGTTCTAACTTGTAGGTCTGTGGATAAATCCCTGGTGTATGAAAGCTATTAATGAGCGGTACTTTTGTGAGGTATTATCATGATTGTTTTTATAATATACAAATCACAGGGAAAATGTTGAATTTCTCAGGGGAAAATAGAAAAGACTAAAATGTTTCCGCCATTTTTTGCCCGAGACAAAAAAAATGGAATTTGCAAATAAGGTAGAGAGGGTATACTGCCTCTGCCGGAGACCATGTCAGTGGGAACCAATCATATTGCTTGAAAATGCATTATCCTATGGTTAGGGACCGTTCATTAATTATAGGTAAGGGGGGGGAGGGGGAACTAGGGGGGGGGGGCTTGAAAAAAAATTACAAACAAGAAGATATATTTGGTCTGATGAAAAAAATCTAAAGTTGTTTTTAATCATCTTTTATTCCATTCCATTATTATTATTATCAACACATAAGATCATCACAATAATACCAAAAAACTAAAGTTGTAATGAAAAACACTTTAATCTGAATCTTTGTCTTTACTAGAATTATATGGTTAATGGTTTGTTGTCTTGAATTAGTAAATATGCAATGCGGTGTTCATTCTCTACAAAGTTTGGATCCACGACCATACAGACTTTGAAAGAGTTTGAAAGGAAAACATTTTGGAATGTTGTATTCATGTTACAGAAGGAAGGATGACTGGATACAGAGAATTTCAAGTCCTTTGTTGTTAAGTGGAGTTGTTGACCAAGCGGGCATAATAAATGTTGATTCTTGTATTAAAAACATCGCTTTTTGCTTAAAGTTTGTAATATGCATGTTAATATATGCATGGTATTGTTTTAATTTTCCTCCAGCCCACCCCTACGTATAATTAATGAACGGTCCCTTAGTATATTATAATGTTCATTATGCTGTACAAGGTGGCTCTAAAGTTTTAGTTAGTGGATGAAACATAAAACCCTAGTGTGTGACCATTCAAATAAAAAGTTATCGAGCAGTACTTTCATGTGCAGTGGTACAGGTTTGTTATGTTGTACAAGGCAGTTCTAACTTTTGAGTCTGTTGGATGACACCTTAGTGTGTGACCATTTAAGTGAAAGCTATTGAGCAGTACTTTCATGTGGTACTGTTTATTATGCTGTACAAGGCGGTTCTAACTTTTGAGTCTGTTGATGAAACCCTAGTGTGTGACCATTCAAATGAAAGCTATTGAGCTGTTTATTATGCTGTACAAGGCGGTTAATTGATAAATGTATTTATGATTCCTCATGAACAAGAGCTCAGGCAGGATCAAGTTTCATGTAGAGTTACTGTCGATATTTTTATGGCGATAGATGATGGCACTGATATAACAATGATTTGCGTGGCAGATACCTCGTCAGAGGTCTATAACTAGTTATAGACCTCTGACCTCGTGAGACATATATGATGTATCTACATCGTCATGAATTTCCGCCATCTGGGGTCAGAACGTGTCCCCCCCCCCCATGTATCTCCTAAAATATTCATGCCATGAAAATGAAACTTGTATGGTGTGTAAGGCAACTAAAGGTAACTAAAAATATTTATTTTAGTGACAGTCACGTGTCAATTAGGAAGCCATATCACGCAAAAATGACGTCATACATTTTTAAAAATCCGCCATCTTTTTGGATCCGCCATTTTTGATTTCAAGATTGTTCAGAAATGTCGGAAAATCTCCAAATTTGATTTGAAAAATCGAAAAAAGGATGCAAAAAAAACAGTGTAAAGATTTTGGAAGAAACTCTTCATAAAAACCGAAAATTTCATAAAAACTGAACATTGAGTCCGGGAAAGTCAGAAAATAAAATTCAGATCAGACACTTGGTTTCAGACACTTGGTTTTGTGTACACAAACTGTCAAAATATCCTATTTTTTTTTAACTAAATTGAATTTTAAAGAGAGGAAAGAACGAAATATTTTTGAACCGCATACCTATAGAGTTGAACCCAGTTCGTTGGAATACAGTACTCACTAACCACTACACCACGAGGGGCCAGCTGCTAGAAGCCGCGGTAATTTTAAACTATACATAGTGTAAACATAATTATATACTTTAGCGTTACCCTAACCCACAAAAGAAAGCTAACCATTCTCATGATCAGGCTAACCTGGGTGTATATACACCACAAAGTGTCCCAGCTTATTGGTATATCCATTACCTTACTCATACAAGTGTTAAATAGGTAAAATTAACGTGTTGATTTATCGGTGCTAGCCACAGAGTGTCAACCCGAGCAAGAAAATGAAAATACGCGAAGAGATCTTTGACTTCAATAAGATTTGAGCGCGTTCACTCAGAAGAATATGTGTATGATTTTTCAACTCGACATTTAGTCGGTAAAGTTTCTCGCTAAAATTCACTCGATCTTGAACACAGCGCAGCTCAGTACATTTAAATTTTAATTCAATATATTAAATTTTATCCAGGGGGGATAGCTACTTCAGATGCATTCTCTTAAATCAAATCCAAACCATGCTCTCACAACTTGCAAAGCAATGATCACAACTTTAGCCAGCGGATTCATCATCTACGTGCGTAGAAGTTGTGTAAAGCCAAAAGAAAAGCTAGAAAAACATGGCGGCTGATGAGGCGATGGAAGTGCGTACTGATGTGTTATGTTTTTGAACCACGAACGGCAGCCGGAAGTTAAATGTTTAGCGCGTATTATCAACTTTTTGTCCGTAACGTCAAGTTGTAAATGCTAAAACAAGGACTTTTCAACTCATTGGTGGTGGTGAAAGCGCGCCAAAAACGAGAATATTCTCCTTCCGGTTGCCGTCCTTGTCTCAAAAAACGTCTGTGCTTAAGCTCTCTAATGTCTCTATCCCCCCCCCCCCCCCCCCCCTTATTTTATTCAATATATACGGTGTTTTGGAAATCAATATTTTACAAAGTTTATTTGTCATCGGACTCTAGTCTGAAGTGTCAGCCGCCTCCTCGCCCCAACCCCCCCGTGGAGCCAGGCGACACTTCAGACTACATCGGACTCATTCAAATTGGTTTTCGCGCCATGTTTTCAGTGTCAAAATGGCGGGAAAAAAGCCATGAAACGAAATCCTTGGTAATCTGGTAATAAATAGTTCTTGTCTTTATATTTGAAAAGAGAGCTCGGTTCTCATCAAATTAACTGATAGCTCACAAGCACAATGAAACCGTGTTAAAATATCCAATTTGTTATTACAATGTCTTTACCAGAGAAATGGCCATCTTAATTTAAACAGAGTTACGCTGTAACACAATATTAATGAATCTAAGTTCTTAGCCTAAACAATTGACAAAACCCCTCTATTTTCAGCATTCCTGCGTCCTGCCTGCTTCGCATATCAGTTTCAGTTATCTCCTTTGGATTAATATAAAGAAGGGTCAAACGTTTTCTACGCCCGTAGATACGAGTTGAACACGAAAACTATATATATTCTTGAAGCGTACGAGGTTTTTCTACCTTCTCCTAGTCGCTCTCGAATCAATGAAAACTCACGCGCACTAAACACTGACATTCGTGAGATACGATGTACAACATCGCGTGAGTTACAAGCTCAGGGAAATAAGAAGATCTTGGTTTACAAAGCACGGTATATTGGCTTGAGAAACTATTCCTTTAAAACCATTTATTATCAAAATATCTGTCACGCTTTTGTGATGTTATGAATGTTTGCTTGTTGAGTGTTTACAAATTAAAGGGGAAGTATCAAGGGGATTTAGTGTCATTTCAAAAACTAAAAAACGTTTTTTTATTAACAGCAACCTAAAAATAATGGTCAGTTTTGTTATAAATTACCACCCTAATGAACTATAACTGTGGATGAGTGTCTCTGGCCATAGATGGACTGGTCAAATTGGATTTCAACTTGAAACAAATTGGGCTAATTGTTTTCAAGTTCTCGCATTTCCGTTTCCAAAATGCGCCAGAATAGAACATGATTTGTTCCTCTGTCACAAATTCGGTTGACTTCTTTCTCTTGGTGTTCTAGAATTATTTTGTAAATAAGTAAAGGTATTGTAGCACAAAGGTATTGTAGTTTTGACCAAAAAAGGTCAAAATCCCCGTGATACTTCCCCTTTAAATGGCAGACTCGTCGTTAACACCATCAGAGAATCGTTTGCCTTATAATAACAATGTCTGTTGTTCTTGAATTTTTGATCGCGCATGCATGTATCAGAACAGCCACACGACAGAGAGCCGTTTATTTTAACGATGGAATACATCTACATGAAAGAATTTATCAGGAAAGTTCCTTCAAAATAGCGGCATTTCATCAGTAAATTTACACAGTGCGGGCTTTACTAGTGAAGTATCCCATGTCAATTAAATTTCTTTGTTTCCCCCCACTCTGTGTAAAGTTTATAAACAGTAGACTGGCAAACAAACACGCAAAAGTCCCCCACTTAACCTGTTTCCCTTGACATAAACTGTTTTGTATACAGCTTTCGATCAATGGTCATAGACGGCAGTCTGAACAATTTATCACTGAGCTATTATTAATCTCTTTTACATCCAGCAACAGCTTTCATTGCTTCGCAAAAAATGTCCATATGTATGGCGGGCTGCGCCTAAAAGTCTTGTAACTGTTGATACAGTCGAAGTTATCTGAGCGGACACTCGTAAGCGGACAGGTCTACTTTCTGATACGGCTGCCTTGACAAAACCCCGTACTTCGAACTCTATAGCCGATACAAACTCTGTATTTACACATTCCCGTAAGCGGCCAACTCCAGTTGCTGACAGTTTTTTCTGCTTCCAGAGGGTGTCCGCTTACGGGAGCTTCGACTGCTTGTATTTTAAATCATGTTCCTACCTTCCCCGCCGCCTCCTCCACCACCACCTCCACCTCCTTCACCACCGCCGCCTTCGACATCTTGGGCGTGCACGACATTTAGAAGAAGACACGCTATCACCAGCAAGCGCAAAGCCATAGAGAAGTTGTAGGAAGAGACCATCTTTGATAGGAAGGCCTCGTGAACAGGTCCTTCTCGGTGCAAAATGCGTACAGCACCACACACCAGCAAGAAACCTTACAACGACCAAACGGCTACAGACGACGAAAGACTTGAGCTAGCAAAGTCTGTCTGCACTTGTGAAACAAAATATGCGCGCTCTAAAAATTGTGAGCTGCATTCATAAGGGGATCAAATGTCCGGCTAGCAACAGGCATGTGAATAATGTATTGTTATCTGTTTAGCTTGTGACACGAGAAACAATTAGTTACTATGTAGTCTGTGTACATGTAGTGTTATGCGTTTTATTGAGACACAGATGTGAATCTGGATGAATGATCCCCTTGTAACGGACACTTGCGATCAAAACAACACGGTGAGTCTGCAGTTAAATCATGGCATGCGACAGAGCTACAGATTTTTTCAAAGCTTTCTTTGTAATGTTTCTGCTTCTTGTGCATTCACAACGTAAGCTGATAAATCTCGTGTTAACTTCTTAAGCACTGGCGGTTTCCATTCCTGACAGATTTTGTCAAATCCAGTAAGTGCAAGCAAACAACGTGGCTTTGTCATTTTGGTGGTTTTAAAAAATTCCTTGATAGTCACGCGGCCTCCTACCAAAATATGCTTTCCTATTAAAGTTCATTTTAACAAAAAACGCTGTGCCGCCATTGAACGTCAAATCTGGTTTGCCAATACAACAAAGTTGGATTTAATATGGTGTATAAAAAGACCTTGGTATTTCTCTCATCCATCTTCAATACCTACTTTATACGCCTGACTCGTCATTTCCAGACTTAGATTTGCGTGATCTTAAAACATTATGATCGAGTTTTTTAATGAGAACCGGAAGCTCGCACTGGTGTGCGTGACTCCTGGTGAGAGAAGTCACACAGGTCACGCATGCTTCTTCACCGCGGATATCATGCGATACATTTAAGCTCATTAAGAATGGCTATTTTTATTCAGTTTATACAACATATACAAATAGCATGATATCTTTTTACTTAGAGAGCGTTTCAACGTCTATTGGTTACATATACTATCATCTACAGTTATCTCTTTATTAATTAGCGAGTTAATGAATTTATCGGCAGAGATTCAGATGATGTATTTCGTTTCTAAAACAATTAACTCGCTCCCTCGTCGCGTTTGGCATCCATTCGTCTGCGATAAATGTTGTTTGAGCAGTCGTATGTACGTAGGTGGGTGGCAATGTGTCTAGATATGGCAGGAGATAAACACATAAGCCATTTGTCAGGCACCACGCAGATTTCCCTGGGGACGAGTCGATTGAAAACTACGTCAACAACAGCAGTTCTTTGAGCCTCATTTCAGTGCAGTCAGCCGTTAGTCGAGCCTCGGGGTCTGGATCCCAGCATTCTTGCACAGTCTCGCAGATCAGTTTTGTGTTGTAATTGAAAGGACAAAAAGAAAATTTATAGTTTAGTAACATGTTTTTGATCGAAGAAAACAGTGGCCAGGAATAAAACCGGAACTTTAGGTAGCGGTTTAACTCTTTCACTCCCGTTCAAAACTGAGGAAAAATCTTGAATTTTATTTTGCAAAATCGTCAAAAACAAACAGCACCCTTTGAAAGTACTACTCAATAGCTTTCATTTGAATGGTCACACACTAGGGTTTCATCCACAACCTGAAAAGTTACAGCCACAGTTATTGACTCAAGTGAAAGGGTTAATTAAGCGGCAACTCATAAAAGGAAAATATAAATTGTGTATTATGCGCGCCCCAGGCGCGTTTTGGGCTCAGCTCTTTATCACTGGAATGTCCACTGTTGAAGGACGTTTTACCATTCCTTCACATCTGCGCTAACCATTTCCGCAAAAGATGGTTGACATTGACTAATTGTTTCCGCAGATAAAGAGCTATGCCTGAAACCGTTGGTCGCTTTGGCACTTTAAATAGCCTCCATTTTCACTAAAATCCTGTCCATTACTGGCTCCCATTTTTCAGGGTGATGAACTTGTTACCGTTTACCAGTTAGCCTACCTCATGGTCAGTACTTGGAAGGTATGGTCTACAGAGCTTTAGTGCAACAACTTCAACCATATTATTCAATGTCGCTGCATCAGCGCCAACCATTTCCGCAAAAGGTAACTGATACTCTTCGGGGTGAAAATCTGAAAGAAAAAATAAAACAGTTTTACACTAAAATTTTCACGAAAATAAAAGGCGTTAGGCAAAAGAGGACGATCTATTAGAAGGATTCCTTCATACATGGGTCTCTTCCAATGATTATTATTTGAAATCTATTTCTAACTTTCAATCCATACCTGAGCTATTTTAAGAGCGCCACCTGATTGGTCAGTTCGAGTGACGTCATGTCTGACCCTCGATCAGAAGGAAATAAAAACAAGAACCCCTGAAGGGATTACAAGCGGCCGATTTCCCGGGGGGGGGGGGGCACTCCCTTATTTTCGCTATATAGGAACGTGCAGCTGGACAGGGTATGGTTTTTGAGCATTTTGGTCTGGAACAGGGTATACCAAAAGGCATTTTGGGTATCAGGGTATCAGTTTCCCAGGAGTTGGCATGAAGATCGGTAATTGATACTCTGGCATAGGGTAGATGAAGTAATCAGACGAAAAGAAACGCGTAGGAGTGTTAAAAAAGCTTTACAACTACAACTCGCAGTGCTGCTTAGTAGTTTAGCCTTTTGGGTTAGAAAGAAAATCGTTAAGAATCGTCCGGAATAGGGTATCTTTTTTCAACATTTAGGGCCTGTTTACATGGAGGGAGGGTGACCCGGGAACCCGGGTCACCCTCCCTCCATGTAAACAGGCCCTTAGTCTGGAACAGGTTCGCAAAATTAGGGTTGTTATAGCCCAGCGGCACACCCCCACCCAAATTTTTTGGGAGAACCCCCCCGGGCCAATTTTCACCTTGAGGGGAGAAAGAACAATGCACCCCTCCACCCCCTCGGTCAGTTTACTCTGAGGTTCTCCCGCCAAATCTAAGAGTCAACTTCGAACCTGCGTGACGAAAAACGTGACTGGGTGATGCAATATTTTGGCTAGCGTAAGTTTGAGCTTAGGTCAAGTTTACTGTGTAGAAAACTTTAGCTAATGTCAATTGCATCATAATCAACAAGGGCACAGATGTGTTTTCGCTCAACGTGAAAATAAATTGTGAATGACATATATGCTGTGGAATTGTGTAAGAAAAACTGTTATGTTTTTGGGACCGAGTTTTATCGTTCGTTTAATGAGGTAGGGCTAGCGACATGAAAAAAAAACCCGTCCATTTCTTGAAGCGGCTCGATGCCCATATAGGGCATCGGCCGCTTAATAAATTGAACAAAAAATGATTGATTAGTTAAAATACAACTCAAATACGTGGCAGTTGATAAAACAGTTGTTTTTATCGATGATTATTTTGATAGCTCACTTCCGATTCAAACAACAAAAGGGAACTTTGTGACAAGCTCAAGAAAGATCACAGACAGATAATCCTGTGTCCATTTTCAAGATGACTTGGTCCACTACTACTGATTAAAGAGTAATCTTGATTTCTATGATTCAACAAAGTTTATGTCGTGTGTGGTGCTTTTTTGAATTCGTTTCCATCCATATGTAAAGACTGAGATCAGGAAGCTACCGTATGTAAACATTTTCAATATTTTCCACAGGCAGTAGAGGATCAAAATTGGACTTTTTCGAGTTTCGATTTATATGCTTTATACGATGACCTTTGTGAGTCGATCTATTCGGCTTTATACGCGGTGTATTGCGTTACTACATTATTCGATCATTAAGTACCCGCTGGGACGACAAAGAGAAAACAATAACAAGATCGAATAACGCAGTAACGCAATTCGACTCCTCTGCTCCCTGTGTCATTTCAAGTCATCAAGTTTCATTTCTGCTGAAGTAAGAAAGACGACTTTTTGTTTGTTATCCAACTACATTCTGAAACTCTGCATCAGCACATACATGATCAGCTTCACAGATTAGTATTAAAAAGAATCACTGTTCTTATGCACATATTTTTGATTTCTCCACCGCAAGTATTTGAATTATTCATCTCTTGTAGGAAAAGACGATTAATAAGCTTATTCCTGACTTCATAGGTTAACTTTAAGATGCTCTGCTTCACAGATTAGTATTAAAAATAATCACTTTTCTTATGCACACATTTTTGATTTCTAGACAGAAAGTATTTGAATTATTCATCTCTTGTAGGAAGAGTGTGAATGTTAAAACCTTTCACGACAAACGATTAATAAGCTTATTCCAGACTTCATAGGTTAAATTTAAGATTACTGTGTAGAAACTGAAATATATATCTAAATGCCATCAACTAATGACAAATAGTCATTTGAAAACATACCTTAATTTATCTTAATACCACTAATCCAAGGACACTAATCACGTTTACAAAAACATATACCACGGGGTATCGTAACTGCGACCAGGAAGAGAAATCCCAATGCGGATTGCTTCATGCTCAATACCTCTATTGCATCATCTTTACATGACCAGAGATTGCGTCATGTCAACCGTGGGATCGAATAACGAGAAAAGGTCACACAACAAAATTTAGCACATTTTGCAACAACACTGCTGTTCGCTGCTGTGGGACATTTGTCTTTGCTTTTCCAATGCGATTACTGTAATAAACTAAATACATCTACGCACTTACACGACACTACAGAAAGAATGTGGAAGAGAAATTCTCTACTGGCTAATTTTAGATCGAGATGCGATAACATCATGTCAACCGTGAAGAGGACTAAGGCTAGCGACATGGAAAAAAAAGTGCATTTCTTGAAGCGGCTCGATGCCCATGATGCATCGGCCGCTTAATAACCGTTTCACAGCATGGCGCGAAACTATCATGGTAGTCGCAAATAAATTTTTCTCTACTCACGCTTTTGCTGAATTGAAAGAATAGGATGGATTAATTATCGCGTAAATGCAGGCTGGCAGGTTCCGAGCCCTGAAGGTTTCTCAAAATTCCTCAAGGTGCGGTCTCACCGTACCGATAATTAGCACCACACCCTTTGTCGCGAGGTGTGATCTGTGAATGTTTTTGCCCGGGGGAGGCTCCCATACGAAAGTGAAGGGATGTTCGTCATCCCTTTTAGGGGTGTAGATTACGGCTTTTGGTCCCCCTTAAGGTAATTCCTTCGAAATAGAAGTTACACTGGGAAGTTTTCTGAAACTTTCCCTAGTTGAACATTGTGATGTAATGTTTCAAAATATAGAATAAAAAGAATAGGTCACCAGCCCCGCGAAAGAGATATAATCGACTAAAAATACCTCATAATTCCTTACAAAATCAACCAAAAACACGTCTTTTTTCACGTTTTCAGTGATTATTAATTTCCCTGCACTGACAATTGGTCTATACTCCTTGTATAGAAAGAAGATGATTACTAGACTTAAATATGCGGAAAAAATGATAGGTCACCACGCTCGTTTACGAGAAAACAATCATTTACCTCTCTGGCGAGCATAGCCACAATGAAAAAGCCGCATGTTTTTAATGTGCGCGCGCTAATTACGCGCGAAATTATGCGCAGAAAGGATGCGCAGTGCAATACTAAGGAATGACCTCAAGGTGTTCAGGGCGGATCGGCGATATTTTTAGCCATCAAGGTAAAAACACCGTCATACTGTATATAATGGTATCTTTTAGGGGTCAAAAAAGGCTTGAGCCACGCCCAGATTGGTCCCAGCTATTCAATTCAAAGGATGGATAACGCTATTCACCGGACTGAATCCGCTATCCAGTGGATAAGCATGAATTGATCCGCGTAACACAAGTGTTGACAAGATGACTAGCGGAGTATAACACTTTCCGTAACCGCAAACTAATCTCAAATAAAGTAAAGTGAAGTATCACGGGGACTTTGACCTATTTCGGTCAAAACTGTACTATAATACCTTTATTTATATACAAAATAATTCTAGAACACTAAGAGAAATACATCAACCGAATTCTTGAAAGAGAAACAAATTATGATCTGTTCTAGTGCATTTTGGAAACGAAAATGCGAGAAACTTGAAAAACGTTAGCCTAACATTTTTCAAGTTGCAATCCATTCCGACCCAGTCCCAGCTATGGCCAGAGACACTCATTGACAGTTTAGTACACTGGGGTGGTAATTTATAACAAAATTGGACCATTATTTTTAGGTTTCTGTTAATACAAAACCGTATTTTGGTTTTTGAAATGACACCAAATCCCCGTGGCGATACTTCCCCTTTAACAAATCCAGGAGCTTACAGTTGGAGCTCTCTGCGTCCCCTCATGGCTAACAAAACAAACTACGCTATCGACTGTGTAGTGATGTATCCGGGAGATAGCGTTATCCACTCTTTGAACAACCAGGCTGTGAACAGTCAAAGAAAGTTTTTTTTTAAGATTCACCCTAATTATAAGATGACAACTTAATCCCAAGTTACCGGAAGAGAGTAAGAACATTTTCATTAATCAGTGGGATCAATCTCGTTCCAGAGTCCTCGTTACTCTTGTCCAGCGGTGGAGCGGCGGCCAAGGAGCTCTGGGGGGAAGCGATCCGCCATGACAGGATTCTTGGACTTCCGGCTCTACTGCGCATCTGTTCGACCCCATGTTTCAACTAACGGACACCAATATTCTTGGACTTCCGGTCTTACTGCGCAAGTCAGGCGGATCACTCTATCCCAGAGGTCCTTGTTGGCCGCTCCATCGCTGGACAAGGGTAACAAGGACTCTGGGAACGAGATTGTAGTGGGATCAGCTGCGATCGCGCGCGAGCAGGCTACATAACTTTTATCTCCAAACTGAACAATTTTACCAGATCCAAGTAAATTTTCAATCACATTTTGGCAAATAAGACAAGCCTGAAAAGGACAAAAACACCCGGAGAGGGGGGGGGGGGGGGACTCCCATATGAAAGTGACGGGATGTTCCACTGTGAAGACTAACGTGTCTTGCGCTCGAACACAGATCGCTAGATCCGGGGTCTTAGGCCACCCCGTTTCAGAGCCCTTTCGATGCCAATTTCTTTTTTCCCAGGGTTACTGTCAGTATATTTTAATCATTATTTTTTCAGAGTAAGGATTAGTTAATAATTTTTGCAGTTATTTATTTTCCAGGATCCACAAACAAAAATAATTGCCGCAAAAAAATATTCTTGCAAAAGTTATTTCGCAAAATTTCTCCACTTTTGAAATTAAAATAATAGACATTATCCGAACTGGTGCCACGTTGTTATCGTTGCTTCGACCAATATCAGGGCAATAAACCACAGCAGAACAATATGTTTCTGTGATAGACCTTTAATAAAACCCTGTTTTAACGTGTTTTAAAAGTTAGGTCGGTTACGTTGTTTTACCTGTATATCGAGTACATGTATCAAAAGTTCACCAATACATTTTCCTTTGCCGTTATTGGCCAAAACGGATCACGAGGTACAATCTTTGACGGGCACTATCAGGCGTTTAAATGCCCTACAGCCTATCCGAACGCCTGGATCAGGCTTAATGCCCTAGGGTGTACTACATATATTTAACAATTATCCTGCGAAATCGCGCGGAATATCACCTGATACTTAGCCGACGAGGCCGTAGGCAGAGTTGGCTAAAATCAGGCGATATTCCGCAAGATTGAGCAGATAGTTGCCCGAGAATGAAGATTGAGGGCTTATATGGGGAAGGGCTTATATGGGCAAGGAGAATTAACTGCGCAAAACGAGTATTTTTCGCTCACGCGCGCACTAGCCTGCAAGCAGGCTCTCTCTTGAGGGTGGGGCTCTCTTACCCCAAGAGAGCTTGCTAGCAGGCGACGCGTGCGCATTCAACAAATTGTAACACTGTCCAAATATGGTCATGGTGCACTCAATATCTGTCGACCGTTTGCCCCCTATTTTCATGATAGTAGGATAATTGTTAACTATATGTAGTACACCCTAGGGCATTATAATAGTAGGCACCTACATCAGTTTGCCAACTGGGTTGCTATATATACATTCTTGCTACATATAGACACTAATCTTTCCGTCCACCAGACCATTTTATAAATTAATAATTATGTATTATTTTGATTAATATACTGCATATACAATACATTTTCCGCTTTTAAGCTTATACATTTATCCGTATCTTATGTTTACGCTCAGCTTCCATGGGTGGATTGGCTGGCATGGTGTTTTCCAACTGCGTAGCTGGCGGTTTTCAGTTGCCGCGCGATTCTTCGCCGCTCGTTTTCATGCTCCGCCACTCGTATATTTTGTAGACTGCTTGTCAGCCCCTATTTTCTCTTAGGGTCCTTCGGGAGCGCGTTCGTAAAAAAATGGCCGTCGAACGAGAAGGGGTTGGGGCGAGTCTCTCCCCAAGCCTTCCCGTCCCAATTTCTCGCGCGCGCTCTTCGATTGCGTATTGCGAAAAACAGGCTGCAAGCAGTGTATATATTTTCCCATCGCGCACCAAAACCGCCAGCACCACAGGCGAATTTACAACAAGCAGGCTAGTTTTCAACTAGCAGGGAGCAGGGATGGCGAGCGCTCGTCTCCCACCAATGCGGTCCGGGTTCAAATCTCGGACCGGACCGGGACCGGCGTCATATGTGGTTGAATTTGTTGTTCGTTCTCATCCTTGCTCTGAGGCAGTTTTCTCCCGGGTACTCCAGTTCTCCTCCCTCACAAAAACCAATATTTCTAAATTCCCATTTATTTTTATTTATAACATGCCTTCGCGTAGACGGAAAGCTTTCTACGTAGGTTCAGTACTATAGCTAGGATATACAAATCCAACTGTATTATGCGTTTCTACGTTTAAACCGCGATTTGGGGTTGGCTGATAAAATAACTCACGCTCAGATATAACCAGGACCATTATGCTGGACTCGGAAACACACTAGGAACGGAATCTAAAACTCCAATACCGCAAGCATAATCTAAAGCTAGTTAGCGTGCAATGCAGGCGTTTTGTGGGCTTGCGATTGTTTATCTCCTTCGAGTGTTTAGCCGCCATCTTGGATTCGAAAAACGTGGAGAGTTGGGGCGAGTGAAAGAGGGCGAGGAGGGAGCGGGGTTGGGGTTGGGGAGGGGTTAGAATACTCCTTCGAGTGTTTAGCCGACATCTTTCCTAATCCAAGATGGAGACCAATAAACACTCGATGGAATATTCAGCGCTCGCTCGCCCAAAATACGCCTGTTTTGCAGACTAAAAGCTAGCTTGTTGATGCAACACACCAAGTCTGTTTTGTCCTTGATATAAAGTTATACCCGTAGACTGATAATGTACAATTGTCTTTGACTTCAAGGCAATCTGGATAGAGATTGTTTGCTTGATTGGCAGTGAGTCTAGCCTCGGCTATCATGGTAGACGTATTTATCACCCAGCTGCGGTAACATAAAAAGAGCATTCACAGGAGTTAAACGAATAACGAATTCATGCGAGAATAAAGGCACAACAATAACTACAACGGAACTGAGCCAGAAAGGACAACAACAACAACACAACAACAACAATTTTGTTAAAAGGCGGGAAAATATAAATTTGCATAAATGAAAAGTAGTAAACAAGGAATGAACCAGGGAGGGGTGGGATAGAAAGGCGAAACTCTTCTTTGAAGATCAGACATAAGTTCTCGTGGGACAATCCCATTAGCAACTATTTGAGTGCTACTGCGCACACTTCGGTTTCCCGGCACCGCTATGTCATACGGCCAAGGCCATTTATAAGGCCAGTTGACCCCTCCCTGGAATGAACAAAGTATTTGAAAGGAACAAACGTTCAAAACATGCAATAAAAGGGTCTATGTCGCGCCCTTTGTTATCTTTCCTTTTGTTTCGTCCTATATCGTAGTCTGATTCCGATAATAAGCCCTGAGCTTATTTTTTGTTCACAAGGATTATTTGGTGGGCTTAGTTTCGAGACGTTATACACATGTTTATAAGTTATAACACACCAGTGACCCACTCAGTAGTAAATGAGACGTTTGTCTTACCGATACATGCATGTGATCCTCTCTTCAATTCTCTCACCAGCTTTCTCAGTGCCACTAAAGGTTTTTGCGTGGTATACATCATTTTTCCCTGTTGCTATGGTTTCCAAACTTGATTTGTTGACGCGTTTTCCAATTCCGAGTGAGATGATGTGCACGTTTTTATCTTAAGAAGTTGCGCAGCTTCGGCGAGAACCTCATTGACTGCCCTTTTAGAGGTCTTATTCGCTGTTTGTTCCCCGTCTGTCATCACAAGAGCAACCTGGGATAAGAATCAAATAAATCCTGGTAACGTCTTCACGAGCCTATTGACCTACAACTGCCGGAGCTTATCCCGGTTTCTGTAGCATTTTCTACTCCCTCTGGATGGGATGCTAGTCCATCGTAGATTTCTCCCAGTATTTTGTCGTTTGATACCCATTTATACTCCTGGGTGGAGAGAGGCAGTGGGAGAGGAAATTGTCTTGTCCAAGAACATGACATACTGACCCGGGCCAGGATCTGCAGACCAACGCGTTAACCATTAGGCCACCGCGTCTCTTACCAAATAAATCCTAGCTTACACATAAATATATAGGTGAATTAGTATCTAAGTAAATGCCTACCACGGACAACTGTTTCGGTCTGCCTTGGACTCTTCCTACAATACCAAAACTGACGAGGGCTCAGGAAGAGGGTCCAGGAAGAAGCCCAATGCAAAGGCTAAACGCAAACGATTCTTGCCGTATATCGACATGAGCATTAGCAGGCACTGACAGATACGTTTTTTACTAGTACTTCTTGGACCTTGTCAGCATTGATGCTCGAAAGGCCCTGGAAAAAGGCCAAGTAACTACCCGTACTATTAACGCAAAAAACGTTACTCTTTTGGCATATCAGCTACATACAGTATAGGGTTAACATCCCTGTGCCACAGAGGCCACAGTATGATCATTCATCCAGTAACTTCAAGTTACCCACGTGTACTGTATGTACAGTGGAATCCTGATTTCTCGAACCCTCGATTTCTCAAAAACGCCGATAACTCGAACCCGTTGTTTCCCTTAGATTTGTTTCACTGTAATTTTACCCCCGATATTTCGAACTCCTGTATATGACTTTTAGCCTCGAACCACCTCCTTATATTTTTAATTCCCCCAATAAGCCCTGCCTCTCTCGATCTAGCCTGCGTAACAGGCGCTGAGTGGAGAAGAGCGCGAGTGACACGCGCGAGGAAGGCCATTCGCGCGTTTTCTTCTCCTCTCGCGCGCGCCCTTCCAACTCGCGCTTCATTTTACTCCAGCTACTCTCGATCGCTTCTGATCATTTCATTGTTGTCATTTGCAAATTCCCTTACCTTTCTCACATCAACTCTCATTCCATCCTTGTAAGTAAACACTTCTTCATTTGCTAAACGCATAGCTCTGTCAATGTACGTCATGCCTCGCTGGTGTGGAATTTTATACACTATTTTCTTTACGTTGTATTTAGTTAGTTTACGTCCTTGGAGGTCATTGAACTTCAGCTGGACCGAAGCCTGAGTACTGTATTCAACAATCGCTATGTGGGTATGATCTTCAGACACTTGGAAACCATCCACGAGGCTACGAATAAAACGTAACAGAAGATTGAAATTCCTTCTTGAAATGCTACCCGATGTATCCACGATGATGGCAAAGTCAATAGGAACATTGCAGCTCACTGAAAAAAAAGTCAACATTTTAGGATCGAGTGATCCCATGACAAAAGCTCCCACAAACTAATAATATGTTGTGTTTGTTACACAACATAAAAAATAGCCATGAATATTACGTCTGCTATATTGACTACCGTAAAAGCTCTATGAAGGACGGTGCCTCCTAATACCAAAGTATTTTTGCGCGGTTTATGACTGTGCGGGAAAAGCAGATCTTAGCAAGGGCTATTGGAATCCAAAAAGAAAATTGGGGGTAACCACGCATTTTTCAGAGATTATCAAGCTTCAATCTGGAAAAAAATTGCTGACGTAGCAATTTCTTGAAAAAAGAAGAAAAAATATTTATTCGCAGATTCCTTTTGAATTTGCCTTTACAAACACAAAAGCAACACTAAATCTAAAAAACTTTACAATACTTAACAAATAGTAATATAACAACTACTGTTTGTGTGTTTTTTTAATTAAAAATCATCGCAACGTAGCCATTATCAACCCTGACAGCTCTCCTCTGGTATGCCAAAAATACAGTCTAAATAACTTTTGCACACAACAAAAAATTAATCATGTGTTGAATACGCTTACCGCTTCCATTTTATAACATAAAAAATAGGGGTCACCACGCGTTTTTTGAAAGTTATTAAGAGAAAACGACCATTTATTTCCCTGTCGAGCTTAGCCTGAAAGAAATCCCCCTAAAACCAATGACGCAAGAAATTAGCAGAACGTATGCGCAGTAACAAAAGGAGGCACCGTCCTTAATTAAGTCCCCGGGGGGTTATTAATTTTAGGCCTCAAGAAGAGGGTACTTATTAGAGAGAGGGGCTTAATAGTGAGGGGGAACTTATTTCCTATCAGAAATTTTCGAAAAAAATCGCATTAATTTTTCAAACTTAACTATTACACCACTAAGGTACGGGTCGCACTACAGCCAATTTTGACCAATTTTGTTTGTTCAGGTGTCAAATCTGTCAACACGTAACGTAAAAATCGTAAAATACAGTGCGACCCCCAGTTTCAATTTTTTGCCAATTTTTTTGCGAATTGCCAAATTTTCGCCAATCTTCAAAGAAGCCGAAGTGTTGCCCTGGAGGCGACCAAATTTTTGAAAATCACACAATTTTGTTATTTTAGCCCGTTTTAGCCATTAAGAGAGACTTTTTTCCGTGACCGAGTGAAGAGTGGCACATGATGAAAAAAATCACACCTTCATATTTCGTCCAGAGATACCCTATGGTGAGTCAATAAACGTGGTGCAATTTTTTTGTTCAAATCTTTTTTTATTTTCTAGAAAATTCGCAAAAACTGTAACGGCCGTCCACGGCCATAAAATGGCCGAAATGAGTGCTGCGAGTATGAGCACAATAACTATGCTCCTCAACAGCGCAAAAGGAAGCAAGCCTTTTTTCAATTTGTACATTTGTTTAGGAGGCATTAACAAATGATTTGAGTCTAATAACAGAATGATTCACTTAATTTTGAATTCCCGGCACGGGTTTGAAAATCGCCAATATTTCATTATTTAGAAATCTCAGTTTGGAGCAGTTTTTCAAGAAACATTTTTCCTATGCGGTATAACTCAGATTCACTTGAAATTAAGATTTTTGATTAGTGAAAATGTTCTTCTTTCCAAGGATATAAAAATTAGCCTGGGGCTTTTAACTACCGCAAAGAAAAAGCCCGTTAAATTTCGAGGAAATCACAACACCGACTTGTCAACAACCACAAATAATCGAATTGCGCTTTCTGTTATCAAAGCCAAAATTCAACCGAAATCATATCGCTTAGCCCTCTACTGGATCAGAAACTCAATATAGTAAGCTTACCTCGTAAAGCCAGTGGTTGAAGGTTGGTTTTTACCCGTACTTTCGTTTCAAATCGCCATCATGGACAGTGTTTACCAAATCACACAATTAGCATTAAACTGTTGTCGAAGGCTCTTCCATGAAACATCGCATTTCTTGGCAGTTCCAACCATATATCAGCTTCCATACCGCTATTTATTCAAGAGTCTTCTTTTTACAATCAAAAACCGTGCGTTTTGATCGTTTAAGTGGCAGAAGATCAAAGCTTTAGAAGCGAAACTTTGATAATTTGTGTGTCACGCAATGACATGTTGCATTTGCCCGTTACAAAAGGGGCTCGGTTACCAAGTAGTACTTTCCTCGCCACTCTTCACGTTTCGCACGTCTTTTCGCGACTCTCCTCCACTATCCGAACGCCTGGAACTGGCTATATGGTCCTATATATGTTGCGGATTAGCGAATATTTGGTTATTGTTGGAAAAAACGCTTTTAAAATCTAGAATGCTAAAAAATGTATGAAGTTAATTATTGCGACCCCCGACAAATGTGTGCAACAGGAATCATGGAAGCTCAAGAAGTAATGTTGGAGTTTTCGCCAAAAAAAAAGCCTGTTGTACCGTTGTTCTGTACCGCCTAAACGGCTTGTAGGATATAAGGGGGCACCTGATTGACGTTTGCGGGCATGATAATTATTTTGAGGATTTTTGTCTGTTTGAAACGGAAGGAAGGAAGGTAGAAACTATACAGGATCTTTGACTGAAGGTTCAGCAGGCGCCAAGCAAATCCTTTGAGTACCTTCACGGATATATGCTTTTGTTTCTAATAAGAGTATAATTCATTTACTCAGATCAATTTGGTAAAATCAGAAATTAAATTAGTTTAAGGTGGGCAACCTCGTTCCCAGGGAAGGGAAAAGTCCCTGGGAACGAGGTTGTAAGGTGGGGTTCCTAACAATATAATGACCGTCGAGCCATTCAAAGTTTGCTAAGCAAATATTAAAGAACGAAGGTTTGTTTGGTCGGAATTTTGTTCAGAGGCAAGAAGTGCATAAATAATCACAAAAGTAGAAAAGTACCTAGAGTACTGAAAATGGACATCAATATAATTGCTCTTTTCAGAGATTAGCTGGGGGACACTGCTCCCAAGATAAGCGAAGTCGGGTTGAAGAACAAGGTGCTGTGATACTCCCTCTGGGTTTATGTGTAAAACACATCTCGGCACACAAACAGTCTGTAGGCGTAAATGATGTGTGGAGTCCGAAGTCGATTTAATTTTAGCACGAGCATCAATATTTTTCACTACACCTCCTGATATTTCGGACATGACTATCTACCCAGCTCATCATTCCCCTTTGGGCATTGGATGGAGGAGGGCTCGCAACAGTGTCGTGTTCCAGCAGAATTATCGAGACCTGCCAAGGAAGGGAAATCGCAAACGGCCGACCGCGGCATCGACAAAGCGCTTTCGAGGACAATCCTTCCGTTCGACGCACGGGCATATTTGTCCCTGTTGGCTCTGTGGTAAGTCTGTGTAATTTTGCTAATTTATGATAGGGGAAGCTTACGAAAAATTTAAATCAGGGTTGTATCTTAATGTCCAGCACAAAGCTCGTATTTAATTAGCCCTTGTACCTACTCGGGCGACGGGTATCAAATCGGACTGAATATACAGCTGTTTCGAGAAAGGTTGTCGCAAAAAAGCGCACGCGACAATCCTGAAAAGTATTGTGGGTAGTTTTAAGTTCACGGTTCCTTGACTTTAGCATTTCAGGGAAATCTGAGAAAATGGCATGAGACGCCGTGGAAGTATGTTTGCGAGTGCTAAAAGAAAGCAACAAAAGTTGATTCGACAGCTACAGTGTCAGGAACGTACTTACTGATCATATCCCAGATTACCTTTCGGGATTGTCGCGTGCGCTTTTTTCCGACACCGTTTCTCGAAACAGCTGTATATAATCTGATACTTGCATGCGGTCCGATTTTGAACCACGTGGCGTGTTTCGTCCAACGAGAGTGCGCGGAAATTAATCAGTGGGTTATGACTACAAGTGGTAGCGCGTATGTTTTCAGCCTTCTCGGATAAAGACACCACACCGCGGGACTCGTCTGCCTTACTTATAAGTACAACTGGGCTGGTGGCGACGTTACACCCCACTGAGAAGGACACGGGAGTGACCCATAAGTACTTATCCACATAATCCCTTGGTTCACTAATCAATCTTATATTACCGTCTAGTAATATGTTCCCTTCTAAACACGAACGCGCCCTTGTGCGGTTTTAATGTCAGTGAGTGCGTCTATGCCAGCTAGCGCGTTTCAACATTCAAATCAGCTTATGTTATGAACAAGGAAAACGCATCAGTGTGGTGAGGTCCCGTCCACACTAATGCGTTTACGTTTGAAAACGCATACTTTTGGATGCGTTTTCGCCTATCTTCGACACTACAACACTTTCATCGAAAACGCATACATTTGAAAACGCTGTCCAGAGTGGAGACATTTGAAAATGTGTCTGTGGACAGCGAAAACGGAGGCTTTCGTTCAAAAACGCTGACGTCATTCGTTTATTTGTCGCATGCGCAGATGACTATTGTAGCGTTTTGAGCGATGCGTTTTCAAACGAAAACGCATTTGTGTGGATGGGGGGCCTCAGTCATGTCTTGCTTTAATACATATACATGTTCTAAACAAAAGTAATGGCTACGCATAACAACCAGACGTAAAAACGCACGTTGTTTGCACGCGAAGCGTGCGTCTTTACATTAAAACTTTGTAAAATTCTGAAAGGGCCAACGGACAATACGAAGGTACCGGATGGGATAAATGTGATTATATTTTCCAATATTTCGTCAGGCACGGCTTGACTTCTTCAGGGAACATTAGCCTTCAGTACACGTGGCTTAGGTTTTTTTCGGTGTGCGCGAAGCGCGAGCGCGGAGCACTAGACGGAAAAAATTCCTAAACCACCTGTGCTGCAGGCTAATTTACATTCACTAGCTGCGTGCTCACGTAAATTTTAAGACGATATCAGGCCAGGTATCTTAGATCTCGTTACTATTTACATGAAGTGCACCGACACTAGGACACGACTTCCAAGGAATGACGGTTCGGGTACTGGCAAGCTTAACCCCCCCCCCCCCCCCCCCCCCCCCACCCCGGTGGGGCCAGGCGAGGTGAGATCTGGCCCCACGGGGGGGGAGTGGGGCGAGGAGACGGCTGACACTTCAGACTACGGAATGGAGGACAGAGCGCGACTATTGCGTTATAATAGAAGCAACACGCAGTATGCAATTTAGATTCATAATCATTTCAGTAGAGATAAGAACCTTGAACGAATTACCGAACGTAGTAGTGCGTCACTTTTGCCTACATCATGGTGTTTATAAACATCGTGGTGTTTATAAACTTTGCAAGTGCGAATTCCTGAAAAAATAAAATATTTGTTAAACATTATTGATAACCACGAAGTCATCGTTGGATGGACTTAGCTACTGATTTACACAAAGCAATTACTTCCAAAATGGTAGATGAGAAACGTAACAATAACGTATAGCTGAGTCGTTTAGGGTACCGGCTAGAGCCATAGCAGTAAAACAGAATTCAGATTTAAAATCGTGTAATACAGGACACCTACGGGCCAAAGAAACCTGGCCGTATTAGGGTGGCTGTATTAAAGGGGTTCTTTAAATAAGAAAATGACTGACTGAGCTTTTGTTCGGGCCAAAATAAAGTGGCCGTAATAACGACCTGGCCGTATTAACGGGTGGCCGTAAGGCGGGGTTCCACAGTAATTTTTTTGGGCGAAAACTCTAACATTGCTCCCTAAGCTTCCCTGATTCATGTTGCACAGTTTTGTCGGACGTCGCAATAATTAACTTCATATCAGTTTCAGCATTCTAGATTTTAAACAGTCTTTTTCCAACAATACCCAAACTGATTCGCTGGTACAACTTGGTAACCGAGCCTCTAATGTGTGACATGTCATTGCGTGACACACAAATGATCAAAGTTTCGCTTCTAAAGCTTTGATCTTCTGCCACTTAAACGATCAAAACGCACGGTTTTTGATTGTAAAAAGAAGACTCTTGTATAAATAGCTGTATAGAAGCTGATATATGGTTGGAACTACCAAGAAATGCGGCGATGTTTCATGGAAGAGCCTCCGGCAACAGTTTAATGCTAATTGTGTGATTTGGTAAACACTGTCCATGATGGCGATTTGAAACGAAAGTACGGGTAAAAACCAACCTTCAACCACTGGCTTTACGAGGTAAGCTTACTATATTGAGTTTCTGATCCAGTAGAGGGCTAAGCGATATGATTTCGGTTGAATTTTGGCTTTGATAACAGAAAGCGTAATTCGATTATTTGTGGTTGTTGACAAGTCGGTGTTGTGATTTCCTCGAAATTTAACGGGCTTTTTCTTTGCGGTAGTTAAAAGCCCCAGACTAATTTTTATATCCTTGGAAAGAAGAACATTTCCACTAATCAAAAATCTTAATTTCAAGTGATTCTGAGTTATACCGCATAGGAAAAATGTTTCTTGAAAAACTGCTCCAAACTTAGATTTTTAAACAATGAAATATTGGCGATTTTCAAACCCATGCCGGGAATTCAAAATTAAGTGAATCATTCTGTTATTAGACTCAAATCATTTGTTAATGCCTCCTAAACAAATGTACATATTGAAAAAGGCTTGCTTCCTTTTGCGCTGTTGAGGAGCATAGTTATTGTGCTCATACTCGCAGCACTCATTTCGGCCATTTTATGGCCGTGCACGGCCGTTACAGTTTTTGCGAATTTTCTAGAAAATAAAAAAAGATTTGAACAAAAAAATTGCACCACGTTTATTGACTCACCATAGGGTATCTCTGGACGAAATATGAAGGTAGTGATTTTTTTCATCATGTGCCACATTTTTCTGATTTCACGCGGTCACCAAAAAAATTCTCTCTTAAACTGTCATTCACGCAAGATGCTATGTTTTGATAATTAAGGTTCGCTAGTTTAGCGCGTGCAATTACGGTACAAAATAATTTTTTACCTGGTTCATCTGACTCTTTTAATAATTATTTCGACGAAAACGAAGAACAAGAACATCGATATTACGCCGCGAATGTCTATGACTACACTGGGTCTGATCGAAACCAAATTTACCGGCGGCAATTTGGAGAACAATTCGTCTCAAGTTCAAAACAATCTCCTTCGATTGCAAATTGAAGCCAGCAGCAAGCAAGAAAACGACGAAAACCAAGAAAGCGAAGTACGAAACCTGGTCACAAGCCGTTTAAGTTTACATTTACATCAATCAGGAGAGTTTTGGAAAACACATCTTGGTTTGAGTGCGACCACCACCAAAATTTGGCACTTGCGAATTTTTTGCAAATTTTTCCTCGCCAAAAATTACAACATTTTTTATGTAAACAAAATTGGCTGTAGTGCGACCCGTACCTAACTAAAACAGAACAAGAAATGGGTTATGTATCACCATCAAATCTGACTTCCAAAGCGGGGGGGAGACGTACTTAATAGAGGGGGGGCAAATAGAGCTTTTACTGTATATTCAATCGACCCAAGAGCGTAATTAAATGTAGAATATAGAAATGCGACTATACCGGTGTTTGAGTAGCCTGCGTAGCTAGCAAGCGCTGGAGTAAAATGAAGCGCGAGTTCGAGGGGCGCGCGCGCGAGAGAGGAAGAAAACGCGCGCCTTCCTCGCACGTGCTCCTAAAAACTCGCACTCTTCTCCACTCAGCGCCTGCTACGCAGGCTAGTGTTTGAGACAAAACCAAACAAGAAAGCGATCACACTGACCACAGGAAATAACAAATAAACCACTGATACTGGGAATGTAAGTAAGCCGTAAGTAGGTAATGAGTATATGGCCCGGGGAGGGGGGAGGGAGGGTACTTGACCCATGTTTGGGTATAGGAGTGCCGCTGAGGGTTTGAAAACCTGACCCTGCTTAGGACAAAGAAAAATAAAAAAAACCTAAATACTACCCTGTGTAGGACAACATCCTCTATTTTAGGACCCTGTTTAGGTTGCAATTTAGCGAATCACGTTTGACTGATACGCGGCAAACGTCTCCGATCTCTAAATACTGTATAAACCATATTTTTACGACGACAATCGTGCAACCATACCCTGTTTAGGACAGGTTCAGACCCTGTTTAGGACAGACTCGCATGTAATTATATACCCTGTTCAGGGCAGAGAGGCCAAAAACCATACCCTGTCCAGCGGCACGTCCCCGTATAGGCCACATAAGGGAGTACCTCCCCCCCCCCCCCGGTATATGGATATATTTATATATATCAAATGGGTCTAAAGCTCACCTTTACACGGTGAATACGCATTACAGTAAACCATTGCTACACTGTTACCCACGCAGTCTCTCCCTCCGTGCGCCGGAGGGGGGTTGTTGCATGTTCGCAGCCTCATTCTTTTTCCTACTCCTCCACACGTGATCGAACATGCACTCCATCTGTTCCATCGGCCCCAGTTTCCGTTCACTGTGCAATTGAAAAGCAACAAACTGAAATTAATAAACTGTTATTTTGCTTGCTTGAATTGTGTTCCCTCACATCTAAGATATAAGAGGGTCGAATGGGTCTAGATGGGGAGGTACATGATTGGTTTTCCGGTATCTAGATCAATTGAGCGACATCTGACATTAGGCAAAAACTGCTTAGTTTTTTACAAATTCTGCTTAGTTTTAGCGAGTTTCCGATCCAGCTCATCCTCGGCGACCTAGGGGCTGTTTACTGTAGATGGATCCAGCTGTGTTACCGAGTTCATTTTGCCTCAGTTTCAAAACGAGTCCTGGTCATATGAAAATGAGTTTTACCCGCAAGTTCATTTTCATGCAAATCCAACACATTTTCATTTAAATGGTTTCGCACCAGGACTCGTTTTGAAACAGAGGCAAAAGGCTCATTATATTGTCTTATTCTATTTTATTTTCTCTTTTTTATTGAATGACGCAAGGTACGTCCCTTCCCCACGTTCATGGCATGGGTCCCTTCCTCCATCGACCCCTTACCTCTCTCTCTCCTTTATTAATTGATTGTAATTGTAATCAAACGCTTTATATAGAGAGACCTTACCTCTACACGGTTTTTGTATTGCATCTGACGATTTCCACTCTATCGCCAGGACATTCCTTACCACCAGAGGAAGGGTGAGGGTTACTACAATATCTGTAACGGCGTTGTGTTCCGCCAGAACATCTCGCTGAACATGGGCTCCAGCGACCCCACTGAGTCCAATTACCATCAACTATAAACAATGAAATAAGGCATAGTTCAGAAATAGAGAAGCTAAAAGCCATGTATTAAACACTACAAGTATCTGTGAACAGATGAGAAAGGTTTACAACACGAGCCGTAGACGGGTGTTTTTTCTAATAACCGAAGCATCGATATACGTTGTATAAATTTATACACCCTTGAAACACCGACGGTTTCCGTGTTTTGTACTAACTGTTTAAGTCCCATCCTGTTATTTTTTTCCTGCAACTTTAAACCAATAATTTAAAGGTTCAATTCAATTTAAAGACACGTTTAGAGCGGTTTTCAATTGAGTGCCGCAAAAAAACACTTCATATGGCTCATCACGACAAACTTAAACAACACAATGAACCAATGAGAATTTGAAGCAAATACAGTGGAAGCTCTCTGAGCGGACACGGACAGATCTACTTACGACCACCTTTACAAAATTCCGTTTGAACTCTAGCTCATACAAACTCTTCATTTATACATTCCCGAAAGCGGTCAGTTCCAGTTGCGGACACTTTTCTGCTTCGGAGGGTGTCCGCTTACGGGAGCTTCTACTGTACACGTTACCGACGCTAAGCGCGGGAAAATGCGTGTGACTATAAGCAACGATTAGTTTTGGTTTTGCATCTGATTGGTTGAGTGGATGGCGTTATTTTTTTTAAACCATTCCCAAAGCGTAATAAAGCAAAACCAAAGCAATCCCAGGCTAGGTTACTTTCCAATTTTACCTGGGCAAGATCGCATGTCACAGTAATAACTTTCTGTATTCATCCCCAAGCACTGCACTCCACCATGCGACGGTGGGGGATTGGTGCAAGTCCTACGTCGATACATTCTTCCTGATCCACACGTCACTGAGCATCGTCCCCAGTTCCCCCAATAAGACCAACCTCCGTCAACTGAGTGAATGAGAGAAACAAGGTTCATCTGTTACACATGCGCCAGATTTATCAATCTCACTAGTTCACACGCAACATTTTAACACAACATAGCGCAACATTGCTGTGTACAACATGTTGCACAGTTTGGCCACCCTGTTGCGATATATTGCAGCATGTTGGATGGTGCTTTGAAATAGCAAATCGGACTAGTGCGCGTGCTCCGGTGCAACAATGTTGCACGAACGTGGCCAAATGAGTACAACACGAGTATGTTATTTATTTTTTTCTGTCACCTGGACACGTGACATCCTCATTGCACGATTGTGTTTCTTTGCTCTTCCCAGGACACCTCGATCCACGAAACGCCGGAGGGGGGTTGGTGCAAGTACGAGATCGAGACTGTGTTCCTCTGCCACATGTACGTGAACATCTGCCCCAGTCTTTCCACGTGGCCCAGTTGCCGTCCACTATGCAATTAGCAAAAAGTACAATACATTATTAACGCAATTTTTACTCCTTCGTTATTATTGTTTTTCTCCTTTGTAGACATTCTCATTGGCTTTAAAGTATAGATATTTCTCAAAAACTACACGCTGTATATAAACCTTTCTAGCAGTTAATCAATGATGGCCTTTATAAAAATGTATACTAAAACAATTTTGAAATACCTAGCAGGCTTGAAGAGCACTGGCATACGTTTTTCTATAGCAGCTCTCGTAAGCTACTAATTTCATTGGCCCTCTATGTATAAGCTGTATCGTTTACGTTTTTTAGCCACGGACGGAAGCTGGAAGAAGAATGTTCTTGTTTCTGGCGCGCTTTCACTCCCATTGGACCAAGCTCTCGTTTTAGCATTTACAACTGACTTGACGTTACGGACAAAAAGTTGATAACGCGGGACAAAGAAGAGAACATTCAACTTCTGGTTGCCGCAAACTGGTAATTGTTGCGACATGTTTACCTGGACATGGTTGATTATTGCAAGAGAGAGCTTCGTTGTGTTTTCCTGGACAATCTCTGCCACCGTGGGCAGGTGGGGGGTTGGTGCAGGTTCGTGTTCGGTTCTTTTTCCCTCCACCGCAACTCTTGGAACATCTGCCCCAACTCTTCCATCTGGCCCAGTTGCCGTCAACTGCGTGAAAAGGGTCACAATGATTAGAGTATGTTTACTCTCTTGGTAGTATATCAGTAAAATTATGTAAACTTAACCTGCGATCACGCCCTCCTCTAACCTTGGGGAGTCGAGAGGAGTTCCTTTTCCTCTCCTCTCTCTCCGCGCTCTCGTTCTCTCCGCGAAAAGAAAAGAAGGAAAAGAACGCCTGATCGCAGGTTAATGTCAACCTGTTTCGATTGTCTTCAGTAGCTTCTTCAGGGCCTCAACACTATTTACTTTGCAATACTAATTGTTATTATGACCTTCCAATAGGCCTTATACATGATAACGTCAGTGGCTCAAGCTTCACCACCAAGCCTCGTTTACACGAAATTCTTCTCAACATCTGGCACGTGCATATACACTGTTAACTGAAATTAGCTTGTCTGACGTAATTATGCGTAAGGGCTATTAGGGTAAACAAATTCATGCGGCAAAAAGTTCAATTTTTATTTTGTGCAAATTTCTACGTTCCTGTCTTAAGACAAAATTTGTTTTTGTTGTTGTTGTTGTTGTCGTCGTCGTTGTTGTGTTGTATTGCTGTTTTGTTCTTCGTCTTTTTTGTTTATTTGTTTGTTTGTTTGTTTGGTTGGTTGGTTGGTTGGTTGGTTGGTTGGTTGTTTGTTTGTGAGCTATGTCACGATATTTAAGTCAAGTGCAAAATCACCTTCAAACTGAAGAAAGCCTCAAAATAACAGTTTACTAAGGTAGAAAAACACCAAATAGGTAATAACAACCCAGACAGAAACAAGAATGGTTGAGGATGGAGAAGATTAAGACGGATTGCGAATGGCGAACTTGGCCATTTTTGGCCATTTTTTTCAAGATGCACCATCCGTGACGTAGCTCCTTTAAAAATGTAGTTGTAGTATTAGTAAAGCAAATTATTATTAAAACTACGTACCTCCACAAGGGTGTGCATTGCATGCTTGAACTTGTTGTCTTTCTCCAATGCACTTTGCTCCACCGAAGGCCGGCGGGGGATTGGTGCAAGAACGTAATCTTGCCTGTGTTGCTCCTCCACACTTCACTGGACATGCGTCCCAGTCACTCCATCTTGTCCATTTTCCATCCTCTGAGAGTATGATTTGTTTGATAAGATGGGAAAATGGCACAGTTAATTTTATTCACATTACGCTAAATCTCTTTTAAAAACACAACTTCGATAATTTCAAATTAGTTACTGTTTCATGCTTCCTTCGTTCATACTTTTAGATGTAGGGAACTTATGAATTTTAGTACGTCCTAATATTATTATAAAGTGGGAGGCGCGGTGAACTATGTGGTTATCGCGTTGGACTCCGAACCGAGCTGTACGTCGATCCGGATTCGAGCCCTGGCTGGGTTCATTGTGTTATGTTATTGGCCAAGATACTGTCACATTGCCTGTCTAGCTCCACCCAGGAGTAAACTACCTGCGACTTGTCAGGACAACCTGACAAAAATGCTGGGGCTTATCTGCGATGGACTAGCATCCCGGCCGTCCAGCAGAGTAGCGATACACCTAGTCGCTTCCAAAGGATGAAGCTTGTCAATCAATCAAAAACTTTATTAACCCTTTCACTCCCAAGAGTCCTAAGCTTAAAACTGAGGAAAAAATCCGGAATTTCATTTTAAAAAATTGTCAAAAACAAACAGTACCACATAAAAGTACTGCCCAATAGCTTTCATTTACGGTCACACACTAGGGTTTCATCCACAGACGTAAAAGTTAGAACCGCATTTATTGACTAAAGGTTTGACTCTGGGAGTGAAAGGGTTAATGTGTCATAAGTGTTTTAGCTGAGGGAAAGCCCTCTACTAATACAATATTTAACAATTATTCCACGAAATCGAGTCGTACATTAACTCATATCCAACGAGGCGTAGCCGAGTTGGCTATGAGTTCATGTACGACTCGATTTCGTGGAATAATTGTTTTATAATATACTCACCACAGGATATTGTAATTAAAAATTACTGGGGAAAGAACGGAAGGAAAAAACAGAGGAAAAATGGGATATTTATCGTAATTAGTGGGATTCCCAAATAAGGTAGTAATGATACATTGCCTCATATGCCTTGAGTAGGCAACCAATCAGATTGTCCAAAATCGCAATATCCTGTGGTGAGTATATTATAATATATAATATTGTTCTACTTTCCCTCCATCTAGTCTCGCAATTTTATTTTTACTTTCATACGACAAGTTGCAGACTGATGATGGGCAATTTGTAAGAAGAGCGACGATTGTGGTTAAAGGAGCTACGTCACGGTTGGTGCATCTTAAAATAAAAAAAAGGCCAATTTTTTCAAGTTCGTCGTTCGCAATCCGTCTTAATCTTCTACATCCTCAACTATCCTTGTTCCTGTTTGGTTTATTATCACCTCTTTGGTGTTTTTCTACGTTAGTAAACTATTATCTTGAGGGTTTCTTCAATTTGAAGGTGATTTTACACACAAAACGGCTTGAAATATATATCGTGACATAAAAAAATACTGTGTTCGTAATCAGACATAGCTCCTTTAAGCTCAGTTCAACTTTAATCAACTAATTAACAGAAGTAATACTGATGATAATAATTTTATGCTCTCATAATACTTATTACATGAATGAGCCATGCAGTTATATAATTATTTACCTGGGCATGGGAGAATATTGCATGGTTGGACTTCATCACTCTCTCCTATACAGTCCTCTCCGTCGAATTTCGGTGGTGGGTTGGTGCATGTCCTTGAACGTTTGTGTGTCCCACCTCCACAAGAAAAAGTACATGGAGTAAAACTGCTCCATTTTTGACCAGTTTGCGTCAACTAAAAAGTGTAAAAACAAAAGTATATATATAGGTCATCGGGTGTAAGAATGGTGTAACAGTTATGGAATGGAAAATGACGCTTGTGTTTACATAGTTGGTGATGCAAAAACGAGTGAAAGTTTGGGAGAATTCGAATTTAAATTTGAATTATCTCAAATTAACTTTTTCTCGTGTTTGCCTGACCCGCGCTGTAGCCGAGCCGAGGGTTCAAAGACAAGAACTATGGAGTCTCGATCGATTGCATCAATCAGTTTATTTATTACATACTGTAACTTCTAGAAAACCACCTTGCTATCCAATCAATACGAGAGATTGAAAAATAAAAATTATACACTTATATACAACATACATATCAGACTTCTGGTAATCCAAAGTAAGATATATCTTTCCTTCCTATTTTTGTTTTTGTTTGAAACGAACTGGATTTTTAAAGCTTGATTTTCGTGTTAACTGCAAAAATTTTCTTTTAATATTCCATTCTCGCTACTGGAGCATAGTTTCAGGATACATGTCAGTAAGAGATCGAGATGTTAAGGTAATACGAAATTCAAGCTAGCTCAAGTTATTGTGTTACTGAGCAAATAGACGAGACTACATGTATTACTAAACTAAGGAGGCATAACTTAACCCAGTAAATATGTGCCTGTCCCTTCGACGTCCGTATTTAACGAGGTTCAACCATAAATTCAGGGTGGATATTTCAATATAATCGCATATTTATTGATTAGTTGAATTAGGGATGATCGTTTAGCGTATTTACCAGGACATCCCTTTCGGTTGCATGATTGAGAGCGCACGCTGTCCCCTTCACAGTCAGCTCCTCCAAACGCGGGCTCAGGATTAGTACATGATCGACGAGACGTTTGAATATCATCACCACACGATACAGAACATGGCTCCCAGTCTCTCCACTCGGTCCATAAACCGTCAACTGCGCATTTAATATTATTCTATGTTAGTGATAGTCTTGTTTATATTAAGTGTATACTTATTACCTAAGAGCATGCATGAAACAAGGAAAGGGATGCCTTTGTAGCTGATACAGCTGATAGCTAAAATGATGCAGCTGGATCGTGTAGTTGGCTGTTTTAAGACGCGAATAACATCCCACTTTGCTCCGACGAAGGGCTAACGGTCGAAACGTCAGCTATTAACTTCGAGTTGATAATCAACATAACATCGACTTTGGTAACGTTAAACAATTTATAGTTTAATTGAGGACACATTGCATGTCTATGTCACAATTCTCAAGTGACCCAAAACAGCTCAAAACGTTGTCACTCCTGCCCGTAATGGCCGCCATATTGATTAATTAAAGTTCAATGCAGTCCTCGGTTACCCTGGGTGCCAGAGGCTTTCTTGCGCGGTTTCTGGTTTCAAGTCGCGAGAAATAAACCTCTGGTACCCAGGGTAGTCCTCGGTCATTTAGAGATCACTTTTGTCGACAAACTAACAGTTTATGACAACTACAATTTCATTATATTAAGCTCCGAATTCCTTTTGTGTATCCAGTAAAAATCATTTAAAATTTGTTTAAAACTATAATTAACAAAAAGAAAATGCACATGATTAGGGAATCGTTAAAGCAAAAAGAAATAGATCTCTTATATATAAAGAAACTATAAAGTTAAATTTCTTTACTTGGACATGGATGGTCATTGCAAGAGCGCACGTCATTGCTGTCCCCAGTGCAGTCCCGGCCTCCGTATCGTGGCGGGGGATTGGTGCAAGTTCGTGATCGATTCTGTGCTCCACCGCCACACGTGACACTGCATAGTTCCCAGTCCACCCAAACGGTCCAATTTCCATCAACTGCGGAATAAATTAACCCAGTGCTATAACACGATTGTTTGATTTCAAAACTTCACAGGCAGGTGAACAATGCAGCTATAGCCAACATGAGCAGCCTTTAAAATACTCTCGACGAATCGTAGAAGTGGAATAAATTGATGCAAAGGGATAACGCACAAGCTCGTTATTCATGACCGGGAGGCACAACTTAACTCAAAGGATAAGCTGTATAATTAAATTGTATGCCTTTTGCACGAAAGTTAAATTGTATGCCTTTTGAAACTCAGCCCCTTCTCAAGATATGTTTATATTCTCGATATTCGACGTCTGGAAACTATGGGTGAATATTTCAATATAATCGTCTAATCTGCTGATTAATTGCGTATTTACCAAGACATCCATTTTCGTTGCATGATTGAGAGCGCACGCTGTCCCCTTCACAATCAGCTCCTCCGAATGCGGGCGCAGGATTAGTACATGATCGGCGAGACGTTTGAACACCACCACCACACGATAAAGAACATGGCTCCCAGTCTCTCCACTCGGTCCACATACCGTCAACTGCGCATTTAATAGTACTTCATGTTAGTGGTAGTCTAGTTAATATGAAGTTATTTTTATTATCATGTTAATGGCATGGAGAATGGAGAGTGATACCTTTACGGCTGATAGCTAAAATATAATCGCTGGCGTGCAGCTGAATCAGTTTAGGTGGTTTGAAGACTATGTTGCTGACTTTGTTCATGTTAAACAATTTATATTTTAGTTGAGGGCGCATTGCATGCCTATGTCACAATTCTCAAGTGCCCAAAACCGTTGTTACTACCTGTAGTGGCCGTCATATTGATTCATTGAAGTTTATATTGAATTTAAAGTTTTAAAATGCAGTCCTCGGACATTTGGTGATCGCTTTTGGCGTAGCCTATCGTTTTTTTCCTGCATGCGCTTTTTTCGATTCGCCCGCATTTTCGCACGTCCCCACCAGGGGCGGATCCAGGATTTTTTGATAGGGTTTTCCCGAAAATGTGAAGTGGATTGAAGGATAATTTTTGGAACTAGACGACAGTACAGTAAAGGCGTGGAGGGGGTAGAGGGGGCCTCCCCCAGACAAATGAGATCTCAGGCTCAGAAAAGTGCATTTTGGTGGATCCTGGAGATGGTTTTCTATGGATAATGGAGAAAGCTAAAAACCCCTAAGGTCTGACAGGGGGGTGCAGACCCCCGACCCTCCCCCTGGATCCGCCACTGCCCACTAACCGAGAGCTCGAGCCTGCAACAGGCTACCTTTAGGGACAAACTGACAGTTATATTTCGGCCGTTATTGAATAAATGATTAGCATTACGAGATTAAAACAGCTGTAGTAACTAGGCCTTACCGAAACCTTACAAAGAGTTGAGGAAATAATTTCGGAAGTTATAAAGCTTTAAAACTCTTAAAGCTTTATAACTTCCGAAATATTGTACATTTCATCAAACGCATGCTACACGTTGTCGATATTGACGTTCTTCAGCAAATTATAAAGTAATAATTTGAAAACGATCAAATCCTTCCGAGTTTTTAGACATTTTTCATTTTGGTCACGTGACACACCAAATATGGGCATGGTTCGAAATTTTTAAAGGGAACGTGAATTGAACAAACACTACAACGTTTGATGCCCACTGAAGTCCAGGAACCAAAGTTATGGAGGTTTAGAGATTTCCTTAGCAATATTTTTGTGATTCCTTGTAGTTTAGGTTCTCCCCCCTTAATTATTTGTTTGTGGAGTTGGGGGATGGCATGACGTCACACGGCGCGCTCGTGGCCTAATGGCTTAAGGCGCTAACTTTTAAATCTGATCTTCGGGATTGAGGGCGAGAGTTCAAATCCTACATGGTCCTTCTTTTTTTCGGTTCGAATCCAGGCCGTTCTTTTTTTTAACCCCCTTTTCTTTGCTTAATAACATTGACTTCGACGTAATCTTTGTACACGTAAATGTAGAAACAGGAACGGCTGCTGAAGAATAACAATTTTTACTCCAAGTTTGTTTATCGAACGAATTTATATACGGGTCATTTGTGAAAAAAAACCCGGCTTTATTAAATCCGTTATCAACAACAGGAAAAGGAAAGACGACTTAGGAATTTCTCAAAGTATGATCAACATATGGCTTAGTTTTCATTGTAGACGTGAAGACTTGCGTCTGAAAATAATTCGCGGATCCGATATTGCGAAGAAGATTTTACCTACAAAAGTGAGGTGGTTTCAGATCATTCGGACGGAAAAGTGGGGAAAACAGTACAAGAGCGCTACAATTTATTACAGATATCAGGAGACGAGCGAACTCCAATCGAAACCAAAATCCGGTGGCATAGCAAAAACACGGCGTTCGTCCGGCGATTCTCAGAAACCTTGCAGCGATTTTGGAAACCTTGCAGATCAAATCGCAGGCGTGCCTGTTACTAGGCAACAAAAGCTTCGCGAGGACCTGCGAGTCACGTATTACTAGTAAGCTTACTTACTTGTATACTTTATGGTGCTGTTTTGGCATCATGTGATGTGATGACCACTTGAATCCACACTTTTTCTCCTGTCCGAAGGACTTTACTCTCTCTTCAACAGTAAAACGAAGTTTAAATTTTTAAGTCCACAAGACAGACGTCCACAAACACATTTTGTAGACGAACCTCGCGAGTTGTTGACGTGAGTCACATGACGACCGGCGTAAGCCGCAGAAAATGACACGAAAGCACAGTCTCGCCCCAATCTTCTCTCCTCACCAGGCCCCAAGGAACTGCTAAATTACATCCCTTAACCCTATGACGGAAATTTAATTTTGCAAAACAGACAAGGAAACTGGAAAGAGGATGCTCTAAAACCTCTCATAAATTTCTCTTTTTGGTTTTAAATTAATAAGTGGCTGATTTAGCGCCAATAAGCAACTTTTCATGCACTGCTCATGCGCTGCTCTTCCCTGATATTTAAAAGAAAAAATAATAATCGCCCTTTTGATAAACCTTACTTAAATATCTACAGCTGACAGGAATAAGTCGCTGTTTTATTGAGCATAATGTACTTTTAAAGCAATTTGAAATATTCAAAGCGATCTGGTCACGTGACTGATGACGTCACGTAAGAAACGTGTTCAAAAACGTGTTCTTTACATAAACATCTATCCACATGTAGATTATTGTTGCTATACACCTTACGCTTTATGAGATATCGCAGAACCAAATTTCCACATATTTTTTGCTCTCGTGTATAGCCCCCTTCAATTTAAAATGCCAGATGTCACCTGGCCATTTCAAAATGCCCCATTTCAATGTCTTGCTATCTACATTGATTGCTTTTCAATTGATAGCGGCCTGTTCTCACAGTAAACAAAAACGCATTTTCGGGCGTGGTCACGTGACTAATGACGTCATCACACTAAGTTTGATATGAGAGTTATTTTATGGTAAGTGCTATTACCTTGTGGTGCTTCATCCTTCTGGGCCTCCAATTTACAAAGTTATTTGGCATTGAAATATTTCCAGTTGCAAAGGACTCTGGGAAGGTTCTTATCATTATTATATATTACTTTTATAATAATAATAATAATAATTATTATTATTATTGGGAGGAAAGCTTGAATTGCTATTGACTGTTAACCC
This sequence comes from Desmophyllum pertusum, assembly GCA_029204205.1. NCBI lineage: Eukaryota > Metazoa > Cnidaria > Anthozoa > Scleractinia > Caryophylliidae > Desmophyllum > Desmophyllum pertusum. The sequence continues at coordinate 619,165 of MU827334.1, read as the reverse complement.
TTTCACTCCCAGAGTCAAACCTTGAGTCCATAAATGTGGTTGTACCTTTTGAGTCTATGGATATGATAAAATCCTGGGGTGTTACCATTCAAATGAAAGCTACTGAGCAGTACTTTCATGTGGTGTTGCTTGTTTTTGACAATTTTGCAAAATCAAATTCACGATTTTTCCTCAGTTTAGAACTTAGCACTCTTGGGAGTGAAAGGGTTAAGTGTGAAAACAAACAAACCTTGACAAGCTGATCGCTTTATTTGTTCAATGACAGTGCCCAACTCGTTGAAGTCTGCAGTGAATACATTACTTGGATCTCCAGCCATTACTTCCAACTCAGATCTGTCGAAGTCCCTTCCAACACCTATAGCAAAGATTTTGGTTTCTTTATCTCGCAGGGCCCTTGCAGGACCTGCGATCTCATCATTTGCTTTTCCGTCTGTGATGACAATGCAGACGTTGGGTTTATCTGACCTGTCCGCGCTGCTAGTATACAGGCTAGTACGGGCTCGTGTTAGTGCCTTTCCTGTATACGTACCCCCAGAGGGATATATCATTCTATCAATGGCGCGGTCGATTCCTGCTATGTCATAATGATCATCTAACTTAAACACGTCTCTAACATAACGTGAGGATGAGTAGATGACTGCACCAACATGGGTTTGGTCGGAGCCTATTCTGAATCCTTTGACTACCCTCTTTACAAAGTCCTTCACCCGGTTGAAGTTTCCTCTTCCGGCCTGCTCTATACTTCCACTGCCATCGATCACAAATGTCAGATCAAAGTCTTTGTCGCATTCTGTGAGGCAAAATGTTACAATCAGTTTGAATGAAACGTTTTAATTTTTATAGACTAAACTAGTGTGTGACCATTCAAATGAAAGCTATTGAGCAGTACTTTCATGTGGTACTGTTTATTATGCTGTACAAGGTGGTTCTATCTTGTAGGTCTGTGGATAAATCCCTGGTGTATGAAAGCTATTAATGAGCGGTACTTTTGTGAGGTATTATCATGATTGTTTTGTAATATACACAGGGAAAATGTTGAATTTCTCAGGGGAAAATAGAAAAAGACTAAAATGTTCCGCCATTTTTTGCCCGAGACAAAAAAAATGGAATTTGCAAATAAGGTAGAGAGGGTATACTGCCACTGCCGGAGACCATGTCAGTGGGAAACCAATCAAATTGCTTGAAAATGCATTATCCTATGGTTAGGGACCGTTCATTAATTATAGGTAAGGGGGGGAGGGGAGAAAACTAGGGGGGCTTGAAAATAAATTACAACAAGAAGATATATTTGGTCTGATGAAAAAAATCTAAAGGTTTTTTTTAATCATCTTTTATTCCATTCCATTGTTATTATTATCAACACATAAGATCATCACAATAATACCAAAAAACTAAAGTTGTATATAATGAAAAACACTTTAATCTGAATCTTTGTCTTTACTAGAATTATATGGTTAATGGTTTGTTGTCTTGAATTAGTAAAATATGCAATGCGGTGTTCATTCTCTACAAAGTTTGGAACCACGACCATACAGACTTTGAAAGAGTTTGAAACGAAAACATTTTGGAATGTTGTATTCATGTTACAGAAGGAAGGATGACTGGATACAGAGAATTTCAAGTCCTTTGTTGTTAAGTGGAGTTGTTGACCAAGCAGGCATAATAAATGTTGATTCTTGTATTAAAAACATGGCTTTTTGCTTAAAGTTTGTAATATGCATGTTAATATATGCATGGTATTGTTTCATTTTCCTCCAGCCCACCCCTACGTATAATTAATGAACGGTCCCTTAGGTAGTATATAAAAAACGAGTGCAAGGGTTTCATCGTGGTATCCAAAGATCTTGAAACAAATAAAAGCACTCGGCCGCTCCGGAAGCACGAGTTTTTTTAGATTGCTTCTCAAACAAAAAGCTTTAAAAAGAAAGCTCTAATTAGTAGTAGTTGACCCGCATTGTTTTCCAGTTCTTAATTTACGGTTACCAAACGTAAGCTCTGAATAGTAGTAACGAAATATTGTTTTGCACTTCTAATTAACAGTTTCTAAATCCGTTGGGAGAAACATGATCATGAAGTCAATGTAAATTAGTGAAAATTTGTTATTTTGCATTTCAAGCATGATGATAATCTACTTTAATGCTCTAAGTCATTCAAGTAGCTTGTAGCTCAATGGTAGAGCGTCCGACTGCTGTGCAGAAGGTCACGGGTTCGACTCCAGCTGGTAAAACATTGAATTATTTTTTCTTTGAAAAATGCTTCTATGATAATTATTTAGTTTAAGTCTAAGTCATATAATGCCACAAGAATCTAGATATCCAATAAAAACGCATATCCAGATCACTAGTGATTTGGATATGGGGTTTTCATTGGGTATCTAGATTCATGCATGTGACGAAATACTTTCCTGTCATTGGCTGATAACCTCATGTATTATTAATGAGTTTGAGAATATATTATAATGTTCATTATGCTGTACAAGGCTTTAAAAAGTTTTAGTTAGTGGATGAAACATGAAACCCTAGTGTGTGACCATTCAAATAAAAAGTTATCGAGCAGTACTTTCATGTGCAGTGGTACAGGTTTGTTATGTTGTATAAGGCAGTTCTAACTTTTGAGTCTGTTGGATGACACCTTATTTTGTGATCATTTAAGTGAAAGCTATTGAGCAGTACTTTCATGTGGTACTGTTTATTATGCAGTACAAGGCGGTTCTAACTTTTTGAGTCTGTGGATGAAACCCTAGTGTGTGACCAGTCAAATGAAAGCTATTGAGTAGTACTTTCATGTGGTACTGTTTATTATGCTGTACGAGGTGGTTCTAACCTTTAAGTCTGTGGATGAAACCCTAGTGTGTGACCAGTCAAATGAAAGCTATTGAGCTGTACTTTCATGTGGTGTTGTTTGTACAAGGCGGTTATTGATAAATGTATTTATGATTCCTCATGAACAAGAGCTCAGGCAGGATCAAGTTTCATGTAGAGTTACTGTCGATATTTTTATGGCGATAGATGATGGTACTGATATAACAATGATTTGCGTGGCAGATACCTCGTCAGAGGTCTATAACTAGTTATAGACCTCTGACCTCGTGAGACATGTATGATGTATCTACATCGTCATGAATTTCCGCCATCTGGGGTCAGAACGTGCCCCTCCCCCCCCCCCCCCCCCCCCCCCCCCCCCCATGTATCTCCTAAAGTATTCATGCCATCAAAATGAAACTTGTATGGTGTGTAAGGCAACTAAAGGTAACTAAAAATATTTATTTTAGTGACAGTCACGTGTCAATTAGGAAGTCATATCACGCCAATATGACGTCATACATTTTTTAAAATCCGCCATCTTGGATCCGCCATTTTAGATTTCAAGATTGTTCAGAAACGTCGGAAAATCTCCAAATTTGATTTGAAAAAATCAAAACAAAGGATGCAAAAAACCAGTGTAAATATTTTGGAAGAAACTCTTCATAAAAAGCGAACATCTCATAAAAACTGAACATTGAGTTAAAAAAACACCAAATTGGGGGTAAAAACGACCTGTCAAAACTTGGTTGGGAAAGTCAGAACACTTGGTTTTGTGTACACAAAGTGTTGAACCCAGGTCGTTGGATTCATGAGGCAGTACTCACTAACCACTGCACCACGAGGGGCCAGCTGCTAGAAGCCGCGGTAATTTTAAACTATACATAGTGTAAACATAATTATATACTTTAGCGTTACCCTAACCCACAAAAGAAAGCTAACCATTCTCATGATCAGGCTAACCTGGGGTGCTATAGTAGGCTAACCTGGGTGTATATACATCACAAAGTGTCCCAGCTTATTGGTATATCCATTACCTTACTCATACAAGTGTTAAATAGGTAAAATTAACGTGTTGATTTATCGGTGCTAGCCACAGAGTGTCAACCCGAGCAAGAAAATGAAAATACACGAAGAGATCTTTGACTTCTATAAGATTTGAGCGCGTTCACTCAGAAGAATATGTGTATGATTTTTCAACTCGACATTTAGTCGGTAAAGTTTCTCGCTAAAATTCACTCGATCTTGAACACAGCGCAGCTCAGTACATTTTAAATTTTAATCCAATATATTAAATTTTATCCAGGGGGATAGCTACTTCCCATGCATTCTCTTAAATCAAATCCAAACCATGCTCTCGCAACTTGCAAAGCTATGATCACAACTTTAGCCAGCGGATTCATCATCTGCACGTGCGTAGAGGTTGTGTAAAGCCAGAAGAAAAGCTAGAAAAACATGGCGGCTGATGAGGCGATGGAAGTGCCAACTGATGTATAAACGCTACTGATGTATAAACAGAGAGCTTTTAGAACTTAAAAGCTCTCATTTCATAGATTTAGGGACCATTTCATGCATTTATAACAGTTTTGAGCAAATACGCCGGGACAGTGCCCCTTTAGTTTTACGAGGAATCATGTAATTACTTAAATTGATTATCGGAAATATCTGCTGACCTTCCGATCACGTCCGAATATGTTCGGAAATCTTCGGAAGGGTTCGGATCATCTTCGGAAATCGTCCGAGGTCTTTGGGTCAAACAATGCGCTCCAAAATTAACGAAAAAAGAGTCTGAAGCGTTTGATAATTTTTTGATATTTTTCAGTGAATTTCCAACTTTATTTTTTATTTTCAATTTATTTTGAATTATTATTTTTTTATATATATTTTTTATTAATTTTTTTTATTCACGATTTTTATTACCCACACCCACACCCATGACCCACAACTTGCACCCACGACCCATGACCATTAGCTACAGTACGCACTCCAAAATTTAATACTGCCTGGTTTGGGATTACCCAACAGTGTTACGTCACTGGTCATAAATAGTACAAAGCTAATCCGATTACATGTACTGCAACACAGTGCCGTACATAGCAAAATGATCTGCGTGAAATTTGTATTGTTTTGAGTGCGCTTCAATCGGAACTGAGGTTCTGAGATCGAGAAGGTTGAATACCCCGTTTACAGTAATGGAAATGGTTCATGAGGTGACCGTTCTTTGCAAATTTGGAACGGTAAGTGTCATTACACAGCATTACATCTGTTCGTATTTAAAACGACATGTTGTGACACTACGGATCTAAAACTGCAATTTCGCAAAAACCTTACAGAACCAAAGGTGATTTTTTACACTAGACAATTAGTAACTTGATGAAACAGTAGAATCTGGTTAAAAAAATGGAAAGCTTTGAGATATACTCTGAGAATAAATTTCGGATGGAATGGTTTCATTTTGTTTCATGTTGACATTCGCGCGAGTGGAAAACATGACACGACACTTGACCTTTAATTATCACCTACTTTAGAATTCATTTTTATAGGAATATAGAGCAATACTGAACTCATTAGAACATCAGATTTTGTATTCAAACATAAACTCTGTCCTACTGTAGCAAAATAAGACATAATCAATAAATCTATTTGAAATGTGTTTTTCTTGTGTTGCGTGACCATTTCAATTTTTGTAGTAAATACATGGAAAAATCCCAATGCGTTTACCTCTCTCAACGGGTGGCTTTTGAATTACCCAAGCTGGATTTTGATATGTTACAGTACAATAACAGGGCTTTTCGCTAGTATAGCTTTTATTTGAATTTCGATGTACCAGGGCAAGATTTTTGCCTACAAAGTTTCCTAAGTTTCAAGTGTTTACCAAAGTGCTGAAGATAGGAATCTTCGGGCTTTCAAACGACATGTGAAAATGCATCTTCTTGCGATATTTTTATATTTCCGTGTTGCAATAAGGATACCCTACTTAGTTGCAAAATATAATGTCGATACCTTGAGCCGTCTTTCTTCCCGAGCGATTTGAATATGCACCAATTTTCGGCAAAATTTAATGGCGGCTTTCACGCGAACACGGCATTTCGCATTTTGCCGAATTTCTTGAAAACGAGAACATTCTCCTTCCGGTTGCCGTCAGTGTCTCAAAAACGTCTGTGCTTAAGCTCTCTAATGTCTCTAACCCCCGCCTGATTTTATTCAATGTATATAGTGTTTCGGAAATCAAATTTTTACAAAGTTTATTTGTCATCGATGACAAATAAACTATCGGACTCATTCAAATTGGTTTTCGCGCCATGTTTTCAGTGCCAAAATGGCGGGGAAAAAGCCATGAAACCAGAGGTCTATAACTAGAGGTTTCCATCTAGCATTGCGCGCGGCCCATCAGATTCGCAGTTAGGCTATTTTTAGACATTTTTCGCGCGAAACCAGCAGCCAATCACGCACCATGCCTGACAAATATGGTCACTGAACGCGCTAGCTCGACAATTTTTGTTCAAGACGGTTGACAGTGAAATTAAAAAAACCTTGGCCCTTCTGAATCAAACAAAAGTTCATTCTACTAAATAATGCACGAAGTTTGGAACGAAATATTTAATGGGAAATTCCTGTAAATGTACAACTAATGCGACTGAAAGAGCACTAAAGGCAGCCTGAAATTAGTTTACGGGAAGATCAGATCCGAAAACCGCGGACATATAATTAATTCGTCCAAAGAATGAAAGCCTGTTTACAACACAAGTTTAAGCTTAGTCTATTCAGTATTGTTACCTTGTATTTCGAAGAGGCTTGTCAATTCCAGCTGAATTAAGTTTTTACAATCAGCACAATAAATATCCACGGCAGTTCGTCAAGCGTTCGTGACGGTCAGATCACTTCACAGTGAAATTCTCTTCGAAGACCACTCTCTTTCTTTCCATCCATGTAGATATTGAGGGTTTCCTTTGTTCTTTTACTTCAATGAACTTGATTTTAAGCTCAGTTCGTTTCCACACAATTTAGTTTAAGCTTATTAAATTCTGTAGACGCGCAAGTTTTGCCCGCCGTATAATGTAAACAAGTGAAACCTTCGGCTGCGTATAGCTGTCCGTTCAACTTGTAAAATGAATATAATGTTCAGCTCCACAATTATTTCGAATATTCCCATGTTAAGCTAAACCATCTGCACAATTTTCCAGAATATACGAAACTTTGGAGAGATTGAGCGAAGATTAATCCGCGGAGAAAACTTTTCATTCAACTTGCCAACTGGACAGCGCGCCAGTCCGCCAGAAGTTTTTGCCGCCGAATTCATAGAAATCATGCTTCATTTAGATTTGAACTGAAAAATCACTCAGTCGATTTATAGTTTTACAAAAAAGTATACCGAAGTTTGACCTAAATTTAGTGAAGTATTTAAACAATTATTACATTCTGCTGTGACGCTTTTCGCTTTTCCTTGGCCAAAGTTTCTGTCTTTGCATATAGCGCTCACATATCATTTTAAAGAGGTTCAACTTCAACGTGATTGGCTGCTGGTTTCGCGCGAAAAATGTCTAAAAATAGCCTAACTGCGAATCTGATGGGACAAGACCCAATACCTGAGATGGAAACCTCTAGTTATAGACCTCTGATGAAACGTAATCCTTGGTAATCTGGTAATAAATAGTTCTTGTCTTTATATTTGAAAAGAGAGCTCGGTTCTGATCAAATTAACTGATAGCTCACAAGCACAATGAAACCGTGTTAAAATATCCAATTTGTTATTACAATGTCTTTACCAGAGAAATGGCCATCTGCTGTAACACAATATTAATGAATCTAAGTTCTTAGCCTAAACAATTGACAAAACCCCTCTATTTTCAGCATTCCTGCGTCCTGTCTGCTTCGCATATCAGTTTCAGTTATCTCCTTTGGATAAGGTAATATAAAGAAGGGTCATACGTTTTCTACGCCCGTAGATACGAGTTGAACACGAAAACTATATATATTCTTGAAGCGTACGAGGTTTTTCTACCTTCTCCTAGTCGCTCTCGAATCAATGAAAACTCGCGCGCACTAAACAATGACATTCGTGAGATACGATGTACAACATCGCGTGAGTTACAAGCTCTGGGAAATAAGAAGATCTTGGTTTACAAAGCACGGTATATTGGCTTGAGAAACTATTCCTTTAAAACCATTTATTATCAAAATATCTGTCACGCTTTTGTGATGTTATGAATGTTTGCTTGTTGAGTGTTTACAAATTAAAGGGGAAGTATCATGGGGATTTAGTGTACATCCATACATACATACATAACCTTTATTTAAACACGATGAAATTTAAAAGCTTACAGCTTGTGGGGTCGTTTATTTGAGATAATTATTTTAAGAATTAATTAGTCTAAAAAATGTCTACAACTACAAACTATTTAAGATAAAAATTATGCTAAGAATACTATACATCACTAAAAACATGATAAAAATGGATCAAATATATATGAATTCATTGAGGCGTAGACTGGTGGTAGAAGCTGAAGTTACATTAAAATTAAAATCATTAAAAATCTTCAAGGAATTTAGTTTATGTTCAATGTCTTTATATCGAATGCTTGATATATTTTGGTCTGTGTCATTTCAAAAACTAAAAATAATGGTCAGTTTCGTTATAAATTACCACCCTAATGAACTATAACTGTGGATGAGTCTCTCTGGCCATAGATGGACTGGTCAAAATGGATTTCAACTTGAAACAAATTGGGCTAATTTTTTTCAAGTTCTCGCATTTTCGTTTCCAAAATGCGCCAGAATAGAACATGATTTGTTCCTCTGTCACAAATTCGGTTGATTTCTTTCTCTTGGTGTTCTAGAATTATTTTGGAAATAAGTAAAAATAGCACAGTTTTGACCAAAAAAGGTCAAAATCCCCGTGATACTTCCCCTTTAAATGGCAGACTCGTCGTTAGCACCGTCAGAGAATCGTTTGCCTTATAATAACAATGGCTGTTGTTCTTGAATTTTTGATCGCGCATGCATGTATCAGAACAGCCACACGACAGACAGCCGTTTATTTTAACGATCCAGAGGTCTATAACTAGAGGTTTCCATCTAGCATTGCGCGCGGCCCATCAGATTCGCAGTTAGGCTATTTTTAGACATTTTTCGCGCGAAACCAGCAGCCAATCACGCACCATGCCTGACAAAAATGGTCAGTGAACGCGCTAGCTCGACAATTTTTGTTCAAGACGGTTTGTTCGTCGATTGAAACGCTGGCTAAAATTATTAAGTAAAAAACCTTGGCCCTTCTAAATCAAACAAAAGTTAATTCCACTAAATAATGCACGAAGTTTGAAACGAAATATTTAATGGGAAATGCCTGTAAAATGTACAACTACCGTAAAAGCTCTATTAAGCCCCCAGGGGGCTTATTTAATTTCAGGTCTCAAGAAGGGGGGCTTATTAGAGAGGGGGCTTAATAGAGAGGGGGGCTTATTTCAAATCATAAATTTTCAAGAAAATTCACATTAATTTTTCAAACTTTACTATTACACCACTAACTAAAACAGAACAAGAAATGTGTTATGTATGACCGTCTTACAAAGGAAACGTCATTTATACCCTTAAAAATTACTTGATCCTAATTGGACGAGCGGCAAAATTCCTCGCTCCTAATTGGCTGAGCGCGCTGCACTTAGTTGGCTTCTTGACGGCGGGATTTTGAGCAGAATTTTCAAACACAGCGCTCGCTTGTACGTCGCTTCGTAGTTTGACTTCAGTTTCCCGAGTTATTTGATGAAAAAGGAATGGAAACCGGGTGATAGCTTGAAACAAAATTCCGAAAGCTGAATCTCAGTGTTTCACTCGAAACAAAAGAAGATTATTTCAGTTGAAAACTAGAAAACATCAGCGAGACACTTGGCGAGTTTGCGACGAAATTCATTCATGGCGGCTAACTGACTTCTTCGCTTCACTTCTGTTTATACGGGCTTCATCATGTGCAACCCAGAGTAAAGAGCACAGAGTTTGTTCAAAGAAAAAAGAAGGACAAATTAAACAGGAGAAATTACCCCTACAAGTTTGTTTGGAGTCGTCGTTTGCTGTTTTATTGATCAAGCAGCTCGCAGCGGAACGCTTCAAAACATGCAAACAGGTGAATAAAATTACGTTTTACTTGGTCATAAACAAGTAATCGCATGTTTCCTCGTAAAATTAAGGATTAATATCACTTGTGTTTTCAGAAGTTGCAGAAATTGTCCTCGTCGCTGCGCGACTCGGGCAATTTCAGCAAATTCTGAAAACACAAGTGATATTAATCCTTAATTTTACTCGGCCCCATGCGATTACCTATACTAACTCGACGATAGTTCTGGAAATTGAAGACCACGTTTCATTACAAAGTGACTGAAACGCCAGAAAATATTGCTGAAAAGTCATTTACATCAGCCTGACGGAAGGAGGAGGGGCTTAATAGAGAGGGGGGGGAGGGCTTATTACAAAATCTGACTTCCAAAGGGGGGGCTTATTAGATAGGGGGGGCTTAATAGAGAGGGGGGGGGGGGGCTAAATAGAGCTTTTACGGTAATGCGACTGAAAGAGCACTAAAGGCAGCCTGAAATTAATTTACGGGAAGATCAGACAATTAAAATTCGTCCAAAGAATGAAAACCTGTTTACAACACAAGTTTAAGCTTCAGTCTATTCAGTATTGTTACCTTGTATTTCGAAGAGGCTTGTCAATTCCAGCTGAATTAAGGTTTTAAAATCAACACAATAAATATCCATGGATCAGATATATAAAGCTTATAAGCTTACGGCAGTTCGTCAAGCGTTCGTGAAAGTCAATCATTCAAAGATCACTTCACAGTGAAATTATCTTCGAAGACCACTCTCTTTCTTTCCATCCATGTAGATATTGAGGGTTTCCTTTGTTCTTTTACTTCAATGAACTTGATTTAAGCTCAGACGTTCGTTAATTCTGTAGTCGCGCAAGTTTTGCCCGCCGTATACATGTAAACAAGTGAAACCTTCGGCTGCGTATAGCTGTCCGTTCAATTTATTTGTAAAATGAATATAACGGTTCAGCTCCACAATTATTTCGAATCTTCCCATGTTAAGCTACCCTGGGTACCAGAGGTTTATTTCTCCGTCGCGTCGAGATCCGAAGTCGGCGACGACGCCCCGGCGAGCGAGAGAGATTTGAAACCGGAAACCGCGCAAGAAAAGCCTCTGGCACGCAGGGTAATGTTAAGCTAAACCATCTGCACAATTTTCCAGAATATACGAAACTTTGGAGAGATTGAGCGAAGATTAATCCGCGGAGAAAACTTTGTCTTGCTTTCTTTTCATTCAACTTGCCAACTGGAGCACCGCGCCAGAAGTTTTGCCGCCGAATTCATACAAATCATGCTTCATTTAGACTTAACTGAAAAATCACTCAGTCGATTTATAGTTTTACAAAAAGTATACCGAAGTTTGACCTAAATTTAGTGAAGTATTTAAACAATTATTACATTCTGCTGTGACGCTTTTCGCTTTTCCTTGGCCGGCAAAGTTTCTGCCATTTGAGTAGCGCTCGCGTATCATTAAAAATGGTTCAACGTGATTGGCTGCTGGTTTCGCGCGAAAAATGTCTAAAAATAGCCTAACTGCGAATCTGATGGGCCAAGACCCAATACCAGAGATGGAAACCTCTAGTTATAGACCTCTGACACATCTACGTGAAAGAATTTATCAGGAAAGTTCCTTCAAAATAGCGGCATTTCATCAGTAAATTTACACAGTGCGGGCTTTACTAGTGAAGTTTCCATTTCAATTCAATTTCTTTGTTTCCACCCACTCTGTGTAAAGTTTATAAACAGTAGACTGGCAAAAAAACACGCAAAAGTCCCCCACTTAACCTGTTTCCCTTGACATAAACTGTTTTGTATACAGCTTTCGATCAATGGTCATAGTCTATTATACATTGTGACAGAATAGCCCTATATAAGGGAGTCTCAATAAAGTGTATGTATGTATGTACGGCAGTCTGAACAATTCATCACTGAGCTATTATTAATCTCTTTTACATCGAGCCAGCCTCTAACCACATGCTTAGCGATAGCTTTCATTGCTTCGCAAAAACTGTCCATACATGTATGGCGGGCTGCGCCTAAAAGTCTTGTAACTGTTGATACAGTCGAAGCTATCTGAGCGGACACTCGTAAGCGGACAGCTCTACTTTCTGATACGGCTGCCTTGACAAAACCCCGTACTTCGAACTCTAGCCGATACAAACTCTGTATTTACACATTCCCGTAAGCGGCCAACTCCAGTTGCTGACAGTTTTTTCTGCTTCCAGAAGGTTGTCCGCTTACGGGAGCTTCGACTGCTTGTATTTTAAATCATGTTCCTACCTTCCCCGCCGCCTCCTCCACCACCACCTCCACCTCCTTCACCACCGCCGCCTTCGACATCTTGGGCGTGCACGACATTTAGAAGAAGACACGCTATCACCAGCAAGCGCAAAGCCATAGAGAAGTTGTAGGAAGAGACCATCTTTGATAGGAAGGCCTCGTGAACAGGTCCTTCTTGGTGCAAAATGCGTACAGCACCACACACCAGCAAGAAACCTTACAACGACCAAACGGCTACAGACGACGAAAGACTTGAGCTAGCAAAGTCTGTCTGCACTTGTGAAACAAAATATGCGCGCTCTAAAAATTGTGAGCTGCATTCATCAAATGTCTCAGCAACAGGCATGTGATAATATATTGTTATCTGTATAGCTTGTGACACGAGATTATTATTGAAACAATTAGCTACTATGTAGTCTATATATACGTTTTATTGAGACACAGATGTGAATCTGGATGAGTGATGCCCTTGTAACGGACACTTGCGATCAAAACAACACGGTGAGTCTACAGTTAAATCATGGCATGCGACAGAGCTACAGATTTTTCAAAGCCGTCTTTGTTTCTGCTTCTTGTTTAAGCACTGGCGGTTTCCCATTCCTGACAGATTTTGTCAAATCCAGCAGGTACAAGCCAGAGGCGTTCCTAGGCATTTTCTGGTTGTAAGCCTGGGTTGGGGCATAATTGAGAGGAGGGACAATATGGGCGCGACAGCGCCCACAAGGAGCGGCGAAGGCGCGACATGCTAGGGGGTAATTTTGCAAATTTAAGTACTCTGAGATGCAATCCGGACGCTTAAATTTAGCAAATGCCAGGATTCCATATTGAACAAGAAATAATGAAATATTTAACAAAATGCAGTTGTGGTTGTGAAAGAGAAGAAATAACAAAGAAGAAAAAGAAGTAATAACAACTTAATGACCTGACTAGTGACACATTGGTTGCAAACATATCTGAAATCTTGGTGGAACTCAAAGAAATTCTCAAAGAAATTCCAAAGCTAGTCGTCTGTTCTCGGTTTTGGCGCAAAATTCGCGAATCACGACTTCTACATCAATGGGCATGTCTCTGTACGCATGCATCAGGGCAAGTGCTGAGAGTCGCTCTGTTTTCATCGTTGAACGTACTTGTTCGTCTTCACTCAACTTTAAAAAAAAAATTATTATATCGTCCGAATGACTTGTAAGCCCGTGCTTATTTGCTTAAAGGCAGGTACGCGCCTGATTAGCAAACAACGTGGCTTTGTCATTTTGGTGATTTAAAAAATTCCTTGATAGTCACGCAGCCTCCTACCAAAATATACTTTCCAAAGTTCATTTCAACAAAAAACGCTGTGCCGCCATTGAATGTCAAATCTGGTTTGTTAATACAAAGTTGGATTTAATATGGTATATATAACGACCTTGGTATTTCTCTCATCCATCTTCAATACCTACTTTTATATACGCCTGACTCGTCATTTCCAGACTTACATTTGCGTGATCTTAAAACATTATGATCGAGTTTTTAATGGGAAACGGAAGCTCGCACTTGTGTGCGTGACTCGTGGTGAGAGAAGTCACACAGGTCACGCACGCTTCATCACCGCGGAAATCATGCGATACATTTAAGCTCATTATTAAGAATGGCTGTTTTTATTCAGTTTATACAACATATACAAATAGCATGATATATTTTTACTTAGGCCCAGTTCAGACGCCGTACTTCACATGAGCCGAATCAAATTCTTGTGAAGTACGGCGTCTGAATCAATTTGGAACGGCTGATTGAATTCGGATCGGCTCAGCCGTTCTTCCCGCCTGGCTCAGCCGGGAATAACGGCTGTGGACCGACTTTGATTCAGACGCCGAACTTCACATGAGCCGAAACAAATGCATGGATTATTATAATGTATTTTTCAATATAACAGCAATTTTCCCCTACTGAATTACGTTCGGCTTCTGAATCAATTCAGCCAGTCTAAATTAATTTAGGTCGGCCTAAATTCGAATTCGATTCGGCTCATGTGAAGTACGGCGTCTGAACTGGGCATTTAATAGAGCGTTTCAAGGTCTATTGGTTACATATACTATCATCTACAGTTATCTCTTTATTAATTAGCGAGTTAATTAATTTATCGGCAGAGATTCAGATGATGTATTTCGTTTCTAAAACAATTAACTCGCTCCCTCGTCGCGTTTGGCATCCATTCGTCTGCGATAAATGTTGTTTTGAGCAGTCGTATGTACGTAGGTGGGTGGCAATGTGTCTAGATATGACAGGAGATAAACACATAAGCCATTTGTCAGGCACCACGCAGATTTCCCAGGGGACGAGTCGATTGAAAACTACGTCATCAACAGCAGTTCTTTGAGCCTCATTTCAGTGCCGTCAGCCGTTAGCCGGGCCTCGGGGTCTGGATCCCAGCATTCTTGCACAGTCTCGCAAAACAGTTTCAAGCCCTGTGTTGTAAATGAAAGGACAAAAAAAAAAGCAGTTGTTATTATCACAAAAAAGAAACCACGATAAAGCAAATTTATAGCTATAGTTTAGTAACATATTTTTGATCGAAGACTACAGTGGCCAGGAATTTACCGGAATTTTACGTGGCAGTTTAACCCTTTCACTCCCAAGAGTGCTAAGTTGAGGAAAAATCTTGAATTTAATTTTGCAAACATTGTCAAAAACAAACAGCACCACTTGAAAGTACTGCTCAATAGCTTTCATTTGAATGGTCACACACTAGGGTTTCATCCACAACCTTAAAAGTTACAGCCACATTTATTGACTCAAGGTTTGACTCTGGGAGTGAAAGGGTTAATTAAGCGGCAACTCATAATAGTCCATGGGCCAGGCCAGAATTTCTTACCACTTCGGGGGACAAACGGTGACCAGTGTCAATTTGAAGAGTGGCTCAAGTTGTTTAATAATTTTGATGATAGCAATTTTGAATGGGTAGCTTTATGGTATATTTTTTAACTTCAAAAAGCCAAAAAATGTGCTTTAGCGTGAAAACGAGGCTCAAAAGAAAAGCCCAAAAAAGGAACGATAATCTTTCTACGCCTTCTTGAAGGCATGCAAAGATAAAATATATTTTATTTCATTCGATTTTACTGACTAAAACGAAAAAACGCTTTTAAAACCTCGTTTTAGTACAAATTCCCTTTCATCAATGTTTGCAATGCATCATGGGTAATCTAAGATGGCGGACAATCTTTCAGGTACGTTGTTGGTCGTGTTTCCTTGCTATTTATGACGGATTTCCGACATTTTAATACAAAATATATAGAAAATATTTTCATTAAAGGGTTTGAACAACTATTTTAAAGAAAGTTTTACGAAATTAGTGCTTTTTTAAGTGTTTTTTCGGTAAAAAATTCGTACAAAACTTTACCAGCATTCGAGATGTGCACTCGATTGTCGAGGTTCGTGTACTAAATTGAGCGTGTATTTGCTGGTTTATATTGTTGTAAGGATACTTGAGTGACAACGAATTGTATATATGTGTTTCTTTTACGATAATTAGTGCAAATGGGGGGATCTACAAAGTGTATGGGTCAGATTCAAATGGCAAATATGATTTTCAGCCGAATTACTAAATGTGAGTGTTGGTTCAGTGATGCTGTGGTTTACTTTTTGGAATTTCATATTAGCGGTGTTTTTTCATTTTTAGGAAATAAATCTAAGAGGAATGTGAATATAGAATCGGAAGAACCCGCCAAGAAACGTATTTGCGTAGAAATAAGAGATAACTGCTTAATACACTGCACCGAAACGTCCGGTGATCTGTCATCATTGCAAGATACCCAGTCATGGACAACGCATTTAAGGGCCGCGGAAATTCGACAGTACACTCCGATTCTAGATATCGCCAAGACTGTCACAGGAGAAGAGCCCCCAGACATCAAGTATCACCGCAAATGCCGCAGTATTTTTACAATGAAAAGAGATCTTGATAAGATATGTAAAGATGCGAATAAGTTCAACGAGTCCATTGTAACAGAACGAAGATTGTCTATGCGTGAACCTCCAACGAAAAACACAATATACAACCGTGTTTGCATTTTTTGTGACAAGGTTAGTAAGTATTCAAAAGGCCAGCATGTTCGAGAAAAACTGGTTCAATGTATGGATTTGCGTGCAAATGAAAGTATCAGAAGGATAGCGACAGCTAAGAATGATGGTAAGATATTAGCTCTAGTGTCCCGGGACTTGGTAGCAGCTGAGGGCTGTTATCACCGAAGTTGTTACAAGGCGTACACCTGGCACAAGGAGTCAAGCACCTCCACTACATCCGAGGATGAAGAATCGTACGCTCGCATCGAGTCTGCAGCTTATGAGATGCTATTTGATCACGTCAGAGTGCACATACTTAAAACACCTAAACTAGTGAGGCTAACAGATCTTACTCGTACGATGCTCTGTTTTATGGAAGATTTGGGCGTGGCAGAGGCTAAAGAGTCCACCAAGACGCACCTTCGCCGAAAACTTGAGGCAGAGTTTGGAAGTATGTTACAGTTTGAAGACCTGCTTGGTAACAGCAGATTGTTTGTCATCCCTGGGACTCTGTCAAGACTTCAGTTGGCCAAAAAGCTTGCAGAATGTTTACAGCAGCAACAAAGCCAGTGTAAAGCATCAAGTACGGAAGAAATTCGACGAGTTGCGCTAGAGCTTCGAAAAGCCATATGTTCTAAGAAAGCTGTCGATGAGTTATATGCTATCTCACCCACTTGGACCTCTTCCCTGGGCATTAGCCAGTGCTGATGGCTCACTAAGGAAGACCAAGAAGTCTACACTAGCGAAAGAGCTCCAGAAGGATCTACCAGCAGCTGAAGCTATCCCACATGTATGTATCATTGAGACGGTATGGCCATGGTCCAGAGGCTCAAAGGAGACCATATGACATTTTCTGACATAGCGGATGCGCTGATGGCTATGATCTTACGAGAAGGGGCAGCAGCTAAACGGATCGACGTGGTCTTTAATTTAGAGAAATATCAATCAAGAATACCGAGAGAGAGAAGAGAGGAGGTTACTCAGGAAACGAGTACAGACATATTCAGCCAGATCATAAAGTACAGCAATGGAGGACGTTTTTAGCAAACCCTCAAAATAAGAAGCAACTAGTTGGATTTGTCACCGAAGAATGGAAAAAGGAGAGGTTCCTGCAACGACTAACAGGGAAGACGCTTTTCACTACGGCAGAGGAAAAGTGCACTGAGATTTCACCAGATGGCCAGATGGTGGTGCTAAGCTCAGAGAGGACCTCAAGTCAACCCAAGAGGAAGCGGACACCAGACTTCTACTCCACGCAGTTCATGCAGCAAAGAATGGTTACAGCACCGTTGTGATATCATCAGAAGATACCGATGTTTTCGTACTCTGTCTAGCTTTCTAGCTTTCAAGCCCTTCGTTCCAGCTACAATGTATTTGAAGTGTGGTACGCAGACTCGTACAACATACATCAGCATTACCAATGTTGTCCAGCGTCATGGTTTGGGGTTGTGCAGGTGCCTTCCCGGACTGCATGCGTTCACTAGGTGCGATAGCGTCAGCGCCTTTTCTGGCAAAGGAAAACTGACCGCCTTGAAGCTAGTAAAGAGAAAACCTGCATTCCAAGAGGTATTCCAGCAGCTTGGCATGGATTGGGAAGTGTCCGATGAGTTGTTCGCGAGGCTTCAAGAATTCACATGTTTGTTGTTCTCCTCAAGTCCTGGAACAAATGATGTCAACGTGCTTCGCTACCGTCTCTTCTGTACCAAGAAAGGAGGATTAGAATCGAACCAACTACCACCATACAAGGACACTCTTCGAAAGCACTGTGACCGAACAAACTACGTGGCAGCATGTTGGCGCAGGAGTCGTCAGGGCTGTCCCCAGATCCCCTCGCCCATCGGATTTGGATGGTATCTAGAGGATGGCAAGTTGACCATCGACTGAATGAGTGGGGAACCAGCACCAAACGCTGTTCTTGAGCTCCTGTCCTGCCAATGCAAGCGCGTCTGCCAGTTGCCAAGCTGCACCTGTCTCGTGAACGGTTTGCGATGTACTCAGCTGTGCAAGTTCCAAGAGTGCGCAAACCAGCGTGAAAAAGTCGCCGAGGAGGACTCGCTGACAGATGAATACGATTCTGACGACGATTGAGGAATAGATTTGAATATAATGTACTATTTTAACGGGTTATGCTATAGAAACGAAGCTTAAACATTTCCTTTTAGTGGCGATCTTTTCATCCTTTAAAGTGACATAAGTATATATGTCAATATTACTGCACAACTCAGATATGTTGTTTTTCTAAGATGCATTAACTTGTCTGCAAACTGTGATGATATTGGTGCATTTGAGCAAGTGACTCAGGTATTTTTAAGGTTGCTCATAACGTTTCTCGCG
This sequence comes from Desmophyllum pertusum, assembly GCA_029204205.1. Taxonomy (NCBI): domain Eukaryota; kingdom Metazoa; phylum Cnidaria; class Anthozoa; order Scleractinia; family Caryophylliidae; genus Desmophyllum; species Desmophyllum pertusum. Next base: position 600,637 of record MU827334.1, on the reverse strand, counting down.
ATATTTCGAATGAAGCAGAATCAAAACCCATACGATAGCAAATATTATTTTTTAAATATCCATGAAAGTAAAGCACTTGATATGCATTCAAAATACAAATGCCAGTTACATGGAATGCATTTATTTGTAGTATTTTAGTGCATATTAAATCGTGGTTGCCATGGAAACCAAGTGATAATAACGTTTCCAAATTTAATTTGTCCATTATTATCTTATTGTAGCTTCTTTTGTGTTTAAATTGTTCAAAAGCTCAAAATTTACATGAAAGCAGCCGTCTTCATTAGTCAATCTTGGGTGTCTGGTTCGTTTCTGATGATTTTGATGACGTCACTTCATCACGTGATTTTACCACTTTAGCTACCCATCTGACATTGCTATCATATATCAAATTGAAGTAGAGGAACTGAGGTTTAAGAAAATGTATGGTAGCACTTGTCCCCCTGTGTGGTAAGAATTTCAAATTTTTGGGGTCCTGGCCCATGGACTATAAAAGGAAAATATAAATTGTGTATTATGCGCGCCCCAGGCGCGTTTTGGGCTCAGCTCTTTATCACTGGAATGTCCACTGTTGAAGGCCGTTTTACCATTCCTTAACATCTGCGCAAACCATTTCCGCAAAAGATGGTTGACATTGACTAATTGATTCCGCAGATAAAGAGCTATGCCTGAAACCGTTGGTCGCTTTGGCACTTTAAGGTGATTCCTCAGAAATAAAAGTTGTCGAACGATTTTTTTGAAACTTTTCCTGAATTTTCCCTACCAAGCACTGTTTCGAAAAATACAATAAAAAAGATAGGTCACCGTGCTAGCAAAAGAGATATGATGGACCAATGTTACCCCATTTATGTCTGTACTGGTACTAATCACGCGCGTAGTTATTGCATCGGTTCACATAACATTTCGCGGTAGCTAGAAGCAAAGTTTAAAGTAATACTTGAAAAAAACTTGATAAGTTCAAAGTCTCGACCATATGGAACAATTTAATATATAATTTGTGGAAAAAATCACACAAATTCAAACGACATCGACTCAAAACGTTCCTCGCATCGACTTTTCAAGGTCATAACTTGCACCCACGAGTAACGGTTTTGTGCACGCTTTTAGCGATATCTTTTTTTTCTTTCCGAAAATGTTTTTATTTTATTTTTTTAACTTAAAGAGGATAATTTGAACATCAAAATCATGCAATAAAAAATACAGGTCACCGTGCTCGTTTACGAGAAAACGTTTATTTACCTCCCTGGCTAGCATAGCCACAAAGAAAAAGCCGCCATGTTTTTAATGTGCGCGCGCTAATTACGCGCGAAATTATGCGCAGCAAGGATGCGCAGTGCAATACTGAGTTAAATAGCCTCCATTTTCACTAAAATTATGTCCATTATGGCTCCCTTTTTTTCAGGGTGTTACCGTTTACCAGTTAGCCTACCTCATGGTCAGTACTTGGAAGGTATGGTCTACAGAGCTTTAGTGCAACAACCTCAACCATATTATTCAATGTCGCTGCATCAGCGCCAACCATTTCCGCAAAAGGTAACTGATATTCTTCGGGGTGAAAATCTGAAAGAAAAAATAAGACAGTTTTACACTAAAATTTTCACGAAAATAAAAGGCGTTAGGCAAAAGAGGACGATCTATGAGAAAGATTCCTTCATACATGGGTCTCTTCCAATGATTATTATTTGAAATCTATTTCTAACTTTCAATCCATACCTGAGCTATTTTAAGAGCGCCACCTGATTGGTCAGTTCGAGTGACGTCATGTCTGACCCTCGATCAGAAGGAAATAAAAATAACCGTTTTACAGCATAGCGCGAAACTATTAATAGATTTCAAAACGTTATCATGGGGCACGGGGAATCCTTCTCTTAGATCATCCCCTCTTGCATTACGGTATCATGAACCGTAACCACGCGGTTCCAGCTAGACTGCAAAACAGTCGTTATTTTTCCGCTCAATAAGGCGCGAAGTGCCGTAAGCGTGATTTCAGCGTCTCTCCCCAGTCCTACTCTCCGTTTTCACACTCGCTCCAGACCTTTCATTCGAAGACCGCGCGCGTATGAATCGTAACGCGAAAAATACGACTGTTTTGCAGTCTAGGTTCCAGCGTAACAAGCGCAAAAAATTCAACATAGCGTCGAGAAAATAGAAAGGCTGTCTATAAATGTAAAGATGGCAAATGTTAAGCTCGGTCGTACTGTAGTAAGTAACTGTATTCAATTTGTCACGAGCGCGGGACAAAGAAAAAAATCTGAGTCCCCGACAGGAATCGAACCCATGACCTTCCGTACACTGGTTGGAAGTTCTAACCACTGAGCTACGGAGTATCTCATGTAGTAAGCGGTCACTGTATACTAGGTTCATATGTTACACGCGTCCTGCATACTGCTAGGATCCACACAGCGGTCAAACGTACTGCGCGCGCGCAGTTCCCGCCAAAACTTTGCAGTCAAATGTCTTAAAATTGCGAAGTCGTCCGCTTTAAAGCTCAAACTTAAGAAATTTACCGAAAACTTAAGCTTTATACTCGGAGTATGCATAGATAATGTAATAATTGTTATCCAAAAAGTGTCTCAGCTCGTATTTTGGTTTACCACTGCATGTTCTATAACGTTTCCTTACAAACTTCGCGGCCATTACGCTTCAAACTCATGGAAAAGTCAAGGCCGCGGAAACCGGAAGTGGCGCGCAATTTTTGCGTTTGACCGCTGTGTGGCTAGGATCAGCAATGTCGAAAGCGTCATGTGTAGGCTGTCTAGTTCTGTTTCAATTTCAATTTATGCTGTAGGGCTCGTATAGGTTCTTAAAATCCTGGAAAGTCCTGGAATTTTGTTCTGGCATTTTCCAGGAGTAGAAATTCCTGGAAAATGGAAGGCCCTGGAAATCTGTAAATTCAGGGGTAAAAAAGAAAGAACGGTTACAAAATAAACTAAATCGGGTGTAGGAAATTCTCGCACAATGCGAAACAGATGTGTTGAAGAACAAATAGTTCGTGAATTTAGAGTCTGGAAAATCTACAACTCTTGCCTCGGCAACTGAAATTGCTCGAGAAAAAAAAGAAAGTCGACAGGATTCCTGAAAAACTGTTGCTGAAAAAGAGACCCCTATGTAGTTACCTGCAACTTCGCTCCGTGAAATGATCTCCCAGAGCACCAGAGCCATAGAGTAGATATCCATTTGCTTGAAGGTTTCTGTGCTGTCCAGAGCCACAGTAGTAAGCAGCTCCTCAGGGGACATGTATCTGTATGTTCCCACCTGTATCTGTTTAAATCAGTTCAATTGAGAAGACTGATATATCAAATACTCGAGACTAGGCCTAAATAGATTGTGCTAGCAAATCCAGCCAAAGTTGCTCCAAAAAAAGGCTAAAAGTTGCTCAAAAGTTGCCAAAAATTGAAAAAGTTGCCACCAAAATTTGAAAAAGTTGCTCACTTTGGCAAGCCATTTTCTTCTAGATAACAACTTAAAACATGGAAATGTTGGATGTGTAATTCAATATAATCTTAAATTTCAACATAACTACCAATAGTAGTACTTTCTAATGAAGTAAAGTAGTTTCTAATGAGTAAATTATGTTAATTAATGTTGGAGCGAATAACCGCTGGATAATTCGCAAATGATATTAAATAGATAGCTGCTGTCCAGTTCGTGGGCGCACGTCAATTCATGCACGGAAAGTAGAAAACAAAGGAATGTTAATCATTTGCAGGGTCAATACTATTCAATACACGTCTACAGCATTCTTAGTGTCGACCAGTTTCAATATAGAAACATTTGGGATAATTTGGGTGTTTTATCATTATTTGTTGCTCAAAAGTTGCCAAGGAAGGCAAAAGTTGCTCTAGGTTGCTTGCAGTACAAAAAGTTGCTCAAAACTCCAGAAGTTGCTCAAAAGTTGCCGAGCACAATCTATTCAGGCCTACTCGAGACAGTGTTTCATCACATTTCCAAACACCTTGAATTTCATCAAAAATACTCCGCTGCACGTCGTATTTTCAACTCTCTTCTCTGTGTTTGGAAATCGGATGAAACACTGTCTCTCGTGTTTGATATATCACATCAATAGCGATTGCCGAGTCAGCAGACCCAAGAGGGTTATCTGATTGTAAAGCCCTGATCAAACGGCTTCAACATTTGTTGAGTCATGTTGCGGAGAGTTGAGACCATGCCGTGTCAAACGGCTTCGACATTTCGAGAACAAAAGAAATGTTGGAAGATGTTGAGACAAAGGGGGTGTCAAATGGCCTCAATATCGGCTCTCAACAAATGTTGAGAGAATGCTGAGACAAATGTTGAGAGCGTTTAATCGGGCCTTAACAGGTTTATTCAGTTGATATTATTGTTGTTGTTGTTGTTGTTGTTGTTGTTGACTTTTTTAAGAATTAAAAACCCTTGCCGACGTTCGGCATTGCTGCCGAAATTGGAAGCGGTTATTCAGTGCTGGAACGTCGACTTATTATTAAAGACATACCTTAGGGTTACCTATTTTATCGCAGCTACTACATTTGCGATTTTTAACCCAAAAGTTAGCGATTATTAAATTTATCGAATTTTTCGATATTTATATATAGAGTTTGGCGACTCTTGAATTATGATGGGCAGACGACTCCCAGTCCCTACAAATTAGGGGAGACATGGGCACGACTGAGGACGTGTGGGATCTTGGGAAGGGTCACGAAAAAAAAATTAAATTAATAAGTCGCCAGTACACCATAAAACATACACTACAATCAACACTTACGTTTTTGCTTTCATCGTGAATATAATTCAAGGACACTGCCAGACCAAAGTCTGAGATAACGCTTGTTCCATCTTTCTTCACTAAAACGTTCGTGCTTTTCAAATCTCGATGGGCAACAGCGACTTTTACACTACCAGCCCGAATACATTCGGAGTGAAGGAAAGCAATTCCGCTTGTTATACCACTTGCTAATACCACAGCTTCGCTCCAACTCAACACCTTCTTCGCCAGATAATCTCTAAGGGAACCATTCTCGCAATAATCCATTATCAACCATAATGGCTCGTCTATTTTCTCTAGAGTATCTTTCAAGGCTATTATTTTTGTAATATTTGAATGTTCTTCTGACAAAAGGTAGTATATGTCGCGTTCTTTCTGCCAGGATGAGGTGGATGTTACCGGAAAGATCTTCACAGCAACGTTCTGTGCCATGACATGGCCCTTCCAAACAGAAGCATACCTTCCTTGGGAAAGCACTGTTTCCAGTGTCACTGATTTGTTTGGTTTGGAGTCTTGGCTGATTCTTTCACTGTCCGATTCGCCGATTGGAGGAGAATCTTCAACCACTTGCAATAGCTTCGTTTCTAAGTGGCCGCTGCATCTGCGAAGGCGACTGATCAGCCCAGCAATAAGTAATGGTAACAGAACCGCAGCTAAACTAATCCACACAATCGCGAATGTGTTTTTGGAGGCGTTGTTTGCCATGAGCTTTTCGGGCTTTGTTCCTATACTTTTCGAGAAATCCTCGGTCAAATTACCTAGGTACACAAAGATTGAAATAAGGTATATTTAAGTAATTGTGATTGTAAAAAAAAAGGTTGATCATCGTTGCTCATTCAAGTATACTAAACGTGCATGGCTGCCATATTGAAGTATGCGTGGAAACGCCCTCCGCATGCACTCGCCGGTTTAAGTCAACTCTACGGTCTGGGCGCTTTAGAAGAGGACAATACACTAGCAAGAATAATAGAACCTGAAAATGTTTCTTTTCAGAAACGTCTAAAAATCATGGTAGTCGCAAATAAATTTTCTGTACTCACGTTTTTGCTGAAGTCGTTTCGGTTCACTGCTTTCAATGCCAAGAGCTTGTTTCTTGTTTTCCGGCGTTACCGGCTCAGTGGGATTTATATTGCAGTCACTGCCCTGGCATAGACACGTTCGTGTTCCGTTTAAAATTTCCGCTTCACACTTGGCGTTGAACTGAGAAGAGTTAGAGAACGGAGGGAGACGGAAACAGCTTGTGAACATTACGAGCTTGTTGTCTCTCCAGCGCCATGTTGCGAGGCAAAGATCGTCTTGTCTTTTGCAGAGTTTTGTTCGACGACAGTTACTGTTACAAATGCCAGTTGCTTGGTTGCATTGTGCCAAAGACTTCCGGCAGGACGCACATGAACGATTGCATTGTACACTCGTAATACCTGCAAAAATACATCGAGCAAACGTGTAAAGTTTAATTTCCCGGGTAGAATGTCTCGGACCCCCTTAGAGAAGTGCACCTTCGGCGCATGTTACCCTTCTCTACGGGCGAAACGGACGCCCCTTCTTATAACCCAGCTACGTGCTTGTATGCGACATGACTTTAGCCCCAGAATGGCTTAAACAGGGCTCCGTATGTATCTGAATACTATGGTTTAACACTTTATATCAGACCCGTGAAATGTCGCTTGTTGCTTTCAGGCTCGCGTGCCACTTTTTTTCCCCCAATAATCGCGCCCCAAAATTGATCGTGTAATCATATTTATATGGACCGGCTGGGACTTCCTGTGGCTCGGTCCGTTACACTTATCTTTCTACAGCAACCGCGTGATACTAGCGTTGTTAACGCGAACTGTAAAAGTGAACATGATTTCCAGTCTTTTTAAGTGGCCAGACAGATTGGTAAAAAACATGATCGCTTATTACATGAGTCCCTCTGACGCTATAAACTAAACAACTAACTTATAACTTGGTGGCATTAGATGAGCTAGGGTAACAACGAAGAAACTTTCACAAATTCCCTATAAAACCAACTTACCTAGGGCCAAGACGATTATTACAAGTGTGAAGTTCTTGGTTAAACAAATGTTTACATTACCCGTTCCAATCGTCATACTTTATCAATTAACAGGACCGGTTACTCTAACGACACATACATTAGAGTGAGCGACTGTGAGTTCAATTTATTTCTAATGTGCATTTGTAATAACATACATTAAAGCGAAAGAGTTGCACGTTTTTTTTGTATTCAAAAACACCTTGTTTTGTCTACAGTTGCTGTTAAAGGAAAGAGATGATGTCCTTTGTGTACTGATTGAGAGCACGCGCTTGTTGATAATAAGGTATTAACCAGAACATTTAATGAACAAGGTGCTAATGAGTGTAGATCGCATAGCCTGCGTGGCAGGCGTATAAAGGGGAGGGAGGAGGGGAGTTCGAGCGCGAGATCGCATGAACTTTGTATCATCAACGAGCCTTACTTGCTTGAAAAATCCGTGTGAGAACTAAGTTCAAGGTTTACAGTTCTAAAAATAACTTTTTGCAGTTAATATCAGGCTATAGCGAAATAATTCATTTTCGCACACCGCTAATCAAGATCGAAGTGTAATTATGATAATCGTTATTACAGCAAAGTCTGTCTGAACAAAGAGAGGGTTTACCGAACACGTGTGTCGTGTGTCAACAGCGTCAACAAGTGATTTCTGAACAACAGCCTCAGTTCAACCCAATATTTAGTTGGCCGAGAGTTATCAGAAAATATTTTTTGTTTATAGTAATTGATATCAATGTATTTCATAATATCAGAAATTTAAATGGACGGAAATCATCACTTAATATATCTAAAAACAAATTCTCTCAACTAGTAAGTATATGAAATGGATGAATAGCATTAAGGAGAATTTGTTTGTTGACTTTTGGGTTAAACCGGATTATAATCACATTAATGGTAAAATACGACATTTAGAAAGTGCCGGATCAGGGCGAGAAATACAGCCTGCGCTTTTATGGGACTTCGTTGATCAAATTTGAGTTGCCGGACCGTGTGCATTCGTGGGGGGGGGGCGTGCAGTCAAGTATAAGATCAGTTTTTCTGTAAAACTACCAACCTCGTTCCCAGGGTCTCTTCCTTCCCGCTCTTGGGGGGCGGGAAGGAAGAGACCCTGGGAACGAGGTTGTAAAACTACGTGGGAAAGTTCGCGCCGGATAATCCATCAACACTATATTATCCTTCTCTCCCGCCACCTCGTGTTTTGCATTATTCAGGGGCACCCAACGGATCGTTTCGGTGGAATATCTGTTCGGAAGGCCTATAATCGCCTCAGATATTCGGCTAGGGAAATGTCATCTCAAACTTTCGTAATATGGGGAAATTAATGCCTTTTGTTTTCGGAGAGATAAAAATGTCGTTTTGGGTACAAAAAAATGTTAGCTAGGATTTTCGGAAAGGCAAATTCAGCTCGTAAATTCGGGTAATAAGAGTTCAATCCCTAACATTTTCTGATGTTTGAAAGTTCAGCTAACGTATCCGAAAAGAAACATTTTTCTTAGCGATTAAAAATAAGCCATTAAACTGCACAAAAAGCACAATTATAACGTAAAAACAACGTTCCGACACCAACAAGAAAATTTTGTCGCTGGGTGCCCCTGATTATTTCGCCCTCGCGCTTTACGGGAGAGCCACGACTGAACGGACAACTGAACAGACAACTGCAGTCTACCCCCAGGAGCGTCTACCTTATTCAGCCGTTCAAAAAGTATTTTCATCCAACTAAACTAGTCAAATAAAGGTCAGATTAAATTTACGGTTTGACGAAACTTGTTTTGTCGACAAATAAACAAACAGGATGTTTTCAGTTCTTTGCTGGGGGTCTTTTGATGCCTTAAAACCAGGCCTAAGCCAAGTTGCCTGAGTAGGCTTTTTGCTGGGCTTAATTTCAGAGAGGGGAGCTTATTTTCGGCGGCTTATTAATTACAGGCAGAAATTTTGCTTTTCAACTGACATTGGGCTTATACGCCCTATTCCGAAATGGCTGTCAATTTAAAATTATTTTGTATGTATTTAAATTTGCCTCACTAACATCGTTTTTGAGATAATAATTCCAAATAATTTTTACTCAAGAACGAGGTTAGTGAGGCAAATTTAAATGCATACAAAATAATTTTAAATTGGCAGCCATTTTGGAATAGAGTCTATAGTTGGAAGGTATTTTATGTCTAAAAAATTCACTACATTTATATGATAATTCCCTGATGGTAAACTCTCTAAACTTCACTGATATAAAATGTAAAGCAAGGTCTACTATACTGTGAGTAAGATGCGCGCAACAGTTTTTTACAAATCGGGCCGATTTCCTCCTCGTGCTATACCAATAAACGAGAAATCGTGCCGACATATCGCATCATATACATTAGCCTTAACCGAGCCATTTACAAGACCGTATGTTATTTTGAAAGAATACACATGCGAAACATTTATTCACGTTTTATAATTAGCCGTGATTTTACGTCGCACGCTTCATGAACTCGTCTATTAGCTCTATTCTGAAGGTGTTGTTGGCGTGTTTAGTTGTATTGAACTATAATTTCGCGCCACGTGTGTCCTACATTAGCGTAATCACAGTAGTTCATAAAACAGCTCATTCCTGGATTAAAAGATTGAATAGGACAATAGATAATAGCACTGCGCTCATCTCAAGACACAACACATCTACGCGTGTGATCCGGCCTGTGTGGCGTTTTGTCTGGAAAATGACAAAATAAAACTGCGTTTTGCGCCGACTGCGGTGATCGCCACGAAACAAGTATCCAGTGGAACCGGGTGCTGTTTGTGATCTGTCTTTGGCCAGAAATTACACACAGAACAGGAGGATTTTTTGTGAGCGGATGCCCGCGCTAACACACGCCAAGTTCGCTGTGAGTTTATAGCAAGGCGTCGGAAAGAATTTCATTCTTTCCAGCGTCCTGGTTTATAGACAAAAGTATACGGAAGCCATGTTGGAGGGAGCTTGACGAGATTGGCCAATACACAGCTCTGACTAACTACTCCACTGTGAAGGTCAGTGAAATCTGTTCTTTTTCTCTTTAAAAAAGTTGAATTTTAGATAAGAAATGTATTCATGACAGAAGAAAGGCGGGCGTTTAAAATTCTGAATGAACAAGCGAGCTTGGGATAGCGTGAAACGCGTGCGAATCACGCGCGACGGAAACTTTTTTTCTCTAATCTCTCGCGCGCCGCGAGTCTCGCTTCGATCTATCAAAACCGCCGTTCCAACCTAATCTATTCCAGGCGATGGGTTTTTAATATTTGATTGCATATTTCTAGACTGGAAAAAACTTTCCGCGCAAGCTACTCGGGGAAGAAATGTATTTCAGGTCAAAGAGAAATTTTATATTTAAGAAATAGAAAACGTTTTTGTCTGTGTTTCCAGTTAGTTATGGTTACACGAACGGATGTTTAGAAAACGAGAAAAGCTGTTGAAACGAGTGTTTGTACGATTTCAAGTTCCCCTAAACTTTCACTAAAATGTTTCCGTAACTCTATGGAAACGAAGAAATCAATCATGAAATAGACGCTGGAAGTAATTTACCATGTTTCCATCGAGTTATGATATAAATGACTCTCAACCAATCAAATGCGCGCAGTATCTTGTTTCATAAAATATCTTTCAAACAGAGTACTAAAGTGATGACGTCACAAAAATTAAATTTGCGAAATTATGAAATTTGATCAGCTATTCAGAGGAAGCATGCCAAAAAACGTCCACTTGCCAAAAATTAGATCTCCATTGCAATTTGCGGCCGAGATATGGGCACTTCAGGTTTTAATTTCTCCATACAAACCCTTCTAATTTTGCGTCTGTTCCTTCAGTTTAGAACTGGGCCGGGGGAACTGGAGCCCCCTGTTGGGCTATGTGTTAATAATACAGTAGCCTATGTACAGTCAACTCTCGTTATAGCGGCCACCAGGGGAGCAGGCAGCGCCCTTTGATCTTGCCGCTTTTCCGCAATACATGATCGCACAAGTAAAGAAATCTGTCAATCATTCGAGAAACGTACCTCTACGGGAGTTTACTGTGGAATTTTCATCCATGGTGTCCCACAATGACCAAAGTTCAGTTAAACAGCGACCGAATCGTTCCCATAGATGTTTGGACGTGGAATCGCCAAAATATTTCTGAACGAACACAAACGCACGTCATGTCAGCCATCGTCCGCCATGGTTATTTTAAACAAACCAGTACTTAGTCTCGCTCGGCCAAATTTCTAAAATGTGCAATCATATATACTAGGTCCCAGGCCTCGCTGCTAGCCCCCCCTGGCGGCCACACTCGAGACGTAGTTTGGAGTGCGTAATAGCGAGAGTCCGCAATAGCGGGAGTTATTTTTAGTCAAACCTCTATTAGCTTTCGCCGGGGGACGGGTGTCCGTAATAATGGGGTGTCCGCATGGCGAGAGTTGACTGTTTACTGGAAAATACGAGAAGAATTGAGGGCGGTGAGAGGAGTGAAGCTTACATACATAACGAGTTTTCTGACGCAAAAGTACGTGCGGGATTCTTTGATATTTAAAATATTTTTCCTGTGGTTGTCTTTTTTCCGTAACACTTCTTCGGAAAATAATTGTTGATACTCGAACTTCTCAGGTGAATCAGAAAACAACCAATAAGAATGCAGGAAAAGCCTTATACACTTTGCAAGATTGACGTGTCTGGGAGCCGGCAGGCTGAGTGGAATATTTCGCTTGAGCGCCCGCATTCGATGAACTCCGACTGTGGTTGTGCGCTAATCGTGTTGAATCGCCTAAAAGCTTTAGTGTTGCTTAATTTTTTTTAAAATCAAGTTTTAATGAATTTCGATTGATGTATAGTGTCATTATAGTAGTTTTCTAAAACAGTTTTTTCACGGGTGCCAGAACGGCGCATGTACCTCTTAAATGGTCACGTGGTTTTGTTTTACGGGTCCTTGAAGTCAATATATGTGAAGGCATCCCGCAGAATGTTTCTGTATCTATACTGAGGCGTACATCAGTAAAGCGCTATATAATAAGCACTATGTATAAACTAGTTAGCTTCGGATCGACGAGGGAACGCGCGGCTTTGCATTGGAAACTAAGAATTGGACAATTGACAGAATTGGACCTGGAGTATGAATTGAGCATCCAGAGGTTATATGAAACAGTTGCACACTGAGCAACCTTGATGTGTCGGACGTTAAGTTGGCTGAACAGAGCAGATATCGCCGAAATACTCAACTTGACCGCACCAAAGCTAAAGGTCGATAAAGGTAAAGTTTCATTTATATTTATGTCATGTAATCCGCACGGTTTCCCAGCTCTGCGAAGGTGTGGTGCTCTCTAAAATAATCAAAAATGGTGCAAGTGAAAAACAAGTCAACGGCCAGCATCAACGGGTAGTTAGACACAACTGAACTGTGCGATCGTTAATAATGGCCTCAGGCAACTGAGGCATTCCAATCTTTGACTGCATGTTCTAGTGAAAAAGCTAAATTGATAGGTGTTACTACTACTGCCGGATGAAACTATATGCAAAGAACGAATCACACTAGTTGGATTTTGAATGTTCTTTGGAGTTTCCACAGCAATTGGTGGTTTTCATCCGGCACTGATTACATAAAACTGTTTGCTTGCATGAAAAACATCAGAACATTGACAGCTTATAAAGCAGGCAGAAAGAAACGTTTTGTCCAAATTATAGCTTTGTAGCGTTTCCGCTCATAACCGATTTATTGCCAAACGAATTTTCAGAAAATTAAAGTATTTAGTATGCCGCCGCCATGTTGGTGTCCTTCAGAGGGGCACAAATATGACCGCCATAAAATTGTACAAGAAGTAGAGTATATTCTACCGACCGACAATATCATTAGCTTTCACTTCAAATCTGTTTAGACATCAATTCTAAATTATTATCACGTCGGAAAATTTAAAAATGATATAAAGATAGTCGTTTTTGTGACAGTTCAGAAACACGTTCATCCGGGACATCACAAATTTCAAATAGCTTTATTTCCAAGACGAATCACTGGATCGATACCAAACTTTGCATTAAGATTAATGATTTCCATGTCTAGAAGATATAAAAAGAATAGCTTTGTAGGATTAACAGTTTAGATTTTAGAATTTTGATGACGTCAGATGAAAACAAAGAATAGAAGGCTCTTGAACTCTTCATTTGTAGAAATTCACCGAAATTCCTTAAGATGTATAATTGTAAAAACTTCGAGACTTCGCACGCGGAATAATTTTGTTTAAAGGTTTTTCAAATGCTCCGACATTTAGTTGTAACAATTTGCATGGTTGAAACTTTTTTGTCCTTTATTAAAACCTCTGTAGCCTTTGTGCAAAACCACCATAACAGGCCAGTTGAGCTTTGGAAGCAGCGGTACGTAAATTTGAAACAACAAACTTGTGCTATAAACTATAAGGCAAATGTTTCAGTTCACAACCCGAGGAGTGAGGAACTACTGGTTCACAGTCACTCAGCTTTTCCTTGTTTCCCTTTCACAGAACACCGCACAACTTTAAATAGAAATTCAGGAAAGATTGCAGAACAATAAAAATGGACAAATAACTTGTGCTAAGGTGTCGGGGATGTGACCAATAACATTATCTTCACCCGTTTGTTGCTCACTTTCTTGCAATTCTTAGTTTTTGATACTGCTGTACCGTCTCAACTTATTTCTTATAAGCTCATTTTGAAACGTTTCTTTATTCCGCTTATAACCCCCCCTCCCCCCCCCCCCCACACACACACACACACACACACACACACACACACACACACACACACACACACACACACACACACACACACACACACACACACACACACCCCGTTGATATAAGCCCATCTAAAACCCTTTACGAAGTTATAAGTGGCAGTTTACATTACTCTCGGAGAGAGCGTGGTGTTGCGTGACAGAGAGAGGGGCAGAACTGGACTAAACCCCGGCACTAAACATTACATTAAAACGCGCCGTACTTTTGTCACTCGACAAAGCTTCGGATTCATTTCTGACTAGTTGGCTAAACAGACGTCGCTCTTCGCGTGTTCAAAATTTCCCCCGCTCGAACTCGAGAGAGAAGTACATGCATGAGAGATTCGGCCAAAAAAATTCCATACTGATGACGCAGCTCTACAGAGATCCATGTAGTGTCTCTGATTGGTTGTCGCGGCTTGCGCGCGAAAACTCAAAACCAAGCAACATCCAATCAGAGACACTACGCAACAACACCAACATCAAACAATTTATTGGCAAGAAAAACACAAATTTACAGTCGAAAACTCTCGGAATATTCCTGACGTCGTAAACCGAGCTAAGGATCGCATCATATTTTACACTTCCAGTTCGATGACGCCTTCAGGACACTCCTTTCGACAATTTTCAACTTGTGTCTTGTCCGTTTATCTTTTTCTTGTTTTGTTTCTCTGCTGGCAAAAAATACTTTAGAGTTGCATTGGCAAGTGGTAGTGGTGTTTCCAAGCCGAGTAATGACCCTTGAAGAACGCACCAAACCTAAGAAGGTTGAAAAAAGGTTAAAGTTTGTCTACAAGTCTATTGGCTTATCACGAAGCCGGTTTTTGACTCCGCTTTCCATAGCATGAGGCGGCTAGGAGTATCGCTACTTCCCTGGATAGTCCATCGCAAGTAAACCCTAGAATTTTTGTCAGGCTTCTCTGACAAATATTCGCCGGTACCCGTTTACTCCTGGGTGGGCTCGAACCCGGGCCCCAACGCGCTAACCATTAGGCCACCGCGCCTCCCACAGAGGCAATCGAGAAAGAGTTACCTTACTGCGAAACATCAATTTAAGAACAATGAAGGCGTTTTCCACATTGCAAGCGTACAGCTTCCTTTGTAAGAGGGATATACCTAATTTAAAAGTAAAAGTTTTAATAGTCTGTTGAGTCTTACCTGAGTGGTAGTTGCGAATTGATCCACAGCCTGATTGGTTTCCTGGTTTGAAACACTTTCTCTTGCGCGTTACCAGAATTTCTCTTTCCATCCAGTACTATCTGGTCTTCTAACCCTCGGGCACAAATACAATTATGGTTCAGTAATTACCAAAGCATCCCATTCATTGTTGTGGTTTTTTAAAATGACATATACGAAAATCACTCAAAATATGAAGGTAGACGCAAAGTAATGTTTACTGGTTTCGTGACTGATATCCATGCATTTTTCTTTCATGGAGAAGTACAACTGTCTTAAGAAAAATCCAGGATTTGATAATATTTATTTTATTTATATATTCGCATGCAATCAGTATCCCTGCTTGAATACAGACACAATCCTCTGGGGGTTAGAGTTCGATGGCTGTATGCGTCGGAAGGGGTGTCACGAGGAGGAATTCTCTTAAACCACCCTAACGAGTCACTGTTCAGTTTATGCATTTCTCTGAGTTGACACCCGGTACTCATGATACCTACGTGCAGTGCTCATAGGAGGAATTCCATCCGGGTGAGGGACCGACAGTCACGACCTGCCAGTAGACGCAACTGCAACCTTGCCTCGGGACGTGAAAGTAAACAAGCACCAAGTGGAGCGCGCGAAACTCTCCACCCAGCTGGGATCACGTGATTACCTACAATCTCCCCGAATTTCAAACTCAAAACGTTCTTAGCTTGTTTGGGTATTGATCCCGTTTTTAATTTTACGAGAAACGAGTTGTTATTCTAGATCTTGAATTGCTTCAGTAGTCAATAACCAAGTGTTACAAAGTATACAATTTGACTATTTTTTACCTGAGCAGCAGTTGTGAATTGATCCACAATCTGGTTCGGTGTCCGGATTAATCCAGTTTTGCATTTTGTATTCTACTCGTGAAATGATGAATTTAAAAGAAAACATGCACCAAGTCAGTGGATCGAGCGCACATTAGGTCAGTGTTTTTTTTTTCTACCGAAAAAGTGCTAAGAAACGATCAACTAGTCATTACGCTTTGAGTAGCCAATACCAGTTACTCCGAGAGTTACTATCCAGAGTCGGTCAGTTTTTAACATTAGTAAAAACAAATATTATCTCAGTATCTAAAACAAGTGATACTCATTAGTTACCTCAAGATATCCATCCTCTTTTTGTCTTTTCGGCTTCATTTCCGCTGAATTGTGTCGTATACATTGTACTTCAACTTGGCCGCGATCACAAGTGCAAAAGTCTCGTGAAGAAAAATAATACAGACGAATATATATATCATTCACCACCATTTATCGGTTGCCACTGAAGATTGCTACAGTGCTGTCCTGGAAATGCTGGAAATTCCGATCGTGAATTATAAATACCCAATGCGTAAATCTCGCAGATTATAGGAACATGACCGAACATGGCCATATTTGCCAAGCGAATTAAAGTTCCAGAATCGTCAGAGGTGAAGCCAAGAATCATTGCACTGTCAAATTAAACTCGCCGTATCTTTTTAAAGCGGATCTTTCATCTGATGTTGAAGGAAGACGAAGTGGATGATTCTAAAAGCGATCTAGTTCTGTTCAAAAGTTATTCCGTTGCAGCCGCAAAGTAATAAGTCGGTTACAAAATTTGAAAGTGCAAATGGGTGAAGTGCGCATGGATGAATAAAATAATTTCATTATCACATGTAATTTTGAATCAAATTTATACTGATGAAATGTGCGAGTTTCTCGCCGACAGCGAAAACAATAATTTTAAGCTGAAGCTGTCTGAAGCAGAGGAGTATAAAACTAACGACTGAAGATCGTGTGCGTGTCAAACGTCCAACTTTTCATCACTCAACCTAAATTGGCATAATTAAAAAATATACATGAAAATGTATATTGAAGCCTCGGATTTAAATATTTCGCATTGTCGACTGAAGAGTCTTCAATTTTCTTGTCCCCGGAAGACATATGAAAGCATGGGCAATTAATTATTTGACTCAGAATGAAAAATGGGCTGCGTTTTGGCCCGCACATGTAAACTCGCACCTGTCCTGTAGAAACTTGCAGCGGCGTGTTTTGGTTCAGTTCAATTTCAGAACGAAAAACATTTACAACGGAAGTAAACTTGATAAAATGGAAGTTATGTTTTATTTTTCAGAGTAGTATGGCCATTAGAAATAATTCACAAAAGGTAAATTTCAACTGGGATATGAAACTCCATTTTGCATCCTTGTGACTAAAAATAAATATATATTTTTTTACGAATTCAAATAGAACCAGGAGCGATTATTGTCATCTATTGACATGTCTTGAAACTGGGTTTTAACAGAGATATTCACAACACAGTCGAATAAGAGAGATTTTTCATTGCGTTCAATCAGAATAATATTTCTGACTTAGAACTGTTGTTCAGCCTGGGACGAGTTTGGTTTGGATTAATTCGTCGCCAGATCGATCAACACAAACACAAGATACCTGCGATGCACGATCGTTTGTTCATGTAGTTTTTTTTGGAATTTTTATTTACTTTATTTTTTGTTATATACATTTTGTGATTTAGCTCCTATCATACAAATTATCGCAATGACTTATAAACAAAACTCAGTCCCAAAAACCCCTTGTTTTCTATAAAATTATTATATTGAAGACAGAGAAAATCCCGGTAGACTCTGCGACGCCATGCGGTAAATTCTAAGTGCTTTGTATGGCGTCAGAAAACTAATGGCTCTCAAACGTATATTTAACAGCCCTAACAACAATAGAGCTGCTACACACAGAGGGCCAATGAAATTAAAAAGCTTCCGACAGCTGCTACACTTTCAGAACTAAGTTAGTAATTATAGTTTTTACAGCAGTCGAAATAAGCCTGGTATTTGACCCGCTACGTACAGGAAAACTGCGCGCACACAGGAGTGCGCACCCAGTTTCCCGGCCGAAACAAGCCCCTGAAAAAGAAATAAAAACTACATGCGAGGGCCAAATGGCCGAACACAGCCATAGGAAAATTTTTGGATTTGGCCTCCCCTGATCAAATTCGTATTGTATTGCTTTCGCTTTCGTCGAATGCAATTAAAGTTCACGATAGAAAATAGTTACTGTTTTGCTGTTCGCATGAAGATGATGCGTGATAATAATTTCACGCGATTTGTACACTGTTTGTCAATTTGCAGCTTTACTTCGATCTACCCTGTAGTACTAAATTTTTGCCGCTTTATTAAGTTTTAGAAGCAGCTAAGCTGTCTGATCGTGTTCTTCACTTGTTGTCTTACTTCTCTGATCTTCCAGCAGTACAGGATCGGGTTTTAGAGATGAGTTTGAAGTACACTAGAGTTATTGTAGCTAACCAAGCCACGCCATTGTTTATTCCATTCACAAAAAGCATAACCACGATACCAACGGAACATAGCAGACAACTAATGCTATTTGAACCCAGAGAATGCTAGAAACCGTCTTTTTGTATCTTGCTATGTTCAGTGGAATCCCTCCTTCGTTCGGTTGTCCTTGGACATGGTTTTTGTATTTGGGCTTGTTGATGTCGTAGTTTCAGGTGGATCTTCGTGTAAGAGAAGATCGAAGTTACCAGCGAAAGTATTATGAAAACAACGATTTTTTTCAATTCAATATCTTCTCTCCACATCCCTATCGGCACACCTAAAGCACCATTTAGCCAAAAACAAATTATAACTACCCAAACTCGCCTTAATGTTACAACATGTCTGTATCTTAGCCCCAACAACAGGGCGAGAAGTCTGTCCACACTTATTGCGGTTGACGTCAACATAGATACTCCACACAAAATCCGGTTTGAAGTTTTCATAAACTTTGGTAACATTGTACAAAACATTCACGTTCATCTGTGTTATACTAGACATAATAGCGGTTGCCAAAGATTGGCTGTACAATAAGTCCAACACAAAGATCAGTGACCGCCAGGCATCGAAAGAACAGTTTTGTTTGGAGGATGAATCGAAGCCACTCTGTGAAGAGCAATGAGTGCTAGAACATTGCCCAGAAATGCAGTGATGGAAAGAAAAATGTTCAAGGCTGTAAAAAATTCAGCTATGCCTGCTGGTAATGTGCTGAGTACTTGGCCCAGTGCCATTTTTCTCGGTGATCAGAAAGCTAGGTTAAGCTCCTTGCGAAGAAAGAGTTTTTTTAGTTGAGGAAAAAACCATCAGCTTCAGCTTGCAGCTTTATCAGTGGGATGATGATTTGATATGTGGCTGATAACAAGTCCGAGCTCCTAGGTGATACGTGCATAAATAAAGGATTGATTGAAGGATTGATTGATTGATTGATTGATGATTGATTGATTGATTGATTGATTGATTATAACTGTTTTTATTGGATTGTCTATTAATTGTTTAATGTCCCTGCACTGTTTAACCAGTGAGGGGGCGGTAAAAGAATCAGACTTTTAAATTTTGCTTGGTTGTCATTCTCTGGAACTTATGAATACACATTATTAGTTATGTTAGTTAGGCACTCACGAATATTAACTCGCTTACCAATAAAACGAGATTGTGCTATGCTTTTCCTTCCTGTTAGATTACGAATTAATTGAAAACAAAAAGCTAGTAAAGACCAAAGGAGTAGCAACGGTCACATTATATTTTTAACACAAAAATAAAGGATTAGGAAACGAACGGGCGCATAGCCTGCTCCCTCCCGCCGATCGAACGCTCTCCTCGTACTTCGCGCTCGAACTCCCTCCTCCCTCCCCTTTCTACGCCTGCCACGCAGGCTAACGGGCGCATTTCAAGTTTTGGCTTATTTATAGAGTATATCGATTGAAACAACAGCTGTAAAAAGTTTGTTATCTTAGCAATTAAAATACACCTAGTTTTTTAAAATTGCACACGTTGGACATCGGGCTTGATTATTAAAAATAAGCGTGAAATAAGCGTGGTATTTGACCGGCTATGTACAAAGAAACCTGCGCGAACACAGGAGTGCGTGCCAGTTTCCAGGCCGAAACAAGCCCCTGAAAAAGAAAGAAGAAAAAAACATGCGAGGAGCCAAATGGCCGAACACAGCCACAGGAAAATGTCTAGATTTTGGCCTCCCCTGACCAAATTCGTAAGATTTCGCGCTTCGTTGAACGCAATTAAAGTTCAGAGAAAGTTGCTATTTTGCTGCTCGCATGAAGATGATGCGTGATGGATGGCGCATTTTTAACGTTCGTCTGTAATCCTACTCTGAATCTGCCCCGGCAATCTGAACAAACCTTGTTCCTTTTGTATTATGTCTTTGATTATTACCTTTTTGGTGTTATACTTCCTTACTTATCTGTTATCTTGAGTTTCGATTTGAAGGCAATTTTGTACATTGTAAAAATGTCTTAATATAACATGGTATCAGTAGCTACTTTGAATCTGATAATAATTTCACGCGATTTGTACACTGTTTATCAATTTGCAGCTTTACTTCAATCTACCGTGTTGCGCTAAATTTGTTCGGCTTTACTTCGATCTATATACTGTAGCTTAAGTTTTAGAAGCAGCTTAAGCTGTCTGATCGTGTCCTTCACTTGTTGTCTTACTTCTCTGATCTTCCAGCAGTACAGGATCGGGTTTAGAGATGAGTAGAAGAACAGTAGAGTTCTTGTAGCAAACCAAGCCACGTCGTTTTTTATTCCATTTACAGAAAGCATAGCCTCAATACTAAGGGGAACATAGCAGACAACTAATGCTATTTGAACCCACAAAATGCTAGAAACTGTCTTTTTGTATCTTGCTATGTTCAGTGGAATCCATCCTCCGTTCGGTTGTCCTTGGACATGGTTTTGTATTTGGGCTTGTTGATGTCGTAGTTTTCAGGTGGATCTTCGTGTAAGAGAAGATCGAAGTTACCAGCGAAAGTATTATAACAACAAAGCTTCCTTAACTCCAATATCTTCTCTCCACATCTGTATCGCTCCACCTGAAGCAGCAATGAACCAAAAACAAATGATAACTACACGAACTCGCCTTAATGTTACGATATGTCTGTATCTGAGCCCCAACAACAGGGCGAGGAGTCTGTCCACACTTATTGCGCTCGACGTCAAGATAGATACTGCACACAAGATAAAGCTTGACGTTTGACCAACTTTGTAAACATAGTAGAAAACATTCACGTTCATCTGTGTTATACCAGACATAATAGCGGTTGCAAAGATTGGCTGCACAATAAGTCCAACACAAAGATCAGTGACCGCCAGGCATCGAAAGAACAGTTTTGTTGGAGGGTGAATCGAAGCCACTCTGTGAAGAGCAATGAGGGCTAGAACATTGCCCAGAAATGCAGTGATGGAAAGAAAAATGTTCAAGGCTGTAAAAAATTCAGCTATGCCTGCTGGTAATGTGCTGAGTACTTGGTCCAGTGCCATTTTTCTCGGTGATCAGAAAGCTAGGTTAAGCTCCTTGCGAAGAAAGAGTTACATGTATTTTAGTTGAGGAAAAACCCATCAGCTTGCAGCTTTATCTGTGGGATGATGATTTGATATGTGGCCGATAACAAGTCCGGATGTGCTTTATTAAACAGTGCACGTTTCACATTTTAACGAGCTTATTTGAGCTCCTAGGTGATACGTGCATAAATAAAGGATTGATTGAAGGATTGATTGATTATATTTATTGGATTGTCTATTAATTGTTTAATGTCCCTGCACTGTTTAACCAGTGAGGGACGGTAAAAGAATCAGACTTTTAAATTTTGCTTGGTTGTCATTCTCTGGAACTTATGAATACACATTATTAGTTATGTTAGTTAGCATTCACGAATATTAACTCGCTTACCAATAAAACGAGATTCACTTAAACAAAAAGCTAGTAAAGACCAAAGGAGTAGCAACGGTCACATATATTTTTAACATAAAAAATAAAGGATTAGGAAACGAACGGGCGCATTTCAAGTTTTGGCTTATTTATAGAGTCTATCGATTGAAACAACAGCTGTACACAGTTTGTTATCTTAGCAATTAAAATACACCTAGTTTTTTAAATTGCACACGTTGGACATCGGGCTTGATTATTAAAAATCCTTCAAAATTGTGTATCAGATGTTATTGAACTAGCTTGACGTCCGTATTGGGGAAATACAGAGATTAAGCAAAAAACCAAACAAAAACCCCTATTACAATTTTCTACTCTCATTTTCGATTGGAATATCAAGCAAAATCATCGCGTTAACAGCTGACCATTTGAAAAAAAAAATCTGTCAAAGCATTTTATCAATATCCCGCTAAATGTAAATTAGGCGCTTCGATTGTGTTCTGAGGTGCCTAAGCGCAGTTCTTCAAACTTAAATATTTTGAAATCGTAACTATCCGAGGTGCTCCATTTACCTTAGAAAGTCTTTAATATCATCAAAAATCTTTCAACAGAGGGGAGTTACATATAGCTTTAATTTGTTGAAAGATTTTAAGTAAATTCTGGGTGATACACAAAATCGTCTGTAAATATTTCAGTGTTGTTTTATTCAAAAACCGCCTTACAGATTTTCCTGAAATTTCGTCTACAGGTGGTCAAACTACCATACTTTAGAATATTATAAAATGGATCAGGATGCAATGTTTCTAACTAGATTTCGAGAAAATCAGCATTGTTTAAAACCAATGATAAATTGCCAAAAATGTTGCTATGGTAACCTCTGTTGCTTGGAAACGCAGTGGAAAATAAATATGTCATCATTATGGTGTAGTACGGCAAAAATCGAAGTTTGCCTTCTGATCGAATTTTTGTTTTAAAAACTCTCCACTCCAACGCTAAAAAATAGGTACGCAATACGTACATGTGTGGATTTTAGACTGCTGAAATCGTAAATGAAGGGACGTTTTTGGAAACCAAGTTTAGAATTAAAATATTGCAACATGTAGTATTCCGATTGGGTAATAATGATTGACAATTTTACTTTCTTTTAATTAAAAATAGAAGGTATGTCATGCTAAATGTTTGAGCTTAAATTAATCATTGTATTTTTAGCAGGGTGATTTTCTTATTTGCCATGTATCAAAAACAGAAATATGTTGAGGTTTGACTAATAATAGACCACATTCATATCCTCACAGTTGGTCCTGGAACCAGGTTGCAATGGAGACGCATGCGGGGGAATCTCGAATCTTGCCGCGATGGCAAGCTTGTTCCAGTTCAACTGTGAGAATACGAATATGGTCTATTATTATACGACGCAGCATGTTAGGGTGTGAATACACACAAAACCAAAAGCAAATGCGAGACTGTATTACACTCATCTTAGTCCCCCCTGACTGCGCGCTACAGGAAACACTGTTGAAAGCCTATATTTTAGGAAAAAAATTATGTTGCATATTAACCAAAGGCTAGAAAAAAACTATATAAAAACTAACAAACAGAATGTACCTAAATGCACTTATAGATGGCGATATTCCAGATGCAGAGTCGCTGTCAGTGAACGATATGCCAACCGTTGCTTGCTGGTCATATAATAATATCATGTCAATTTTCTGCGAACATAAGTTTACATGTAGCGTGCTACAAATTATTATTTTAGGGTCATTTATACTTGCCTAAAACGTACCTAAGTGGTTTCATACAGTCGCTACATTTTCAAAATGGGCTCTCAAAGTTGAGCTCTTTTCGTGTTACGATCAGAGCTTGATGTGATCACATGGCACCATAAATCTCTTCGTTACCAACATAATTTAAGCTTATAAAATTATGGCTTCAATATGGCAGAAGAAACTGCACTGATGTATCCGTCATGAAATGAAAACGAGAACGGGACTTTTTGAGCGAATCAGTCATCTGTCATTTTGAGCTTCAACCGATCGATAATTACATTGTAAAATGTTTATTTCAGATAAACTCATTTTTGAAATAAGTCAGAGTCAGACTTTATTTGAATGTCAGTCGCTCTGGCGTGTGATAGATAATGTAAAAGCTTGTGGTAGCTTACGGGAGGTTTTTAACGGAGGCAGCACTTAACTTCTCTTTGAGAACTTCTAGTTTCACTAAACGTATTAACCAGCCAACATAGTGACATTTGTTCACCATCTGGAGGAATAATTTTAAACGAAAACACTTGCAACGGAAGTAAACTTGATAAAATGCAAGTTATGTTTTATTTTTCAGAGTAGTATGGCCATTAGAAATAATTCACAAAAAGCAAATTTCAACTGGGATATGAAACTCCATTTTGCATCCCTTGTGACTGAAATAAATATTTTTTTTAGGAATTCAAATAGAACCAAGAGCGATTATTGTCATCTATTGACATGTCTTGAAAACTGAACAGAGATAGTCACAATACAGTCGAATAAGAGAGATTTTTCATTCTGTTCAATCGGAATAATATTTCTGACTTAGAACTGTTGTTCAGCCTGGGACGAGTTTTGGTTTGGATTAATTCGTTGCCAGATCGATCAACACAACACAAGGAACCTGGGATACACGGGCGTTGTTCATGTAGTTTTTTTTTGGAATTTTATTTACTTTAATTTTTTGTTATATACATTTTGTGATTTAGCTCCTATCATACAAATTATCGCAATGACTTGTTAACTGATATTAAAGTAATCTCTCTCACTACTTCTGAGAGGAGCTTAGCATCAGTAAAGCTATGTAATCATAACTGTTAATAAAATGTGGCTCAAGTAATAAAATTGGTCAAAATTGTATATGATCCATACTCTTGACATGAACAATACAATGAAAAAGAAGAATCATTAACTAGGTCATCTTCAGAATATAACACCTAAAGTCAGGAATTGATCGTATAAACAAAATCTTCGTCCCAAATACACCTTGTTTTCTGTACAAATTATTTACAATGAAGACAGAGAAAATCGCCGTAGACTCTGCGACGCCATGCGGTTAATTCTCAGTGTTTGTATCGCGTTAGCTTAATAAACTATGGCTCTCAAACGTAGACTTTTCATGTCCAACTAAGCTAGGAATTATAGTTTTTGCAGTGGTCGAAATAAGCGTGGTATTTGACCCACTATATGCACAGAAAACTGCGCGAACACAGGAGTGCGAACAAATTTCCCGGCCGAAACAGCCCCTGAAAAGAAAACATGCTGGGAGCCAAATGGCCGAACACAGCACACGAAAATTTCTGGATTTGGTCTCCCCTGATCAAAATCGTATTCTTTCGCTTTCGTCGAACGCAATTAAATTTCAGGCAGTTTTGCTGCTCGCATGAAGATGATGCGTGATGGATGGCGCATTTTTAACGTTCGTCTGTAATCCTACTCTGAATCTGCCCCGGCAATCTGAACAAACCTTACTCCTTTTTGTCGTATTATTATGTTTTTGATTGTTACCTTTTTTTGTTTTACTTCCTTAGTAATCGGTTATTTTGAGTTTTTTCGATTTGAAGGCAATTTTGTACATTGTAAAAATGTCATAATATATCATGGTATCAGTAGCTACTTTGAATCTGATAATAATTTCACGCTATTTGTGCACTGTTTGTCAATTTGCAGCTTTACTTCAATCTACCGTGCAGCGATAAATTTTTGCGGCTTTACTTCGATCTATATAGCTTAAGTCTTAGAAGCAGCTAAGCTGTCCGATCGTGTTCTTCACTTGTTGTCTTACTTCTCTGATCTTCCAGCAGTACAGGATCGGGTTTAGAGATGAGTTAAAGTACACTAGAGTTATTGTAGCTAACCAAGCCACGTCCTCGTATAATATTCCATTCGCATAAAGTATAGCAACAATACTAAAGGGAACATAGCAGACAACTAATGCTATTTGAACCCACAAAATGGTAGAAACCGTCTTTTTGTATCTTGCTATGTTCAGCGGAATCTCTCCTCCGTTCGGTTGTCCTTGGACATGGTTTTGTATTTGAGCTTGTTGATGTCGTAGTTTCAGGTGGATCTTCGTGTAAGAGAAGATCGAAGTTACCAGCGAAACTATTATGACAACAAAGCCTTCCTTAGCTACAATATTTTCTCTCCACATCCGTATCGCTCCACCTGAAGCAGCAATGAACCAAAAACAAATGATAACTACCCAAACTCGCCTTAATGTCACGACATGTCTGTATCTTAGCCCCAACAACAGGGCGAGAAGTCTGTCCACACTTATTGCGCTCGACGTCAAGATAGATACTCCGCACAAAATCATACCTGAAGTTTGATAAACTTTGATAACATAGTACAAAACATTCACGTTCATCTGTGTTATACCAGACATAATCGTAGTTGCAAAGAGTGGTTGTACAATAAGTCCAACACAAAGATCAGTGACCGCCAGGCATCGAAAGAATAGTTTTGTTGGTGGATGAATAGATGACACTCTGTGAAGAGCAATGAGTGCTAGAACATTGCTCAGAAATGCAGTGATGGAAAGAAAAATGTTCAAGGCTGTAAAAAATTCGGCCATGCCTGCTGGTAATGCGCTGAGTAGTAGTAATCTGCTAACATACTTTCCATCTCCAGTAACGTTCGCCATTGTTCTTGGGTGGGCAGAAAATTAAGCTTCTGTGAGGAGTTTTGTTGAGTTGAGTTAAAACCATCAGCTTGCAGCTTTGTCAGTGGGATGATGATTATATATGTGGCTAATAACAAGTCAAGTTGTGCTTTATAACTGTTTTTACTGGATTGTCTATTAATTGTTTAATGTCCCTGTACTGTTTAACCAGTAAGGGACCGGTAAAAGAATCAGACTTTTAAATTTTTCTTGGTTGTCCATTCTCTGGAACTTATGAATACACATTATTAGTTATGTTAGCACTCACGAATATTAACTCGCTTACCAATAAAACGAGATTGTGCTATGCTTTTCCTTCCTGTTAGATTACGAATTGAATTGAAAACAAAAAGCTAGTAAAGACCAAAGGAATAGCATCGGTTACATATCTTTTTAACACAAAAAATAAAGGTTTAGGAAAGGAACGGGCGCATTTCAAGTTTTGGATTATTTATGGGCAACGTTTATTGAGTCTATGGATTCATATAACAGCTGTAAACAGTTTGTTATCTTAGCAATTATAATACACCTAGTTTGTCAAATCGTTCACGTAGCACATCGGGTTTGATTATTAAAAACCCTTCATATTGGTGACTTAATTGTCTAAGGTAGTGCATCAGAAGTTATTGAACTAGCGTGACGTCCGTATTGGGGAAATATTAGTTTCCACCTTTTTCCACCACGTTTCGCCTCTTCACATCAGTTGAAAAACTGCGTGCAAAATAAACAACGATGGAAGGGTTGTCCGGGGATAATATGCTATTACTTCCAAAATTTGCGTTCAAAATGCAGTAATGATTTTACCAAACGTATTAACCAGCCTTGATAGTGACATTGTTCACCATCTCGAAGAACAATTTTAGACGAAAACATATGCAACGGAAGTTAAACTGAATAAAATGTAAATTACGTTTTATTTTTATTTTTTAAGAACAGTATAGTCATATAGAAATAATTCACAAAAGGGAATTTCAACTGGGATATGAAACTCCATTTTGCATCCTTGTGACTAAAATAAAATAAAATAAAATAATTTTTGAAAAATTCAAATAGAACCAAGAGCGATTATTGTCATCTATTGACATGTCTTGAAACTGAACAAAGATAGTCACAATACAGTCGAATAAGACCGGGCCAAACATCGAACTTTTCATGTGTCGAACTAAACTCAGAGAATTAAGTTCATGAGAAGTTCGACATTTGTCTTTTAAATTAAGAACGACTGATTTTATTTGGATCGACGTACTGTTTTTTCCGCCTGAAGCTGTCTGAAGCAGAGGGGTAATAAACTAACTACTGAAGATCGTGTGCGTGTCAAACGTCCAACTTTTCATCACTCAACTAATTGCATAATTAAAAAATATACTATGAAAATGTATATTGAAGCCTCGGATTTAAATATTTCGCATTGTCGACTGAAGAGTCTTCAATTTCTTGTCCCCGGAAGACATATGAAAGCATGGGCAATTAATTATTTGACTCGGAAAGAAAAATGGCTGCGTTTTGGCCCGCACATGTAAACTCGCACCTGTCCTGTAGAAACTTGCAGCGCGTGTTTTGGTTCAGTTCAATTTCAGACGAAAACATATACAACGGAAGTAAACTTGATAAAAGGAAGTTATGTTTTATTTTCAGAGTAGTATGGCCATTAGAAATAATTCACAAAAGGCAAATTTCAACTGGGATATGAAACTTCATTTTTCCATCCTTGTGACTAAAATAAATATATATTTTTTACGAATTCAAATAGAACCAAGAGCTATATTGTCATCTAATTATTGACATGTCTTGAAACTGGCTTTTAACAGAGATAGTCACAATACAGTGGAATAAGAGAGATTTTTTTCATTATGTTCCATCAGAAAAATATTTCTGACTTTTTTTTAGAACTGTTCTTCAGCCTGGGACGAGTTTGGTTTGGATTTAAAATTCGTCGCCAGATCGATCAACACAACACAAGGAACCTGCGATGCACGGGCGTTGTTGATGTGGGGGTTTTTGGAATTTTTATTTACTTTAATTTTTCTGTTATATACATTTTTGTTGATATATCTCCTATCATACAAATTATCGCAATGACTTGTTAACTGTTATTAAAGTAATCTCTCTCACTACTTTCCTGAGAGGAGCCTAGCATCAGTAAAGCTTATGTAATCATAACTGTTTATAAAATGGGCCTCAAGTAATAAAATTGGTCAAATTGTATATCCATACTCGTGACATGAACAATACAATGAAAAAGAAGAATCATTAACTAGGTCATCTTCAGAATATACCACCTAAAGTCAGGAATTGATCGCATAAACAAAAACTCCGTCCTAAATACGCCTTGTTTTTCTGTACAATTATTTACAATGAAGACAGAAAATCGCCGGTAGACTCTGCGATGCCATGCGGTCAATTCTCAGTGCATCAGTAAAGCTATGTTTTGTTTTTCTTCACCTCCCGCCTCGAATAGCCCCTGCTAATTTGCGGGAGGTGAAAATCTATGGATTTTAACCCAAGATTGAATAAAGCTTGTTGTTGTTGTTTGTTGTAGTGCTTTGTATCACGTTAGCTTAATAAACTATGACTCTCAAACGTAGACTTTTCAATGTCCAACTAAGTTAGGAATGATAGTTTTTTACAGCAGTCGAAATAAGAGTGTATTTTACCCGCTATGCACAGAAAACTGCGCAAAGACAGGAGTTGGCGTACCAGTTTCCCGGCCGAAATAAGCCCCTGAAAAAGAAAAAAAGAAAAAAAAACATGCTGGGAGCCAAATGGCCGGAACACAGCCACAGCACAATTTCTGGATTTGGCCTCCCCTGACCATGCAATTAATGCAATTAAAGTTCAGAGAAAGTTGCTGTTTTGCTGTTCGCAAGAAGATGATGCATGCGTGACGCGTGGATGGGATGCGTAATCCCTGACTCGTCCCCCAGTCGTCTCTCTTGTCTCCTGTTAATATTTAGCGCGGCCGAGGGGAGCGCAAGGGGTGATGGGAAGGAGGAAAGGCGGGAGACGACTGGCAGAAATCCTGTTTTCCCAAGATGGCGGACAGAGCAATGGCGGCGTTTTGATGAAATAGGCGCTATTAAAAGAGAACGCTTTCCGCCGCCCTTTTGAAGCTAAAATCTGCTCTGCCGTAAACAATCGCGAGGTTTTTTGTTTTACAGTCAAAGTCTAAATTTGCACACCACACAACTCTTCTACGCAGTTCTACGACGATTGCCGTTTACTTCTGGTACAGAGACCTCAGACTAACCTAGATCGTTTCCAAAATACTTCCCTTAAGCGTCTACGAACTTGTATTTATTTCTCATTTACACGAGAAAGTCAAACTTCAACTGAAAAGCTACGTTTTTAAACGTCTGT
Organism: Desmophyllum pertusum; assembly: GCA_029204205.1. Classification (NCBI taxonomy): domain Eukaryota; kingdom Metazoa; phylum Cnidaria; class Anthozoa; order Scleractinia; family Caryophylliidae; genus Desmophyllum; species Desmophyllum pertusum. The sequence continues at coordinate 571,215 of MU827334.1, read as the reverse complement.
TTCCTTTCTCTCTGTGGTGTCCCTACAGTTTCCCTGTGGAAGTGTTGTGATTATTTGGGTCAAGGGGTCAAACTGATCATGACAGCTAAATTTAAAATCTCATATTTTCAAGGATCCGCACTTTCAGGCCTTTATATTCTCTCAATGAACTTACGGCCGAAAAGTTGTAGCCTTTGCAGTGCCAATTTATTCTGGAAACGAGCGGCTCAGCTAAAATTGCAAAAACCCGGCCAGGAATATAAATTACGTAGCATTCGCGGCACTCAAATCACACAGAGAAAATGACTCGCACACTTACACGACCGACACATCAATATTGTAATACAAAAATTAAGGTTTAATTTAGGGATCCATACCTCTCAATAAATACAAAATCATACTTCCTCCTCTTCAAATGTTCAGCGCGCGTTTCTGCTTGTAAGCTTATGTCGTCGAAGGGTTTGTAACATCGCGAGTAACTCGACTTTAGCAAGCGTCTTGACCGGTTCGCTGATGTTCTATTAAATACACCCGTAAAAAATGCCTTTCTAACGGCAGACATCACTGAAACTTCGTCAACTACGCCATTTCCACAACTCTGAGTGCATGGAAAAGAAATAATCGAAGAAAAAACGGCCTCGCGCAACTTTTCGACTCTTGGCACAACTTTTCGACACAGGATCTTGCCAGTCGTCTCTCTCCTTCGCGTTCCTCCTTCCCAGCATCCCCTGCGACTTGCCATTCCCAACAAAGGACTTCTCTTCTCGTTAATATTAACAGGAGACAAGAGAGACGACTGGGGACGAGTCAGGCGTAATCCTACTCTGAATCTACCCGGTCAATCTGAACAAACCTTGCTCCTTTTTTGCCATATTGTTATGTCCTTTGAATTATTACCTCTTTGGTGTTTTTACTTCCTTAGTTAATTGTTATTTTTGAGTTTTGTTTCGATTTTAAGGTAATTTTCTTTGAATCTGATAATAATTTCACGCTATTTGTACACTGTTTGTCAACTTGCAACTTTACTTCGATCTATATATAGCTTAAGTTTTAGCAGCAGCTAAGCTGTCTGATCGTGGTTCTTCACTTGTTGGCTTACTTCTCTGATCTTCCAGCAGTACAGGATCGGGTTTAGAGATGAGTTGAAGAGGACCAGAGTCATTGTAGCTAACCAAGCCACGTCCATTGTTCATTCCATTAACAGAAAAATATAGCCACAATACTAAGGGGAACATAGCAAGGCAACTAATGCTAATTGAAACCAAAGAATACTCGAAACCGTCTTTTTGTATCTTGCTATGTTCAGTGGAATCCCTCCTCCGTTCGGTTGTCCTTGGACATGGTTTTTTGTATTTGGGCTTCTTGATGTCGTAGTGTCAGGTGGATCTTCGTGTAAGAGAAGATCGAAGTCACCAGCGAAATTTATTATGACAACAAAGCTTCCCATAAATGCAATATCCTCTTCTCCACATCCGTATCGCTCCACCTAAAAGCACCAATTAACCAAAAACAAATGATAACTACCCAAACTCACCTTAATGTCACGACATGTCTGTACCTGAGCCCCCAACAACAGGGCGAGAAGTCTGTCCACACTTACTGCGCTCGACGTCCAAGATAGATACTGCCACAGAAAATATAGCCTGAAGCTCGATAAACTTTGAAAAACACGGTACAAAACATTCACGTTCATCTGTGTTATACCAGACATAATTCTGGTTACAAAGATTGGCTGTACAATAAGTCCAACACAAAGATCAGTGACCGCCAGGCTCGAAAGAACAGTTTTGTTGGAGGATGAATCGAAGCCACTCTGTGTAGAGCAATGAGGGCTAGAAACATTGCCCAGAAAATGCAGTGATGGAAAGAAAAATGTTCAAGGCTGTAAATAAAGGAGATATGCCTGCTGGTAATGTGCTGAATAGTAGTGTGTTCAAATAGTTTCCATCTCCAGTAACGTTCGCCATTGTTCTTGGGTGGGCAGAAAATTAAGCTTCTATGAGGAGTTTTAAGTTGAGGAAAAAATCATCAGCTTGCAGCTTTATCAGTGGGATGATGATTTTATATGTGGCTAATAACAAGTCCAGTTGTGCTTTATGACTGTTTTTACTGGATTGTCTATTAATTTTTAATGTTCCGCTGTTTAACCATCGAGGAGGCGGTAAAAAGAATCAGACTTTTAAATTTTGCTTTGCTGTCCATTCTCTGGAACTTATGAAGACAGGTTTTGTGTTGAAAAGTGACAGATATTGTCAGTTGCTCAGGCATATTACCTCGCTTAATTACCAATTTAATAACAATTAGATTGTCTTATTTTTTTCGTTGCTGTTTGAGTACGAATTAATTGAAAATAAAAAGCAAGTAAAGACCAAAGGAATAGCATCGGTCATATGTGTTTAGGCAAGGAATTGGCACATTTCAGGTTTTTTGTAAAAGAAGCAAAGTTTATTCGAGTCTATGGATTCATATAACAGCTGTAAACAGTTTGTTATTTTAGCAATTAAAATACACCTAGTTTGTCAAATCGCTCACGTAGCACATCGAGCTTGATTATTAAAAACCCTTCATAATTGTGGCTGAATTGTCAAAGGTAGTGCATCATATATAGTACCGTGACGTCCGTATTGGGGAAATATTAGTTTCCACTTTCGCTTTTAGTATTAGTTTTCACCTTTTTTCCTCCACGTTTCGCCTCTTCACATCAGTTGAAAAACTGTGTGCAAAATAAACAACGATGGAAGGGTTGTCCGGGGATAATATACTATTACTTTCAAAATTTGCGTTAAAAATGCAGTATTGATTTCACCAAACGTAGTAACCAGCCTTGATAGTGACATTGTTCACCATCTCGAGGAACAATTTGAGACGAAAACATTTGCAACGGAAGTAAACTGAATAAAATGTAAATTACGTTTTATTTTTATTTTTTAAGAACAGTATAGCCATATAGAAATAATTCACAAAAGGAGAATTTCAACTGGATATGAAACTCCATTTTGCATCCTTGTGACTAAAACAAAATAAAATAAAATAATTTTGAAAGTCAAATAGAACCAAGAGCGATTATTGTCATCTATTGACATGTCTTGAAACTGAACAAAGATAGTCACAATACAGTAGAATAAGGCCGGGCCAAACATCCAACTTTTCATGTGTCGAACTAAAACTCAGAGAATTAAGGTCATGAGAAGTTTGTCTTTTAAATTAAATGCGGCTAATTTTATTTGGATCGACGTACTGTTTTTTTTCCGCCTGAAGCTGTCTGAAGCAGAGGAATATAAACTAACGACTGAAGATCGTGTGCCTGTCAAACGTCCGACTTTTCTTGACTCAACTAATTGCATAATTAAAAAAATAATATGGAAATGTATATTGAAGCCTCGGATTTAAATATTTCGCATTGTCGACTGAAGAGTCTTCAATTTCTTGTCCCCGGAAGACATATGAAAGCATGGGCAATTAATTATTTGACTCGGAAAGAAAAATGGCTGCGTTTTGGCCCGCACATGTAAACTCTCACCTGTCCTGTAGAAGCTAGCAGCGCGTGTTTTGGGTCAGTTCAATTTCAGACGAAAACATTTACAACGGAAGTGAACTTGATAAAATGGAAGTTATGTTTTTATTTTTCAGAGTAGTATGGCCATTAGAAATAATTCACAAAAGGCAAATTTCAACTGGGATATGAAACTCCATTTTGCATCCTTGTGACTAAAATAAATATATATTTTTTAAGAATTCAAATAGAACCAGGCGCGATTATTGTCAATCTATTGACAGGTCTTGAAACTGAATTTTTACAGAGATAGTCACAATACAGTCGAATAAGAGAGATTTTCATTCTGTTCAATCAGAAAAATATTTCTGGCTTAGAACTGTTCTTTAGCCTGGGACGACTTTGGTTTGGATTAATTCGTCGCCAGATCGATCAACACAACACAAGGAACCTGGGATGCACGCACCATTGTTCATGGTAGTTTTTTTTTTGAGTTTTATTTACTTTAATTTTTCTGTTATATACATTTTGTGATCTAGCTCCTATCATACAAATTATCGCAATGACTTGTTAACTGATATTAAAGTAATCTCCTCTCACTACTTCTGAGAGGAGCTTAGCATCAGTAAAGCTATGTAATCATAACTGTTAATAAAATGTGGCTCAAGTAATAAAATTGGTCAAAATTGTATATCCATACTCGTGACATGAACAATAACAATGAAAAAGAAGAATCATTAACTAGGTCATCTTCAGAATATAACACCTAAAGTCAGGAATTGAATCACATAAACAAAATCTCCGTCCCAAATACACCTTGTTTTCTATATAAATTATTTACAATTTAGACAGAGAAAATCGCCGGTAGACTCTGCGACGCCATGCGGTTAATTCTCAGTGCTTGTATCGCGTTTAGCTTAATAAACTATGGCTCTCAAACGTAAGACTTTTCATGTCCAACTAAGCTAGGAATTATAGTTTTTGCAGTGGTCGAAATAAGCCTGGTATTTGACACGCTATATGCACAGAAACCTGCGCGAACGACAGGAGTGCGTACCAGTTTCCCGGCCGAAACAAGCCCCTGAAAAAGAAAAAACATGCTGGGGAGCCAAATGGCCGAACACAGCCACACGAAAATTTTCTGGATTTGGCCTCCTTTGATCAAATTCGTATTCTTTCGCTTTCGATCCGAACGCAATTAAATTTCAGGCAAAGATGTATGCACAGTTTTGCTGCTCCGCATGAAGATGTTGCGTGATGGATGGCGCATTTTTAACGTTCGTCTGTAATCCTACTCTGAATCTGCCCCGGCAATCTGAACAAACCTTACTCCTTTTTGTCATATTATTATGTTTTTGATTATTACCTTTTTGGTGTTTTACTTCCTTAGTAATCTGTTATTTTGAGTTTTTTTCGATTTGAAGGCAATTTTGTACATTTTGAAAGATTAGGTTGTCTGAGAATGCATTTTGTGCGTTTTTGAAGGCAGTATGATATGAAACCAGGCAGCCAAAGCGAACGTAAAATCTTGAACATTTCTGGAATTGTTCGGTTAGAGAAAATACCGATGAAAGAATACTAAAAATACATATTGCGGACCTTCGATTAAAGACATTTTTAAGCCAAAGGAGTGAATATTTTGGATGAAGAAAATGACTCGCTTGATGTTGTCTTTGTCGATGAAGACGATATGTAAAACACGTTCAAAGCTGCGATTGTTTTGGTTTTATTGGAACCAGTTAATGATTCAGACTTAATGCATTTTCAAACTACACCATTTATCGAATTAGAGCACAAGCACTACTATTTTCACTACTATTTCACTTTCTTTTGAACTGTCGGTCCACTACAGGAGGACCTCCACTGCCCGTGAGGGGGGTGCGAACGCACCCATCGCATCCCCCCTCCCTACGGGCCTGCGCTATTTGTGGCACTGTTTGTTCAATTTGCAGCTTTACTTCAATCTATACCGTGTAGCGCTAAATTTTGCGGCTTTTACTTCGATCTATATAGTTTAAGTTTTAGAAAGCAGCCTAAGCTGTCCTGATCGTGTTCTTCACTTGTTGTCTTACTTCTCATGATCTTCCAGCAGTACAGGATCGGGTTTAGAGATGAGTTTGAAGTACAGTAGAGTTATTGCAGCTAACCAAGCCACGTCCTTGTATATTCCATTCACATAAAGTATAGCAACAATACTAAAGGGAACATAGCAGACAACTAAATGCTATTTGAACCCACAAAATGGTAGAAACCGTCTTTTTGTATCTTGCTATGTTCAGTTGGAATCCCTCCTCCGTTCGGTTGTCCTTGGACATGGTTTTGTATTTGAGCTTGTTTGATGTCGTAGTTTCAGGTGGATCTTCGTGTAAGAGAAGATCGAAGTGACCAGCGAAACTATTATGACAACAAAGCCTTCCTTATATGAGGATATCTTCTCTCCACATCCGTATCGGTACACCTAAAGCACCAATTAGCCAAAAACAAATGATAACTATCCAAACCTCGCCTTAATGTTACGACATGTCTGTATCTTAGCCCCAACAACAGGGCGAGAAGTCTGTCCACACTTATTGCGCTCGACGTCAAGAGAGATACTCCGCACAAAATCATACCTGAAATTTGATAAACTTTGAAAACATAGTACAAAACATTCACGTTCATTTGTGTTATACCAGACATAATCGTAGTTGCAAAGAGTGGTTTGTACAATAAGTCCAACACAAAGATCAGTGACCGCCAGGCATCGAAAGAACAGTTTTTGTTGGAGGATGAATAGATGACCACTCTATGAAGAGCAATGAGTGCTAGAACATTGCCCAGAAATGCAGTGATGGAAAAGAAAAATGTTCAAGGCTGTAAAAAAAAATTCAGCTATGCCTGTTGGTAATGTGCTGAGTACTTGGTGCAGTGCCATTTTCCTCGGTGATCAGAAAGTTAAGCTTGTTGCGAAGAAAAGAGTTCTTTTAGTTGAGGAAAAAAGCATCAGTTTGCAGCTTTATCAGTGGGATGATAATTATATATGTCGCTGATAACAAGTCCGGATGTGCTTTATAACTGTTTTTACTAGGATTGCCTATTAATTTTTAATGTTCCGCTGTTTAACCATTGAGGAGGCGGAAAAAGAATCAGACTTTTAAATTTTGCATTGCTGTCCATTCTCTGGAACTTATGAAGACAGTTGCTCAGGCATATTACTTCGCTTACCAATAAAAAAAATGAGATTGTGTTATTTCTTTCGTTTCCTGTTAGAGTATGAATTAATGAAAATAAAAAAGCAAGTAAAGACCATAGGAATATCATCGGTCTTTAGGAATTGGCGCATTTCATGATTTTGCTTATTAGAGAGCAAAGTTTATTCGAGGCTATCGATATAAACAGCTGTAAACAGTTTGTTTATCTTAGTAATTAAAATACACCCAGTTTTTTTTTCAAATCGCTCACGCACGTAGCACATTGGGTTTGATTATTAAAAAACCTTCATAATTGTGACTGAATTGTCAAAGGTAGTGCATCAGATGTTATTGAACTAGAGTGACGTCCGTATTGGGGAAATATTAGGTTGAATTTCATCCGTCTCCTCTGAAGTACGCGACAGAGGAGGGGGCTGAAATTCAGGCTAGGGAAATATTAGTCGCCCCACCCCTCTCCCCGAGGGCTTATAGAGCTTTTACGGTTTTGCCTCTTCACATCAGTTGAAAATCTGCGTCCAAAATAAACAACTTTGGAAGGGTTGTGCGGGGCTAATATACTATTCCTGTACCAAAATTTGCATATAAATGCAGTATTGATTTCACCAAACGTATTAACAGTCAACATAGTGACATTTGTTTCAACCATCTGGAGGAATAATTTTAACGAAAACATATGCAACGGAAGTAAACTTGATAAAATGGAAGTTACGTTTTATTTTTCAGAGTAGTATGGCCATTAGAAATAATTCACAAAAGGCAAATTTCAACTGGGATATGAAACTCCATTTTGCATCCTTGTGACTTTTTTTTTTACGAATTCAAATAGAACCAGGAGCGATTATTGTCATCTATTGACATGTCTTGAAACTGAACAAAGATAGTCACAATACAGTCGAATAAGAGAGATTTTTTTCATTGCGTTCAATCAGAATAATATTTCTGACTTAGAACTGTTTGTTCAGCCTGGGACGAGTTTGGTTTGGATTAATTCGTCGCCAGATCGATCAACACAACACAAGGAACCTGTGATGCACGGGCGTTGTTCATGTAGTTTTTTTTGCAATCTTTAATTTTTGTTATATACATTTTGTGATTTAGCTCCTATCATACAAATTATCGCAATGACTTATAAAACAAAAACTCAGTCCCAAAAACCCCTTGTTTTCTATAAAATTATTATATTGAAGACAGAGAAAATCCCCGGTAGACTCTGCGACGCCATGCGGTAAATTCTAAGTGCTTTGTATGGCGTCAGAAAACTAGATTCCCTAGCATAACGAAATTGAGCCGCTACAACAATAGAGCTGCTACACACAGAGGGCCAATGAAATTAGAAGCTTCCGACAGCTGCTACACTTCAGAACTAAGGTAGTAATTATAGTTTTTACAGCAGTCGAAATAAGCCTCGTATTTGACCCGCTATGTACAGAAAACTGCGCGAACACAGGAGTGCGTACCAGTTTCCCGGCCGAAACAACCCGCTGAAAAAGAAAAAGAAACTACCTGCGAGGGCCAAATGGCCGAACACAGCCACAGGACAATTTTTGGATTTGGCCTCCCTGATCAAATTCGTATTGTATTGCTTTCGCTTTCGTCGAATGCAATTAAAGTTCACGATAGAAAATAGTTTACTGTTTTTGCTGTTCGCATGAAGATGATGCGTGATAATAATTTCACGCTATTTGTACACTGTTTGTCAATTTGCAGCTTTACTTCGATCTTACCCTGTAGTACTAAATTTTTTTGCCGCTTATTAAGTTTTAGAAGCAGCTAAGCTGTCTGATCGTGTTCTTCACTTGTTGTCTTACTTCTCTGATCTTCCAGCAGTACAGGATCGGGTTTAGAGATGAGTTGAAGTACACTAGAGTTATTGTAGCTAACCAAGCCACTCCATTGTTTATTCCATTCACAAAAAGCATAACCACAATACTAACGGGAACATAGCAGACAACTAATGCTATTTGAACCCACAAAATGCTAGAAACCGTCTTTTTGTATCTTGCTATGTTTCAGCGGAATCCCTCCTCCGTTCGGTTGTCCTTGGACATGGTTTTGTATTTGAGCTTGTTGATGTCGTAGTGTCAGGTGGATCTTCGTGTAAGAGAAGATCGAAGTTACCAGCGAAAGTATTATGAAAACAACGATTTTTGTCAATCAATATCTTCTCTCCACATCCCTATCGGCACACCTAAAGCACCAATTAGCCAAAAACAAATGATAACTAGCCAAACTCCGCCTTAATGTTACGACATGTCTGTATCTTAGCCCCAACAAACAGGGCGAGAAGTCTGTCCACACTTATTGGTGTCGACGTCAACATAGATACTCCGCACAAAATCGTATTTGAATTTGAATAAACTTGGTAACATAGTACAAAACATTCACGTTCATCTGTGTTATACGAGACATAATCGTAGTTGCAAAGATTGGTTGTACAATAAGTCCAACACAAAGATCAGTTACCGCCAGGCATCGAAATAACAGTTTTGTTGGAGGATGAATCGAAGACACTCTGTCAATAGCAATGATTGCTAGAAACATTGCCGAGAAATGCAGTGAGGGAAAGAAATATGTTCAAGGCTGTAAGACATTCAGCTATGCCTGCTGGTAAAGCGCTGAACAGTAGTGTACTGGAAAAAGTTTCCATCTCCAGTAACGTTCGCCATTGTTCTTTGGGTGGGCCGGAAAATTAAACTTCTGTCAGGTGTTTTTAGTTGACTGAGGAAAAAACCATCAGCTTGCAGCTTAGTCAGTGGGATGATGACTATATATGTGGCTAATAACAAGTCCAGTTGTGCTTTATAACTGTTTTTTACTGGATTGTCTATTAATTTGTAATGTCCCGCTGTTTAACTATTGCGGAGGCGGTAAAAAGAATCAGACTTTTAAATTTTACTTTGCTGTCCATTCTCTGGAACTTATGAAGACAGGTTTGGGATGAAAGTGACAGATATGTCAGTTGCTCAGGCATATTACCTCGCTTAATTACCAATTTAAAAAAAATTAGATTGTCTTATTTTTTCGTTGCTGTTAGAGTACGAATTAATTGAAAATAAAAAGCAAGTAAAGACCAAAGGAATAGCATCGGTCATATGTGTTTAGGCAAGGAATTGGCACATTTCAAGTTTTTGTAAAAGAAGCAAAGTTTATTCGAGTCTATGGATTCATATAACAGCTGTAAACAGTTTGTTATCTTAGCAATTAAAATACACCTAGTTTGTCAAATCGCTCACGTAGTACATCGAGCTTGATTATTAAAAAACCTTCATAATTGTGGCTGAATTGTCAAAGGTAGTGCATCATATATATAGTACCGTGACGTCAGTATTGGGGAAATATTATTTTCCACCTTTCGCTTTTAGTTATTAGTTTTCAGCTTTTTTCCACCACGTTTTGCCTCTTCGCATCAGTTGAAAAACTGCGTGCAAAATAAACAACGATGGAAGGGTTGTCCGGGGATAAGTATACTATTACTTAAAAAATTTGCATATAAATGCAGTATTGATTTTACCAAACGTATTAACCAGCCTTGATAGTGACATTGTTCACCATCTGGAGGAACAATTTCAGACGAAAACATTTGAAACGGAAGTAATCTGAATAAAATGGAAATAAACGTTTATTTTTATTTTTCAGAACAGTATAGCCATATAGAAATAATTCACAAAAGGAGAATTTCAACTGGGATATGAAAAAAGTAAAAAAAAAAAAAAAAAAAAAAAAACTCCATTTTGCATCCTTGTGAACTAAATAACACAATAAAATAAAATATTTTTTACGTAATATCAAATAGAACACCACAAGGCAGCGATTATTGTCATCTACTTGACATGTCTTGAAACTGAAAACAAAGAATAGTCACAATACTAGTAGAATAAGACCCAGTAAAACATCGAACCTTGTCATGTGTCGAACTAAACTCATGATCAGAGAATTAAGGTCTTCGAGAAGTTTGTCCTTTTAAATTAAGTACGGACTGATTTTATTTGCTTCGACGTATCTGTTTTTTTTCCGCCTGAAGCTGGTCTGAAGCAGAGGAGTATAAACTAACGAGCTGAATGTCTATCACTTGTGGCTCATGTTGTGCCGTGGTCAAACCGTCGCAACTTTTTCATCACTAAACTAATTGCATAATTAAAAAAGATACATGTGACATGGATATTGAAGCCTACGGATTTAAATATTTCGCATTGTCGACTGAAGATGTCTTCAATTCTTTGTCCCCGGAAGACATATGAAAGCTATGGGCAATTTAATATTATTTGACTCGGAAAGAAAAAAAAATGACTGCGTTTTGGCAACGCACATTGTAAACTAGCACCTGTCCTGTTAGAAAACTTGCCAGCGCGTGTTTTGGTTCCGTTCAATTTCAGACTAACAACATATTACAACCCCGGACGTAAATTGATAAAAATGCGAAGTTATGTTTTATTTTTCAGAGTTGAGTATGGCCATTAGAAAAATAATTCACAAAAGGCAAAGTTCAAATGTGATATGAAACTCCATTTGCATCCTTGTGACTAAAAATTAAATATATCATTTTTAAGAATTCAAATAGAACCAGGCGGAATTATTGTCATCTATTGACAGGTCTTGAACACTGAATTTTATTTACAGAGATAGTCACAATACAGTCGAATAGGAGAGATTTTTCATTCTGTTCAAATCAGAAAAATATTTCTGGCTTAGGGTGGTGGTGAACTGTTCTTTAGCCTTGGGACGAAGTTGGTTTGGATTAATTCGTCGCCAGATCGATCAACACAACACAAGGAACCTGGGATGCACGATCGTTGCTTCATTGTAGTTCTTTTGGAAATTTTATGTACTTTAATTTTTTGTTATATACATTTGTTGTGATTTAGCTCTCTATCATACAAATTATCGCAATGACTTATACCCATAAAACTCAGATCCCAAAAACCCCTTGTTTTCTATAAAATTATTATATTGAAGACAGAGAAAATCCCGCGTGAACTCTGCGGACGCCATGCGGTAAATTCTAAGTGCACTTTGTATGGCGTCAGCAAAAATATGGCTCTCAAACCGATATTTAACAGCCCAACAACAATAGAGCCTGCCACACACAGAGGGCCAAGGAAATTAGAAAGCTTCCGACAGCTGCTACACTTCAGAACTCAAGTTAGTAATGTATAGTTTTTACAGCAGTCGAAATAAGCCTGGTATTGGACCCGCTATGTACAGAAACTGCGCGAACACAGGGGAGGTGTCTTCGTACCAGTTTCCCCGGCCGAAAAACAAGCCCTAAAAAAGAAATAAAAACTACAGGCGGGGGCCAAATGGCCGAACACAGCCACATGAAAATTGTTCGGATTGAGCCGACCCTGATCAAATTCGTTATTGTATTGCTTTCGCTTTCGTCGAATGCAATTTAAAGTTCACGATTTATGAAAATAGTTACTGTTTTGCTAGTCCGCATGTAGATGATGCGGTGATAATAATTTCACGCTATTTGTACACTGCTTTGTCAATTTGCAGCTTTACTTAGATTTTCTTACGCGTTTAGTACTAAAATTTTGTTTGCCGCTGTATTAAGTTTTAGAAGCAGCTAAGCTGTCTGATCCGTGTTCTTCAATTGTTGTCTTACTTCTCTGATCTTCCAGCAGTACAGGATCGGGTTTAAGAGATGAGTTGAAGAACAGTAGAGTTGTTGTAGCTAACCAAGCCACGCCACTGTTTATTCCATTCACAGAAAGCATAACCACGATACCAACGGAACATAGCAGACAACTATATGCTATTGAAACCCACAAAATGCTAGAAAACCGTCTTTTGGTATCTTGCTATTGTTCAGCGGAATCTCTCCTCCGTTCGGTTGTCCTTGGACATGGTTTTGTATTTGGACTTGTTGATGTCGCTAGTGTCAGGTGGATCTTCGTGTAAGAGAAGATCGAAGTTACCAGCGAAAGTATTATGACAACGAAGCCTTCCTTAAATGCAATATCTTTTCTCCAAATCCGCAAAGCCTCCACTTTAAAGCACCAAGTAACACAAAAAGAAATGATAACTACCCAAACTCGCCTTAATGTTACGACCATGTCTGCTATCTTAGCCCCAACAACAGGGCGAAGAAGTCTGTCCACACTTATTGCGTCTCGACGTCAAGATGGATACTGCACACAAAATCGCGTACCTGAAGTTTCATAAACGTTGTAAACATAGTACAAAAAACATTACACGTTCATCTGTGTTATACCAGACATAATTCTAGTTGCATACAGTGGTTGTACAATAAGTCCAAACACAAAGATCGCAGTGCCCGCCAAGCATCCGAAGAACAGTTTTGTTGGAGGATGAAGCGAAGGTTCTGCTGTGAAGAGCAATGAGTGCTAGAAACATTGCCGAGCAATGCCAGTCGATTGTAAATAAAAATGTTCAAGGCTGTAAAACATTCAGCTATGCCTGCTGGTAATGTGCTGAATCTGAGTAGTAGTCTGCTAACATAGTTTACATCTTCAGTAACGGTCGCCATTGTTCTTGGGTGGGCAGCAAATTAAACTGCTGTCAGGTGGTTTTAGTTATTGAAAAAACCATCAGCTTGCCGCTTTATCAGTGGGATGATGATGATATATGTGGCTGATAACAAGTCCAGTTGTGTGTTATATAACTGTTTTTACTGGATTGTCTATTAATTTTTAATGTCCCACTGTTTACCCATGAGGAGGCGTAAAAACGAATCAGGACTTTGAAATTTTGCTTTGCTGTCAGTTCTCTGGAACTTATAAAGACAGGTTTGTGTTGAAAAATGACAGATGTGTCATGTGCTCAGGCATATTACCTCGCCTTAATTAACCAAGGTTTAAAAAAAATTAGATTGTGTCGGTTCCGGTGTTATTTTTTTTCGTTTGCTGTTAGAGTACGAATTAATTGAAAATAAAAAGCAACGTAAAAGACCAAAGGAATATTCATCGGTCATATGTGTTGAGGCAAGGAATTGCGCACATTTTCAAGTTTTTGTAAAAAGAGCAAAGTTTATTCGAGTCTATGGATTCATATAACAGCTGAAAACAGTTTGTTTTTGTTATATCTGTAGCACAAAAATACACCTAGTTTTTCATATCGCCTCACGTAGCACATCGAGCTTGATTATTAAAAACCCTTTATAATTGTGACTGAATTGTCAAAGGTAAGTGGCATCATATATAGTACCGTGACGTCCGTATTGGGGTAAATGTTACTTTACACCACCCTAAACCACGAGGGCGTTTTAGGAGCTTTCAACGGGATTTCTAGTTTCGCCTCTTCACATCAGTTGAAAAACTGCGTGCACAAATAGAACATTGATGGAAGGGTTGTCCGGGGATAATATACTATTACTATTCGCAAAATTCGCCATCTATAAATGCAGTATTGATTTTACCAAAACGTACTAGATAGTGACATGTATGCTCCAGCTGGAGAAACAATTTCAGACGCGAAAACATTTTACAACGCGTGAAGTAAACTGAATAAAATAGGGAAAATTACGTTTTATTTTTTGTCCAGAACAGTATATCCATATAGAAATTAATAATTTTAGTTTTTACATTACTCATAAATCATAGCATATCTTTTATTGTAAGGCGCATTTGATCATATTATATATGTTAATGTGCCGCCATTATAAATACTAAATATTATTAGGAGTATTATTATTATCTATTATGATTATTATTATTATCTTATTATTATTATTAAAATAATTCACAAAAGGAGAATTTCAACTGGGATATGAAACTCCATTTTGCTTCCTTGTGAACTAAAACAAAATGATTTATTTACAAATTCAAATAGAACCAAGAGCGATTATTGTCATCTGTTTGGACATGGTCTTGCACCTGAACAAAGATAGTTCACAATACATAGATGTTACTTATACGACATAGACATTTTCTGAGTGAGAATACGCACAAAGACGAGAGCAGATATGAAGGACCGTATTACCCCACGGGTGCTCAGTCCCCCTGACCGCGCGCTACGGAAAAACTCTGTTGAAAGCCCTATATTTTTGGAAAGAATTTAGTACCGTATAATAAACAATTTATTTCAGCGGAAAGTTGCTGTGAATACCGGCTGGGCATTTTTACTCGCTCAGTGTTTATTTTTTCTCGCTCATAGGCTCTAAAAAATTAAAAACTGACTCGTAAAAATACCCAGCCGTATTACACAACTTTCCGCTGAATAACCTCTATTTATTGAACTAGCGTGAGGTCCCGTATTGGGAAAAATATTTGCGTCGTTTATTTTTTTGCAGCGAGGTCCATAAACTTCGCAAAAAAAGAACGAGACAATATTTTCCATATACGGGACCGAACAAGCCAGTTCAATAAGTTTTAATTATAAATGACTTTTTTAAAAATGTGCTGATTAAATTAATGCAACCATTCTCGGCTAAACGCGCGCCGCGCCAAACTAAGCATATTCTTGCATCTTTTCAGGCCACTTTGCGAAAAGTTCCCCCCAAATTGTCCGCCAGACATGAGGAAAAATGTTTCTACTTAGATAGAAAAACAGGTTTTCTTTTGTTCAATGTTTCATAAAAGGAATTCGGCGAAATGAGCTCGCGAGCGGTCCATGATTGCGGTTCCTTATTGTGCAAAATTCGGACCGCTCAGCTAGGGAAACAATCTAATGACTATCCTTTTAGATGTGTGTGTGTAGAGTTTTGTCATATAATAAAGTCAAATAAGGTCCGTGACAAACGTCGAACTTTTCATGTGTCGAACAAAATTCAGAGAATTAAGTTCATGGAGAATTTCTACGTTTGTCTTTTAAATTAAATGCGGACTCATTTATTTTGGATCGACGTACATGTTTTTTTTTCCGCCCTGAGCTGTCCTGTAAGCAGAGGAGTATTAAACTAAACGCCTGAAGATCGTGTGCCGTTGTCCAAACGTCCAACTATATTCATCACTCCAACTAATTTGCATAATATAATTAATTAAAAAATAGTATATGAAAATGTATATTTGAAAATAGCCTCGATTTAAAATATTTACACGCATTGTCGACTGAAGCATCTTCAATTTCTTGTCCCCGAAGACATATGAAAGCAATGAGGCTAATTTAAATTATTTGACTCGGAAAGAAAATATGGCTGCGTTTTGGCCCGCACATGTACCACACATCGCACCTGTGCATGTAGAAACTTGCAGCTCGTGTTTTTGGTTCAGTTCAATTTCAGTAGAAAACATTTACAACGGACGTAATTGATAAAATGGAAGTTATGTTCTATTTTTCAGAGTAGTATGGCCATTAGAAATAATTCACAAAGGCAAATTTCAACTGGGATATGAAACTCCATTTTTGCATCCTTGTGACTAAAATATATTAATTTTTTTACGAATTCAAATATAACCAGGAGCGATTATTGTCATCTATTGACATGTCTTGAAACTGAACAAAGATAGTCACAATACAGTCGAATAAGAGAGATTTTTCATTCTGTTCAATCGGAATGATATTTCTGACTTAGAACTGTTGTTCAGCCTGGGACGAGTTTGGTTTGGATTAATTCGTCGCCAGATCGATCAACACAACACAAGGAACCTGGGATGCACGTTCATGTAGTTTTTTTGGAATTTTATTTACTTTAATTTTTTGTTATATACATTTTGTGATTTAGCTCCTATCATACAAATTATCGCAATGACTTGTTAACTGATATTAAAGTAATCTCTCTCACTACTTCTGAGAGGAGCTTAGCATCAGTAAAGCTATGTAATCATAACTGTTAATAAAATGTGGCTCAAGTAATAAAATTGGTCAAAATTGTATATCCATACTCTTGACATGAACAATACAATGAAAAAGAAGAATCATTAACTAGGTCATCTTCAGAATATACCACCTAAAGTCAGGAATGATCGTATAAACAAAATCTCCGTCCCAAATACACCTTGTTTTCTGTACAAATTATTTACAATGAAGACAGAGAAAATCGCCGGTAGACTCTGCGACGCCATGCGGTAAATTCTCAGTGTTTGTATCACGTACTATGACTCTCAAACGTAGATTTTTCATGTCCAACTAAGATAGGAATTATAGTTTTGGCAGCAGTCGAAAAAAGCCTGGTATTTGACCCGCTATGTACACAAAAACCTGCGCGAACACAGGAGTGCGTACCAGTTTCCCGGCCGAAACAAACCCTGAAAAAGAAAAAGAAAAAAACATGCTGGGAGCCAAATGCAATGGCCGAACACAGCCACAGGAAAATGTCTGGATTTGTCCTCCCCTGATCAATTCGTATATTTCGACTTCGTCGAACGCAATTAAATTTCAGGCAAAGTTGCTGTTTTGCTGCTCGCTGCTCTGAATCTGCCCCGGCAATCTGAACAAACCTTGTTCCTTTTTATCATATTGTTATGTTTTTGATTGTTACCTTTTGGTGTTTTACTTCCTTGGTTATCTGTTATTTTGAGTTTTGTTTCGATTAGAAGGTAATTGTTTACGTTGTAAAATGACTTAATATATCATGGCATCAGTAGCTATACTTTGAATCTGATAATAATTTCACGCGATTTGTATACTGTTTATCAATTTGCAGCTTTACTTCAATCTACCGTGTAGCGCTAAATTTGTGTGGCTTTACTTCGATCTATGTAGCTTAAGTTTTAGCAGCAGCTAAGCCGTCTGATCGTGTTCATCACTTGTTGTCTTACTTCTCTGATCTTCCAGCAGTACAGAATCGGGTTTAGAGATGAGTTGAATAAGACTAGAGTGTTTGTAGCTAACAAAGCCGCGCCATTGTTTATTCCATTCACAAAAGTATAGCCTCAATACTAAGGGGAACATAGCAGGCAACTAATGCTATTTGAACCCAGAGAATGCTTGAAAACTGTCTTTTTGTATCTTGCTATGTTCAGTGGAATCCCTCCTCCGTTCGGTTGTCCTTGGACATGGTTTTGTATTTGGGCTTGTTGATGTCGTAGTTTCAGGTGGATCTTCGTGTAAGAGAAGATCGAAGTTACCAGCGAAAGTATTATAACAACAAAGCTTCCTTTAACTCCAATATCTTCTCTCCATATCCGCATCGATGCAACTGAGATACAAATAAACCAAAAACAAATTATAACTACCCAGACTCGCCTTAATGTCACGACATGTCTGTATCTGAGCCCCAACAACAGGGCGAGAAGTCTGTCCACACTTATTGCGGTCGACGTCAACATAGATACTCCACACAAAATCGTAGCTGGAGTTTCATAAACTTTGTAAACATAGTACAAAACATTCACGTTCATCTGTGTTATACCAGACATAATCATGGTTGCAAAGATTGGTTGTACAATAAGTCCAACACAAAGATCAGTGACCGCCAGGCATCGAAAGAACAGTTTTGTTGGAGGATGAATCGAAGACGCTCTGTGAAGAGCAATGAGTGCTAGAACATTGCCCAGAAATGCAGTGATGGAAAGAAAAATGTTCAAGGCTGTAAAAAATTCAGCCATGCCTGCTAGGGTTGGGTTGAGTAGTATTAGTAGTCTGCTAAAATACTTTCCATCTCCAGTAACGTTCGCCATTTTTCTCGGTGATCAGAAAGTTTAAAAAGCTCCTTGCGAAGAAAGAGTTTTTTAGTTGAGGAAAAAACCATCAGCTTGCAGCTTTATCAGTGGGATGATGATTTTATATGTCGCTGATAACAAGTCCAGTTGTGCTTCATAACTGTTTTTACTGCATTGTCAATTAATTTTTAATGTTCCGGTGTTTTTAACCAGTGAGGAGGCGGTAAAAAGAATCAGACTTTTAAATTTTGCTTTGCTCTCCATTCTTTGAAACTTATGAAGACAGGTTTGTGTTGAAAAGTGACAGACGTGTCAGTTGCTCAGGCATATTACCTCGCTTACAAATAAAAAAACATGAGATTGTGTTATTTTTTTCGTTGCTGTTAGAGTACGAATTAACTGAAAATAAAAAGCAAGTAAAGACCAAAGGAATATCATCGGTCTTTAGGAATTGGCGCATTTCAAGTTTTTGCCTATTAGAGAGCAAAGTTTATTCGAGTCTATGGATACAACAGCTGTAAACAGTTTGATATCTTAGCAATTAAAATACACCTATTTTTTCAAATCGCTCACGCACGTAGCATATCGAGCTTGATTATTAAGTGCATCAGATGTTATTGAACTAGCGTGAAGTCCGTATTCGGGAAATATTTGTCGCCCTCCCCTCTCTCCGAGGGCTTATAGAGCTTTTACGGTATTTCTAGTTTTGCCTCTTCACATCAGTTGAAAAACTGCGTCCAAAATAAACACCGATGGAAGGGTTGTGCGGGGCTAATATACTATTCCTGTCAAAATTTGCATATAAATGCAGTATTGATTATTAACCAGCCAACATAGTGACATTTGTTCACCATCTGGAGGAATAATTTTAAACGAAAACATATGCAACGGAAGTAAACTTGATAAAATGGAAGTTATGTTCTATTTTTCAGAGTAGTATGGCCATTAGAAATAATTCACAAAAGCAAATTTCAACTGGGATATGAAACTCCATTTTGCATCCTTGTGACTAAAATATAGAATTTTTTTACGAATTCAAATAGAACCAGGAGCGATTATTGTCATCTATTGACATGTCTTGAAACTGAACAAAGATAGTCACAATACAGTCGAATAAGAGAGATTTTTCATTCTGTTCAATCGGAATAATATTTCTGACTTAGAACTGTTGTTCAGCCTGGGACGAGTTTGGTTTGGATTAATTCGTCGCCAGATCGATCAACACAACACAAGGAACCTGGGATGCACGAGCGTTGTTCATGTAGTTTTTTTGGAATTTTATTTACTTTAATTTTTTGTTATATACATTTTGTGATCTAGCTCCTATCATACAAATTATCGCAATGACTTGTTAACTGATATTAAAGTAATCTCTCTCACTACTTCTGAGAGGAGCTTAGCATCAGTAAAGCTATGTAATCATAACTGTTAATAAAATGTGGCTCAAGTAATAAAATTGGTCAAAATTGTATATCCATACTCTTGACATGAACAATACAATGAAAAAGAAGAATCATTAACTTGGTCATCTTCAGAATATACCACCTAAAGTCAGGAATTGATCGTATAAACAAAATCTCCGTCCCAAATACACCTTGTTTTCTGTACAAATTATTTACAATGAAGACAGAGAAAATCGCCGGTAGACTCTGCGACGCCATGCGGTAAATTCTCAGTGTTTGTATCACGTACTATGACTCTCAAACGTAGATTTTTCATGTCCAACTAAGATAGGAATTATAGTTTTTGCAGCAGTCGAAAAAAGCCTGGTATTTGACCCGCTATGTACACAAAAAACCTGCGCGAACACAGGAGTGCGTACCAGTTTCCCGGCTGAAACAAACCCCTGAAAAAGAAAGAAAAAAACATGCTGGGAGCCAAATGGCCGAACACAGCCACAGGAAAATTTCTGGATTTGTCCTCCCCTGATCAATTCGTATATTTCTCCTTCGTCGAACGCAATTAAAGTTCAGACAAAGTTGCTGTTTTGCTGCTCGCTGTTTTTAACGTTCGTCCGTAATCCTACTCTGAATCTGCCCCGGCAATCTGAACAAACCTTGTTCCTTTTTATCATATTGTTATGTTTTTGATTATTACCTTTTTGGTGTTTTACTTCCTTGGTTATCTGTTATTTTGAGTTTTTTCGATTTGAAGGTAATTTTTTACGTTGTAAAATGTCTTAATATATCATGGCATCAGTAGCTATACTTTGAATCTGATAATAATTTCACGCGATTTGTACACTGTTTATCAATTTGCAGCTTTACTTCAATCTACTGTGTAGCGCTAAATTTTGTGGCTTTACTTCGATCTATATAGCTTAAGTTTTAGAAGCAGCTAAGCTGTCTGATCGTGTTCTTCACTTGTTGTCTTACTTCTCTGATCTTCCAGCAGTACAGGATCGGGTTTAGAGATGAGTTGAAGAACAGTAGAGTGTTTGTAGCTAACCAAGCCACGTCACTGTTTATTCCATTCGCAAAAAGCATAGCCTCAATACTAAGGGAACATAGCAGGCAACTAATGCTATTTGAACCCAGAGAATGCTTGAAACCGTCTTTTTGTATCTTGCTATGTTCAGTGGAATCCCTCCTCCGTTCGGTTGTCCTTGGACATGGTTTTGTATTTGGGCTTGTTGATGTCGTAGTTTCAGGTGGATCTTCGTGTAAGAGAAGATCGAAGTTAGCAGCGAAAGTATTATAACAACAAAGCTTCCTTAACTGCAATATCTTCTCTCCACATCCGTATCGATCCACCTGAAGCACCAATTACCAAAAACAAATGATAACTACCCAAACTCGCCTTAATGTCACGACATGTCTGTATCTTAGCCCCAACAACAGGGCGAGAAGTCTGTCCACACTGATTGCGGTCGACGTCAAGATAGCTACTTCACACAAAATCATACCTGAAGTTTGATAAACTTTGTAAACATAGTACAAAACATTCACGTTCATCTGTGTTATACCAGACATAATCGTAGTTGCAAAGATTGGCTGTACAATAAATCCAACACAAAGATCAGTGACCGCCAGGCATCGAAAGAACAGTTTTGTTGGAGGATGAATCGATGACACTCTATGAAGAGCAATGAGTGCTAGAACATTGCCCAGAAATGCAGTGATGGAAAGAAAAATGTTCAAGGCTGTAAAAAATTCGGCCATGCCTGCTGGTAATGCGCTGAGTAGTAGTAATCTGCTAACATACTTTCCATCTCCAGTAACGTTCGCCATTGTTCTTGGGTGGGCAGAAAATTAAGCTTCTGTGAGGAGTTTTTGAGTTGAGGAAAAACCATCAGCTTGCAGCTTTGTCAGTGGGATGATGATTATATATGTGGCTAATAACAAGTCCGGATGTGCTTCATAACTGTTTTTATTGGTTGTCTATTAATTGTTTAATGTCCCTGCACTGTTTAACCAATGAGGGACCGGTAAAAGAATCAGACTTTTAAATGTTGCTTGGTTGTCATTCTCTGGAACTTACGAACTTCTCAAATCACACACGCAGCACATCGAGTTTGATTATTAAAAACCCTTCATAATTGTGGCTGAATTGTCAAAGGTAGTGCATCATATATAGTACCGTGACGTCAGTATTGGGGAAATATTAGTTTCTACCTTTCGCTTTTAGTTATTAGTTTTCACCTTTTTCCTCCACGTTTCGCCTCTTCACATCAGTTGAAAACTGCGTGCAAAATAAACAACGATGGAAGGGTTGTCCGGGGATATTATACTATTTGCGTTCAAAATGCAGTATTGATTTTACCAAACGTATTAACCAGCCTTGATAGTGACATGTGTTCACCATCTGGAGGAACAATTTCAGACGAAGGTAAGAAGTAAACTGAATAAAATGGAAATTACGTTTTATTTTATTTTTTCAGAACAGTTTAGCCATATAGAAATAATTCACAAAAGGAGAATTTCAACTGGGATACGAAACTCCATTTTGCATCCTTGTGACTAAAACAAAACAAAATAAATAATTTTTGAAAAATTCAAATAGAACCAAGAGCGATTATTGTCATCTATTGACATGTCTTGAAACTGAACAAAGATAGTCACAATACAAAGATGTTATTGAACTAGCGTGAGGTCCGTATTGGGAAAATATTGGTCGAGTTATTTTTTGCAGCGAGGTCCATAAACTTGCAAAAGAAGAACGAGACCAATATTTCCCAATACGGACCGAACAAGCTAGTTCAATAAAGTGTTTATTATAATGGCTTTTTAAAAATGTGCTGATAAATTAATGCAACCATTCTCGGCTAACGCGCGCGCGCCAAAACTAAGGCATATTCTTGCATCTTAGCGGTCCGTATTGCAAAATTCGGACCGCTCAGCTAGGGAACCAATCAGAATGCTCCTTTTCATCGTGGACCAGTTTGCCATATAATAAAGTCAAATAAGGTCCGGGACAAACGTCGAAACTTTTCAGAGAATTAAGTTCATGAGAAGTTTGTCTTTTAAATTAAGAGCGACTCATTTATTTGGATCGACGTACTGTTTTTTCCGCCTGAAGCTGTCTGAAGCAGAGGAGTATAAACTAACGACTGAAGATCGTGTGCGTGTTAAACGTCCAACTTTTCATCACTCAACTAATTGCAATAATTAAAAAAATATATATGAAAATGTATATTGAAGCCTCGGATTTAAATATTTCGCATTGTCGACTGAAGAGTCTTCAATTTCTTGTCCCCGGAAGACATATGAAAGCATGGGCAATTTAAAATTATTTGACTCGGAAAGAAAATATGGCTGCGTTTTGGCCACATGTAAACTCGCACCTGTCCTGTAGAAACTTGCAGCTCGTGTTTTGGTTCAGTTCAATTTCAGACGAAAACATTTACAACGGAAGTAAATTGATAAAATGCAAGTTATGTTTTATTTTTCAGAGTAGTATGGCCATAAGAAATAATTCACAAAAGGCAAATTTCAACTGGGATATGAAACTCCATTTTGCATCCTTGTGACTGAAATAAATTTAATTTTTTTACGAATTCAAATAGAACCAGGAGCGATTATTGTCATCTATTGACATGTCTTGAAACTGGGTTTTAACAGAGATATTCACAATACAGTCGAATAAGAGAGATTTTCATTCTGTTCAATCGGAATAATATTTCTGACTTAGAACTGTTCTTTAGTCTGGGACAAGTTTGGTTTGGATTAATTCGTTGCCAGATCGATCAACACAACACAAGGAACCTGCGATGCACGAGCGTTGTTCATGTAGTTTATTGGAATTTTATTTACTTTAATTTTCTGTTATATACATTTTGTGATTTAGCTCCTATCATACAAATTATCGCAATGACTTAACTGATATTAAAGTAATCTCTCTCACTACTTCTGAGAGGAGCTTAGCATCAGTAAAGCTATGTAATCATAACTGTTAATAAAATGTGGCTCAAGTAATAAAATTGGTCAATATTGTATATCCATACTCGTGACATGAACAATACAATGAAAAAGAAGAATCATTAACTAGGTCATCTTCAGAATATAACACCTAAAGTCAGGAATTGATCGTATAAACAAAAACTCCGTCCCAAATACACCTTGTTTTCTGTACAAATTATTTACAATGAAGACAGAGAAAAATCGCCGGTAGACTCTGCGACGCCATGCGGTAAAATTCTCAGTGCTGTATCGCTGACTCTAAAACGTAGACTTTTCATGTCCAACTAAGCTAGGAATTATAGTTTTTGCAGTGGTCGAAATAAGCCTGGTATTTGACACGCTATATGCACAGAAACCTGCGCGAACACAGGAGTGCGTACCAGTTTCCCGGCCGAAACAAGCCCCTGAAAAAAAAAAGAAAAACATACTGGGAGCCAAATGGCCGAACACAGCCACAGGAAAATTTCTGGATTTGGCCTCCTTGATCAAATTCGTATTCTTTCGCCTTCGTCGAACGCAATTAAAGTTCAGACAAAGTTGTTGTTTTGCTGCTCGCATGAAGATGATGCGTGACGGATGGCGCATTTTTAACGTTCGTCTGTAATCCTACTCTGAATCTGCCCCGGCAATCTGAACAAACCTTACTCCTTTTTTGTCATATTATGTTTTTGATTATTACCTTTTTTTTGTTTTACTTCCTTAGTAATCTGTTATTTTGAGTTTTGTTTCGATTTGAAGGCAATTTTGTACATTGTAAAAATGTCTTAATATATCATGGTATCAGTAGCTACTTTGAATCTGATAATAATTTCACGCTATTTGTACACTGTTTATCAATTTGCAGCTTTACTTCAATCCGCCGTGTAGCGCTAAATTTTTGTGGCTTTACTTCGATCTATATAGCTTAAGTTTTAGAAGCAGCTAAGCTGTCTGATCGTGTTCTTCACTTGTTGTCTTACTTCTCTGATCTTCCAGCAGTACAGGATCGGGTTTAGAGATGAGTTGAAGAACAGTAGAGTTATTGTAGCTAACCAAGCCACGTCACTGTTTATTCCATTCACATAAAGTATAGCCGAAATACTAACGGGAACATAGCAGACAACTAATGCTATTTGAACCCACAAAATGCTAGAAACCGTCTTTTTGTATCTTGCTATGTTCAGCGGAATCTCTCCTCCGTTCGGTTGTCCTTGGGACGTGGTTTTGTATTTGAGCTTGTTGATGTCGTAGTTTCAGGTGGATCTTCGTGTAAGAGAAGATTGAAGTTAGCAGCGAAAGTATTATAATAACAAAGCTATTCCTTCACTGCAATATCTTCTCTCCACATCACATTGCTCCACCTGAAGCACCAATTAACCAAAAACAAATGATAACTACCCAAACTCGCCTTAATGTCACGACATGTCTGTATCTTAGCCCCAACAACAGGGCGAGAAGTCTGTCCACACTGATTGCGGTCGACGTCAAAGATAGATATTTCACACAAAATCATACCTGAAGTTTGATAAACTTTGGTAACATAGTACAAAACATTCACGTTCATCTGTGTTATACCAGACATAATCGTAGTTGCAAAGATTGGCTGTACAATAAGTCCAACACAAAGATCAGTGACCGCCAGGCATCGAAAGAACAGTTTTGTTGGAGGATGAATCGATGACACTCTATGAAGAGCAATGAGTGCTAGAACATTGCCCAGAAATGCAGTGATGGAAAGAAAAATGTTCAAGGCTGTAAAAATTCAGCCATGCCTGCTGGTAATGCGCTGAATAGTAGTAGTATCTGCTAACATACTTTCCATCTCAAGTAACGTTCGCCATTGTTCTTGGGTGGGCAGAAAATTAAGCTTCTTGTGAGAGTGTTTGTTTAGTTGAGGAAAAAACCATCAGCTTGCAGCTTTGTCAGTGGGATGATGATTATATATGTGGCTAATAACAAGTCCGGATGTGCTTCATAACTGTTTTTATTGGTTGTCTATTAATTTTTTAATGTCCCGCACTGTTTAACCAATGAGGGACCGTAAAAAGAATCAGACTTTTAAATTTTGCTTTGCTGTCATTCTCTGGAACTTATGGAGACACGTTATTAGTTATGTTAGCACTCGGGTATATTAACTCGCTTACCATAATAAAACGAGATTGTGTTATTTTTTTCCTTGCTGTTAGAGTACGAATTAATAGAAAACAAAAAGCTAGTAAAGACCAAAGGAATAGCATCTTTTTAACACAAAAAATAAAGGTTTAGGAAAGGAACGGGCGCATTTTCAAGTTTTGGATTATTTCTGGGTCAACGTTTTATTGAATCTATGTGATTCATATAACAGCTGTAAACATGGCCTTCCTCACCATGAGTCCTCCATAGCTCGTCTAAACCGGCACCTGGAAGGTCATGGGTTCGATTCCCGTTGTGGCATGAGAGCATTTCTTCATTAATTTCAGCTGTAAACAGTTTGTTTATCTTAGCAATTAAAATAAACCCAGATTTGTCAAAATCGTTCACGTAGCACATCGGGTTTGATTATTAAAACTCCTTCATAATTGTGGCTGAATTGTCAAAGGTAGTGGCATCAGATGTTATTGAACTAGCGTGAAGTCCGTATTGGGGAAATAGAGTATTAAGCAAAAAACCTAACAAAAAACCCCTATTCAGACAAACAAAATGGCGATCGAAACTTAGCCATATATAATAATTCGGTGTTATTTTCTAACGCTTGCAACAATTTACTAGACTCTCATTTTTCGATTGGAATTATCAAGTAAAATCATGACGCTAAGCAGCTGACTCATTAAAAAAAATCTGTCAGAGCATTTTAGACAATATCCCGCTATTAAATGTTAATTAGGCGCTTTGATTGTGTTCTGAGGTGCCTAAGCGCAGTTTCTCAAAATTAAATATTTTGAAATCGTAACTATCCGAGGTGCTCTCCATTTACCTTAGAAAGTCTTTAATATCATCAAAAATCTTTCAGCCGAGAGGAGATACATATAGCTTTAATTTGTTGAATGATTTTCAATTAAATTCTGGGTGATACACAAAATCGTTTGTAAAAAGTTCAGTGTTGTTTTATTCAAAAACCGCTTTACAGATTTTCCTGAAATTTTTCGTCTACAGGTGAGTCAAACTACCATACTTTTAAAATATTATAAAATGGATCAGGATGCAATGTTTCTGACTATATTTCGAGAACATCAGCCTTGTTAAAAAAACCCCTAATAAGTTTTCCGAAATTGTTGCTAATTATAAATTATGTTGGCTTGGAAACCAGTGGGAAATAAAACTATCATCATGGCGTGATCATTATGGTACATTACAGCAACAAATCGAAGTTTGCGTTTTGAACGAGTTTTTGTTTTAAAAACCTCTCACCCACAACGCTAAAAACTACAATGCGAGCCACATTAAGTTTTAGAAGCATCTAAGCTGTCGGCAGAAATATTAATAAGATAGATTGTTTATAGAACTTCTCATGGATATATTTCTGTATTTTTATTTTTATTTTGTAGCCTTTTTTTTCGCTTTTCTTTTCTCGGAAGATACTAGCTTGTGAGCTACTCTTAAATTCAAGTTTAAATAAAAGTTTATGTATGTATTTATGTATGTATGTATGTATTTTCTTTCTTCACTTGTTGTCTTTACTTCTCTCATCTTCCAGCAGTACAGGATCGGCTTGTAGAGTTGAGTTGAAGCAACAGTTAAGTGTCTGTAGACTAACCAACCAAGCTACGCCATTTTAAACGAAAGAGAATTATATCTTCGCAGCTGAAAAGAAGGCCTGAAAAAATTTCAGGCTCCAACGAGATTCGAACCCATGACTTTGGCGATTCCGGTGGCAACGGTCTACCACTGAGCTATGAAGTCACTGGGAGCTGGTCAAGTGCGCCGTTCTATTTTAGTACCCGTGAATGTGATGAAATGGCGCTGATGAATATATGAAAATTAATTCATTTATGTGAACTGCGGGGTGGAAAAGAACGAAAGAGTAATAATAATAATAATATAAAAATAATAATATTTCTAATAGCGCCAAATGGCTACTAATCTGCCTCATGGCGCTTCTACAATAAAAAGTAAAAAATTAAAACAGCTAAAACAAACCGATACGAAACGGAGTAAAAAATACATTAGTTTAAAATAAAAGAAAGCGTTAAAAAGCTATCGTGACTTTAAAAGGTACGTTTTTTTTACACAATGTCTTCTTTTTTTAACACAAATGTCAATGGAGGATACAGCTAGAACCTTAAGTCAAACGAATAGTAGATGTTTCCATAGTCCTCGGTGCTGCCACAGCAGAGGCTCTTTCTCTGTATGTTTTTAAGTCCTAGCCATGCGCATGCGCATCATCGATTTACACTGCTCTTTATGAATTTTTGACAGGGAAAAACTGGCCGAACACGCGTCCTCTCTCGTACAGTCCGTCACTGCAATCTCTGTTTCCTCTGTGGCCCTGTAAAGAGAGCAGGGAAATAAGACACCTTGTATTTCATCTTTTAGTTTATAAAAACAAAGTGCCTTTGATAAATTTTGACAAGATAATTACTTACCCGTGAAAATTCTCCACTACAAATGACCATCAATACTTAGGAATGTTTTTCATTTTCTTGAGCAGGCCAAACTAGGGTACACTCAGAACATTGGGTCTACAAAACACGAAGCCGTGAAAAACATACAATACTTAGTACCGCTGATACTAAAAAAAAATAAAGAGAAGCATTTAGGGATAAAGAACTGTACTTACTGTATTTTAACCTCTCTCTCGGCAACCAGATGGTCGCCATCTTGAAGGCAGATTTCGTTCAGTGTGTGGCCATCCTGAGATAAAATCAAGAACAAAGGATTCATGTATTGGACGCTTTTTGCGATTGAATATCAAACGTTTTGGTTTTGTGTTTGCTTAGCTCTCTGATTGGTTCAATTGAAACGTGCAAACGTGCTCTACCTAATCAGAGAAAACTTGGTTCACGCGTTTCCCGCGCTTGGCACGCGTTGCTTGTTTTCCCGCACTTGGCACTGGTTTGCATTTTTTCCCGCGCTTACCGGCACGGGTTGCATGTTTTTTGCTTCGAGGTCTGATTGGTTAATTGCTGCGTTACTGCGTTCGTTTTGATTGGTCAGATGTGAGGGAAACCAATTTATCCACCAATCATTGGTCTGCACCGCTCTCCCACATCAAGACCTAACAGAAAGTGTTCAAAACGCGTTACCTGGTTAGAGTGTAGCGGCACAATCTCACTGGTTTTACCTGTGAAAATAATAGTTTAATAATAAGTACATTTGTGGTAGCCGCAGTGGAAGGTGCATTAGACTCTGGCTCGAGCGGTCTGGGTTCGAGTCCTGGCCGAGTCATGTGTTGTGTTCTTTGGCAAGACACTTTTAATACTCGCACATTTCCTCTCTCCGTCTAGGAGTATAAATGGATCGGCGAATTAGAAACCTGACAAAAATACTATTGGGTGGGGGGGGGGGGGGGGGGGGGGGGGGGGGGGGGGGGGGGGTGGGGGGGGGGGGGGGGGGGGGGGGGGGGGGGGGGGGGGGGGGGGGGGGGGGGGGGGGGGGGGGGGGGGGGTAGGGGAGGGGGGGGGGGTGGGGGGGGGGGGGGGGGGGGGGGGGTTACCTGCGAGGGAAGCATCCCATCCAGGGGGGAGTTATAATGCTCTTGGTGTGGTCAAGACTCTGTCAACTGCAGACATTTCCTTGATGTCTAGCATTGTCAACGGATAACGCCAATCTGAAAGACTCATTGTTAAATAATATCCAGGATTTACCTTTTGACTTCATCCAGCTGAGAAGCAGATCTTGATCATTTAATCCACCAGAGTTACACAGCATTATCTGACATGAAAGGTAAAGACTTGCTTTTATTACACTGTATTTGAAAGGAGCTATGTCACGAGTATTTTAAGTCTTTTTGCGATGCACAAAATTACCTTCAAATTGAAGGAAACCTAAAGATAATTGTTTATTAAGATACAAAAACACCAGAGGTAATAAGAAACCAACAGGAACAAGGATGGTTAAGGATGGAGAAGATTTAAGATTGCAAACGACGAACTTGAAAAAATTAGGATAAATATTTTCAAGATGCACAAACTGTGACGTAGCTCTTTTAATTCCTAAGATTGATCACATTCAATTTCTCTTTAGAATTTCAATGCATTGTCAAGAAGACAAGTAGTGAGAATATAGCAAATCATCATCTACACACCTTCATCTCTCCAATCGTAGTGTCCTTTCTAAAGTGTTTCTGAATCTCCACAGCCTCTTGGTCTTTCGACAATGAAATATGTTATGTTGAGTAGGACTGGTGCGGTATCTTCCCCCGGATAAATTTTGCACCCATCAACCTGGCAACAAATCAAACACATAGTCTGTAAATAAGCTTTTTATTAATAGGTGAAAGAACAAAAGAAGCGACTGGAGAGGGAAACGATTCTTTCCGCCGTTTTCGCCAGTAGAAATAACTATTCCTACCTCTTTCCCATTCCACAAAAATACTTCTGTGCCCCCGTTCATTCCACTTTGTACTAGAGACTTTTCGGGATGTTCTGCAATAAAATAACACGGAAAAGAAAATGAATTCTTTGACAGAAAATTAATCGCGATATTATGAACCAAAAGGTATATATACGCGAAAAAATTAGAGTCGAAGCTCCCGTAAGCGGACACCCTCGGGCACCAGAAAAAGTGTCCGTTTTTAAGAGACTCTAGCTCATAAGGTTAAACATGTAGTGTTTGTATGTAGCTGGGTACATGACCAAGTGTCTGCTTTAGAGAGGTGTCCGCCTAAGGGAGGTGTCCGTTAGCGGAGCTTCGACTGTATATGTAAGCTTATACATTGTTTTTCACCTAGAGTGATCAACTTACGTGTCAACTCTTCAAACAGATGGAGGCCTGAAGGTAATCTTCTTGCAATATGAAGAGTTTGACTTTCTACATTGTCTCTGAATGAATCCAACTAAAAAGGAACAAGCAAGTAGACTAGTAAGCAATCGCTAAGTACTAGTAGATTATGCATTGCTGTTCGTCATAAGATGAAGGGTAAAGGGGTTAGGTCAGCACTAGTTTATACTGTGGGATTCCTTGCTACATGACATTTTCGTGTGACATGTTAATTTCGCGAATTTTGCGATTTTTGTCAAAGTGGCGCGAAAATTAAGTGACGTCATATGTTAGCAGAGGTCTATTGGCTGTAATAAATCGCAAATTGGGGACGAGACGCGCGGGAAAGAGGGTCCCGCGGGAAGATCCCGCGCGTCTCGCTATCAATTTGTGAAACTGTGAAACAATACATATGCATGGTTGGGGGAAGTGGCTATTTACACTGTACCTTACAAACAGTTTGTAGGAGATCGGTTATGGAGTTTCTCCTGTCCATTGATATTATTAGTGCTCACTAGACACGCCCTGGTAAATAAAATAAAATGAATCAAAGGTTCCTCAGTCAAAATAAATACAAATCAGTTTTAATTTTCAAGTGAAATTTAAGAGAATAATAAGACAACTTACGTTTATCCTTCCAGTTTCAAACTTCAAAATTGCAATTGTCCCAATTGATTCCCATACATTTGTATTAACATTAGTATTGAGAATTTGGAGACAGTATCTCAAGACTGTTATTCCACTCTACTGTTTTATACCTGTTTCAGCACCAGGATGTTGTCTGTCACGGTATAGTGGTCACCAAAATGTACACTGACGGATATTTGATTTATACAGACATCATAGTCTTCCCTACGGAGAATTTAGAAATTTACAATGTTAGCTCAAGTTAACGTTTTTGCCTCAGGCGATGTTTCCTAGCTCCCTTCATTTTCCTCTGAACAATGTTAATCTGTTGGAGATGTTGTGACAGCGTGACTGTGTGTCACGTGGCATGTTAGAATATTGCATAGAATTATTGTTGACTAGCTACTGTATGTTGAGTTCAAGAATTTAGAGCGTAGAGTCTGAGTTCTCTGTGGAATATGAAGTTGGAGCCTGAATGTGCAGTTAATAATGATATAATGCGTCCTATGTCCGTTTGAATGCTCTTACAGTTTGGGTTTATGCCTATACAAGACTGCTTTTTTACTCTGACGACGACTGAGTGATGAATATAGAGTGTCGCAGTGTACTGAGAATGGGCCTTAATCACGCGGCGGCCATCTTAAATCCCAGAGGATTTTAAAACCTTTGTTTCCGCATCTGAAACCACGCGTAAACTTGTTTTGAAACGTCTGAATGCGAGGCTTGGGGGACCTTGGGGAATAAAAAGCTATTGTTTTTACCAACATGGCGGGCTGTGAAAAAGGCCCCATAGCAAGAAAAATGAACAAGAACCAAAATACTTTTGGTGATTCTTTGAAACCACTGCAATGAGTAAGGTTAACTTAATATCAGTTTCAAACAAAAGCTCACCGTTGCTTAAATAAGACTTTGTTCATTTCATCAACTTCAGCTCTAAGGACATCAGGGACTGAGAGAACTGTGGATACAGAACTTAACAAACTTAACTATGCATTATGAATATAATAGCACAAGAGGGCAAAATTACTGAATTCTGATTGGTTCAGTCAGAGGGCATTTTCTTTGATTCTTGTTTGTCAAGGGCAAAATTACTCCGAAGATTCCCGAAAGCTCGCACTAGGACTTCCGAAGAGTGGATAGTTGACCCGAAGAATTCCGACGATTTCCGAAGATGACCTGAACCCTTCCAACGATTTCCGAAGATGACCCAAAGATTGTCGAAAATGACCCGAGATCATCCAAAGATTTTCGAACGTGATCGGATGGTCAGCAAATATTTCCGATAGTCTCCTGAAGATTGCCGAAGACCACCCAATGTCTTTATTATACTAATTTTGCCCTTTATGTTATTAACAATGAAATCACGCGATTTTACTCCGCCCCATGCGAAATCCAAAAACTATTAACTGCAGTTGTCAGTGTGATCTTACTTGGATCATCCATGGAAATGAGAAGGTTTTTTCTCCTGTAGAAAAGCATGTACGCACTTTCCTTTCCTGCAAACTGGTGTTGAAGATCTTTCTCATGAATACACGTTATCCTTGAATCATTCACATCAAACCAACACTGTCCTGGGTCAGGCAAATTTTCTCTAAAGTAAAAGAAATCAAAATAATATTATAATGAAATTCAGTTACCCAACAAGTACTACTATATCCAGCCAACTCTCACCTTGCCTCTCGCCTTGCGGGCACCCCGTTATTACGGACAACCGCTATTACGGACAAAATCCAGCCCTCCACTCGGCGCTGAAAATGGCTCCCACTATTACGGACTCTCTCAATTTTATTGTTTTTGACGATTCGATCTGGAAACAGTGGAAGAGAAGAGCCACTATGCGCCGATAAAAACATTATTATTATTATACTATGTGGATTTCCACTGAAATTCCCATTTATTTTTTATTCTATTAATTAAGTAGACACCTTGAGTTCTCATACTGTAACATTTAATATGTTTTAACTCCAGTCTGTTGTTCGCCATGTTTCAACTTGTATAAACACACTTCCAAAGACGGCTTCCGGAATATTTATTTTTGCATCGATTTCATGGTACAGGACTTTGTTTGTTCACTTTGCTTGCGCCTTTTCCTTTCAAACTGATTATTTTAACGGCACTTTTTTTTCCTCACACCTCGCTATTGCGGACTCTCGCTATTACAGACTCGAGACTATACGTCCTGAGGGTGTCCGCTATAATGAGAGTTTCAGTGTAGCAATGTATTGCAAAATAAATTAAATGAAACAGAATTTCAACATACCCTTCCGATGACGACTGAGTGCTTCTTCCATGAAAGTCATTCCCAAGCGAACTTGGTTCTTCCTTGCTTTGGACTGGTACTGAATTATCCGAATTTTCACCATCATTGTGTAATGACACCCATCCCGCAGAGAAATCACTGAAGCTGAAAACGTCTGAGTGTTTCTTGAAAAACTGAAAAAACAATTTACATAATTATGCCTTCACTGGTTAGCGTAGTTGGTCGAGTGCCAGTTTACAGATCAAGCAGCTTTTTTTTCTCTCTAACATCTGCAATATACCACATCTAAGCACTCTGTAAGTTACTATGATTATCAGTTGAGTAAGGCGCGATCGATGGCGTGACAAAGTTTACAGGTTAAAACTACGTTGTTACC
Source organism: Desmophyllum pertusum (assembly GCA_029204205.1). Classification (NCBI taxonomy): domain Eukaryota; kingdom Metazoa; phylum Cnidaria; class Anthozoa; order Scleractinia; family Caryophylliidae; genus Desmophyllum; species Desmophyllum pertusum. The sequence goes on along the minus strand of MU827334.1, from coordinate 537,513 downwards.
ATGAGCAACTGACCTAGTTTCCAATGGTAACCTGTGTGTTGCTGACGCTTTGTTACCATTGACGTCAGTAACAGACAGAAAGTCTGGGTTACCATTAGAAACCTAGCCAGTTGCTCATGGCAACAACGTAGTTTTAACGTGAAAACATTGTCACCAAACTTCCCGCGCGCCTTACTCAACTGATAATCGTAGTAACACTCGATTCCTTTTAACACAGTACCTTTGTCAGTGGTCCGTACTGATTTTTGAATCGCTTATTCCAAGAGATACCTGTTTCCTTTGACATACACTAAACAAGATAAAAAAACAAAGTGGTCATCAATTGGGCTTCCTGTGGCTCAAAACAGTTACATGGCCTCATGTTATAAGTTAGCAAGGCCAAAGTAAGGCCTAAGGAATTGCTGGAATCTTATTAAACCGGTTACCGTATTCAGACATTTCTTCAGATTAAAATGTGACTAGTTAATAACTAACCATCATCTGTTACCTGACATAGCTGATTGACAGATGCAGCACCACCAAGCTTCCTTAGTAAAGTGGTAATCAGGTCCACAGGGTGACCACAGTTTATCACATCCTTCTGCCCATCCTCACCTTCTCTAACAACTCTCACTTGTTGCGTCTCCTTTGGAGACAAATAAACAAAAAAACTGACCTCTGACTGTACCTGAATTTGTCGGAGTTCATCTTCTTGCCTATGCTTAGTTATATAAATGACCAACTGAGCGGCCTTTAGCCAATTGGGATTCTCAATATATTTTAGCCTGCGAGCGGGCTCACATTTAGGGCCTCGCATGTGAGCAGTGAAGTTGCGAGAAAAAGCTGGCAAAGCAAGGAGACTGGGGTGGGACTGATGTGCTTTTTGCAGTTTATAGTAAACACTTTAAAAATACTTACGTGTACCACTCCTGCTTAGCTACAGTAGCTAGCCTTCTCATTGGTGCATTCTCATGGCATCACCTCTCGCACTTGAGAGCCGTAAGGGGACCTGCTCGCGCTTGCGAACTAAGCATATTTAATATGTTCTACATGTACAATACATGTATATGTACATTCTACTTACAGGCAGCCTCCACATTCCCAGTCCCCTCCACATTCTCATGGCATCGTCGCCACACACTTCAGGCCTAAAAGGGGCCCTACTTGCAAGCTAAACATTATTCATGTTCTGATGTATATTTTACTTACAGGTGAACACCACATTCCCAGTCCCTCCGCATCACGAATGTATGCATGGTAATGTCCACCATAACAACTACCACTAAAGAAAAGAAATGAAATAAGCTGAAGTGTATGGAGAAACTCAGTATATATTTACTTCCCAAGCCACAAATTAAGTTTCAGTACTAAAAAAGAACCTGTTCTCCAAAAAAAACAATAAACTTTGAGGGAGCCATTAACCAATAACATAAAACAAGGTATTTGCCAACAAAATAAACAGACACCTACCCATGAATTACCACAGAAAATAAATCATACTCTTGATCTCCCTGGACCTCACAGTTGGATTCACAAAATTCATTCATGTTCAGTGTAACAGGAAAGGAATATCTTTTGTTGTCCTGGAAATGAACAGGTAACACAAACAATAGAACAAAAATATATACCGTTACATTATTTTCTTGATGTACAAGAAACAAAGGGAATGGAGAAATCAGGGAAATGAAAGGAGTGGAAAGATAGATGAATAGAAGGGAGAAGAAAGTAATGTACATAGGTTACCTTGAATCGTTCACCTCGTTGAAAGTCATAGTCAAACCTCAGCAATGAAAATGTCAGGATTGGAGGAAAGAGTCCTGATCTTGGACCCCTGGTGAAATATAGAAAATATTATACTACCTGAAAAAAGTGATCAAAGAGTGACCTGTAGACATACTGAAAAGTACCCATATACACCTAAATAAAAAGGTTGCTGTCATCGATTGGTGTTTGGCGTTTGGTGTTTGGTCATTCATTACTCCCGGTGTATTCTGGGGGAAGACTATTGCTTGGCGGCGCTGTGTGTGCGACGGCCGTCTTGGATCGCAGTATGTCTGCACCATACTCCAGGCATACTGCGATCCAAGACGGCCGTCGCACACACAGCGCCGCCAAGCAATAGTCTTCCCCAGAATACACCGGGAGTAATGAATGACCAAACACCAAACGCCAAACACCAATCGACGACAACAACCTTTTTTATTTAGGTGTATACATGTACACATGGATGGGATGATGACTACTGGCATGAAGAGTAATGATGATGACGACAACGATGATGATGACGATGACAACGATGATGATGAATGAAGATGATGGTGAAGATGATTCTGCAAATTATGGATTCATTAAACAAACCTTTACAGCATCAACATGCTTGTCACATGATCCACACTTGTACTGATTGGCTCCTTCCAAGATCTCCATGGCAAACATAACTCATGGACAGGCTCTGCTCCAAGCCACTGCATCCAGCGAGAATCAGGGAAGGTCAAGGTAATCTTCCTAATAAAATAATATTATAATATTAAAATTAGCATTATTGAAAATAATCTGCAAACAGTGACTGTAAGTAAAATGCAAAATTCTACCAAAACTATCATTATCATTATTACATTGTATATTTAACCTCTCTTTCACTGACTTGATCACATTCTTGACAAATTACCTGATAATCAATACAAATTGAGATACTGGCGTTTAGTGATTTGGCTTGGTCGAGGGAAAAACAGACATCTTGAAGAAATGCGAAGGGTCAGACACTGTGACAGCAATGCGTCAGTCAATTCCATCCCCCCTCCCCAGGCATTAGCCCTTCTGGTTTTTATCTCAAAGAATCCTGGCTTTGAGTTAATCAGTTAAAATGAGAAATTTGTGGTTAACTAGCTCAAGGATGTTAAAATGAGATGGTAGATACACAGAAAGATCGGTTGGTTTTCTTGCCCAGAGACAAAGAATTTGCCATCTTTTTAACTGTACCGTGGAGCAATTTGAACAGCTCAATTGTCCCCACTATGGAGCATTTACCCAGGGTTTTTTTTCAAAAACATGCTTATGCCCTGGGTCAGCCTGGTGGGTGGAGGGGAGGGGAATGGGTACTGGTGGAATTGACTGATGCATATAAACCTTGCAATGAACTGCCAGCAAACACAATCAGGGCTCAAACAATGAATAGCACTTACTTTAGTCCACTGATGTTTCCATGATACAGATTCTTGATAAAAGCTTCTCCAGCTGTGCCAACAAGAGAAGATTCTAAAGCGCTAAATAAAATTCTGTTCAATTCTTGAACATCCTGTTGCTGAAAGCCCTGGAATTAATAAACCAACAGGTGGTCAGTATCAGAATTCATTATTTAGAGCTGCATCAAGGTGGATGTACACAGTCGGGGAACAAGGGTAGGTTTTGGCAAATCTTTGTGAAAGCACTTGAAGAGTTTTCAATTCTTATTATCCAATCAGAAGCAAGCGCGAGCACTCACGAGTACTCCGAAAGCAATCACGCCAGCAAATACGTCATGTTGCTTAGCAACTTCGGGGACGAACATCACAAGCTCAGTTCTGTCTCGGAGGCGGGATTTTGTCATCAACTGGTACTTGTTCCCCTGACTGTACAGTTTGTAAGACAACAATCATGGCATTTTCAGTCTATTGATATTTAGTCATGCTGTGCATATGTTTGTGTCATCACCTCATTTCTTATCCAACCAAAACTATCTGTCAAGTCAGAAGTGTTGGTGCTGTCTTGATCTAACAGAAGAAGTTTAGCAAACAGTTTTCTGAAGTTGAAGTGGTATCACTCTGACCTGAAAAATATAAAGTACATAATTATATATAGTCAAAGTTCCCGTAACCAGACACCGTCGGGAAGGAGACAAGGTGTCTGCAACTGGAGCTGGCTGCTTACAGGAATGTGTAAATACAGAGTTTGTATGAGCTAGAGTTCAAAAGAGGTTTTTGTCAAGAGACAAAAGTTAAGAGCTGTCTGCTTACACCAAGAGTGTCCTGCAGAGAGAGTGTTGACTGTAATCAAATTTACCTTGTCAGTTGTGGCTTGGTAGAGCAACCAGAGACCTTTTCTAAAATCTCTTTACTCTTCTTAATTTTACTCTTATTAATTTTTAGATCTGCTTCAATATATAATAAATAAAATATCCTACCTTTGAATTTGTTTCATTATTGGGATCATAACTAAGATCTTCTGCTCTAAGCTGGAAAAGGCCATCTGAGAAAGAAAGAAACTTTTTGAAGACATCAAAGTATCAAGTGTTTTTCAAACAAATATCAAAATATAGTCAATTAACTCCCATGATCGCCTTTATAAAAATACATTGCACAGAGTTAAATATAAAACGTTACCTCTAAATTCTGGAGTAAAGAACAACGTCTGCAGTAGAGAATTTAAATAACAAGTTGCTCCTTGGTTCCGCAGGCCACAGATTCTGGTGTGTCCTCTTGGTTCATGTGGACAGATCAGCTGTTTGGAACTCGAGCTCCCAGCTGTACTTGCTGATTTGTCGTGTTCCGACTTTTCTTCGTCGGTTTCAAAAAGAGACCCGAACATAATTCAATATATCACTGTTATCTTGTTAAACAGACATGTTAAATTACCGATGTTAGCTGATTTCAATGCAGATTGCACCATCGCAAGCGTAGTTTTCGCGGTTTCGCGGAATCATGAATTTTTTTCACTCCACTTCCGCCATCTTGGTTTTCTGTTTACGAGCCCGCGATCGAGATGACCAAAAAGACGTCAAATACGTGGTGTAATAATCATATAGTGGTTTACAAAAACAAAACAATAATTTGGGTGGGTAGGGGATAGATAGGGGATACCAGGGGGGCAGCAGCGCCTTTGATCTTGCCGCTTTTCCGCAATACATGATCGCACAAGTAAAGAAATCTGTCAATCATTCGAGAAACGTACCTCTACGGAGTTTGCTGTGGAATTTTCATCCATGGTGTCCCACAATGACCAAAGTTCAGTTAAACAGCGACCGAATCGTTCCATAGATGTTTGGACGTGGAATCGCCAAAATATTTCCGAACGAACACAAACGCACGTCATGTCAGCCATCGTCGGCCATGTTTATTTTAAACACACCAGTACTTAGTCTCGCTCGGGCCAAATTTCTAAAATGTGCAATCATATATACTAGGTCCCAGGCCTCGCTGCTAGCCCCCCTGGGGATACATTGTAAGAAATCTTCTCTCTGAGAATAAATTAACGCTAAAAAAGGATAAAGTTTGTTAGTTAAGTAATATTTCTTAATCGAATTGAGTTTATTTTCTGTGGGTCTTAATCACAAACGGAAGCCCGTCTTTCATATGTCAGTAATCCCAACTCCTCCCTACACAGTATGCAAAGTGTACTCCAATATGGCGGACGACACGTGAATTTGTTGTTTGATGGTATGTTCGATTCCTGGACAGATTTACTGGCAAAACCTTTTGTGTGAGATAATTTTTGATGAATGTGAAGAAGGAGTGTTTGATATTTGCGGAAGTGCAAGCGATCGGATTTTCAACTATATGCCTTTGCTCATTTGTCCATGTATTATAGAACGGTCACATGCCTCACATTCATCTGAAAATATGACAGAAACAGATATAACTTCTCAGAACCAACTGGGATTTGAGCTACAACAAGACGAAAAGAAGCCACAAAAATCATCCAAATTAGGAAAAGTTATCCTTGGAATTACAGGCGCTGCAGCAGTTGGACTTGTTCTCGTCACGACACCTTTTTTGACTCCAGCTCTGAGGAAGATCTGCCTCCCTTATGTACCAGCTACAGAGAGACAAGTTGCGAATATCATGCGTATGGCACAAGCTTCCAAACGACAAGGGTCAACTTTGTAGACTTGGGGAGTGGAGACGGGAGAGTGGTTTGTATCATTTAGGGGCGACCCATTTAACTTCTGAGGGGGGGGTGGAGGATTTGGTATAGGCAAGAATTTTTTTTTTAACCCTTTCATGCTGCAGGAATTTTTTTTTCTCGGAGCATTTGTGTGCATGATATTTTTTTCTCCATGTAACATGCTGCAGGATATTTTTTTTTCTGTGTGTATGGGCGAGGAAAAGTCGCCTTTCCGTTGTGACTGACCTTTGATCGCCATCTCGTTGCTTTTTAATACGTTCAGTAATAATACATATGTATCAATAATACATATTTATTATTACTGAATGTAAAAGCAATGAGATGGTGATCCTTTCCACTTGCACTGATGAAAGGAGTCAGGCCTTACGCCTGCTTCTGGACATGCTTTCTCTTTCATTCCATCGTACCACATCCATTGGCCCTGCACACATATCTTGCAGGTATAGTGGTGGCTACCGACAGGCTCGTAGACAGGATTTAGAATGGGGAGGTGCGTTAAGAGTACCAAAGTGCAATCATACGAGCGCCGAAGGCGCGAGCTTCTAGGGGGTCCGGGGGCATGCCCCCCCGGGAAATTTTGAAAGATTAGGTTTGTCTGAGACTACATTTTGTGCGTTTTGAAGGCAGTTTTGACATGGAACCGAACGTAAAAACATGAGTATTTCTGGAACTGTTCAGTTAAATTCAAAATGGATTTTTGACAAACAGGAACTTTATGATGAAAGAGTACTAGGAATACATATTGCGGACCTTCGATTAAAGCCAAAGGAGTGAATATTTGGATGAAGAAAATGACTCGCTTGATGCTGTCTTTCTCGATGAAGACCATATGTAAAACACGTTCAAGCTGCGATTGGTTTCATTGGTTTATTGGATGAACCAGTTGATTCAGACTTCATTTTCAAACTACTACTAGAGCACAAGCACTACTATTTCACTTCTTTTGAACCATCGGTTCACAATAGGTGGACTTCCAAAGCCCGCGGTTTATAAGGGAGTACCCCCCCCCCCCCCCCCCCCCCCCCTGGGCCACCAAATCTTGGATTTGACAAAACTGTAGACTGGTACTGTGTAACCACAGCTATAATAAATAATTATTAATGTACAGAAAAAGCTATCTGAAGAAGGAAGATGCAAAAATTATTGTAGTTCCAGTTCCCCTCTTGCCCAAATACAGATGCTATTAAATCCCAACTGCCTGCAGCAGCTGAAGATGAAGTTGAAGTCAGCCCAGTAGTGTCTTGCAGGAATTTTTTTTCGGACCCACTGAACGTGTATGAATTTTTTTTCACGTCAGTGGTCGTGTGCACGAAATTTTTTTTCGTACAAGTTTTGCTTGCAGGATATTTTTTTTCAAAATCCTCCCACCCCCCCCCTCAGAAGTTAAATGGGTCGCCCCTTAGAAAAACACAGTCGACAAAATCTGGATCATTGGATCGGATCATCGGATCGACCACGGATTGGATCACGATCAGATCATAAAAATATCCAAACAAATAATCTGATCTGATACAGGTTTTGTTGACGCCATCATAAATAATATTCATTTGCAAATTTTTATAATTATTGAACTAACTTTTGGAAGTGACACTCAACACTTTCCTGTTTGTGATTGACAGGTAATTACTGCAGCCAGACAAGGTTACCAAGCTCATGGTTATGAACTCAACCAGTGGCTGGTGTGGGTATTCAAGACTGCAGGCCAGGTTACAAGGACTTCATCATAAGGCTACATTTTCCAGGGCTGACTTGTGGAAGGTGAAATCTGACTGCCGTTTTTTAAAATTCAGTCCAGTGGTACAACACCAAGTTGATGATTTCAAATTCTCATCACTTGTCTGCTTGAAGGTGTATTGATAGGAGAAGATAGCTGTTGATAACTCTTGCAAATTTTATAACAATGGGGGTTCCTGGTTTTGCTTCAGAATTAGGTTGACACATTGTAATTATCTCAAATCCTCATCAGATTGTCCTTTTCTTTACAGGTTAAACTGTCGACCTATGACACTATTGTAATATTTGGCGTCTCCGAAATGGTAAATTTGTTCAATTATATAGCTTAGCACTCCAGCAGGCATCAGCCTTCATTTTCTTATCATTGTGCTCTAACTTTTATATTCTAATCTTTACATTTTTTTTATCACACAGATGCCAAAGCTGCAAGATAAATTCCACTTGGAAATGAAGGACAATTCTCAAGTACTAGCATGTCGTTTCCCATTACCAAACTGGAAACCAACAGAAGTGATTGAAGAAGGAATTGACAGTGTATGGCTGTATCAAAAACCAAAACTATGATGTGACGTTCAGGATTGAAATGCAAAGTTGTGAATTATTAGGAGTTGAGAACTGAAGTCTAAGGATTTTGACATTGTGCGATTCCAGAAAATATCCATACCCACCCTAAGGAAGGTCAATGGAAATTCCGAGGGGGGGGGGGGATCTCAAACACCAAAATTTGAAAGAATGAAAGTAAACTGGAAATTTCAGGGAGGTGGGGGGGTTCAAACAAAAAACCTTCTGGGGGATGGATATTTTCTTTAGCAGACATCATGACTAAGATATTCACACTAATTTTATCAAAAATTAGTTTTGAAGGGTCAGATAAGATTTTATGATATTAATTAACATTTAGCACTCCACAATAAAGTTCATGTGCACAGCAGGGCTAATCCTCATTTATTATTCAGCACATAAGACAATAAAGTCATACAATCTATACCCAATCTCGTTCCCAGTCCTCGTTACCCTTGTCCAGCGGTGGAGCGGCCAACAAGGACCTCTGGGGGGGAAGCGATCCGCCATGACAGGATTCTAGGACTTCCGGTTCTACTGCGGCATGTGGTTCGACCCCATGTTTCAACTAACGGACGCCAAGATTCTTGGACTTCCGGTCTTACTGCGCAAGTCTGGCGGATCACTCTATCCCAGAGGTCCTTGTTGCCCTTGTCCATCGCTGGACAAGGGTAACAAGGACTCTGAGAACGAGATTGATCTATACCTACATGTACATTTGCATCAACAAGATGACAGACATTGTTACATCCTTACTTAGTTCAGACTTTCTCACAAGTAATTTGTAAAAAAAAACGGAAATTATAAAAACAATAACAACACTGATGCATTGTTTCAAACTTATTTAACTGTCCTTCCAACAAGACCATCTGCTAGTGTGTGAGCAACTCTCAAGGGTGTCTTCAGTAATGCTTAGTCTTGCACAGATAGTTTAATTCATCAACGTTCTTTAGCAGCAATGAAACACCAACAAGCTTCAAGTGTCAGGCTCATATCTAGAATAAGAAAACATAGCAAAGTTTTTTTTTAAATAAGTAAAACAATGCAAACAAATGCTGGTCCAGAATCGCTGGAAACATTTGCACAAACACTGTAAATATTGCCAAAATGTCCAAAGTGAGATTTTTCTACATGTAGCTTGACATGATTCGGTAAAATAATCTGTTACAACCGTAGCTGTTATGTCGGGGACGAGGGAGGGACAGGGGGGGAACCTGGGAGTATAGGGAGCGGGAAAGTCTACGGGAGGCAGGAGAAGAGAGAGAGAGAGGGCAGGAAATGGGATTTCCAAGGTGGTGGGAACCGAGAGAAATAGGATTAAAATTTAGCACGAAGAGGGGCTCCTAACTACAATGGAAGGGCGGGAACTTGGAGAACAGGTACAGGAAGCAGAAAGTTGCGACCCCCCTCCCTCCCCCATCCCCCTCCCGCTGTTATGGAAAAGCCAGTCCTCTTCTTTTTACGATATTTGAAAGCTTTGCCACATGGTTACTATCCAATGAAAACTTGGCCAAACTTGGTGAAAACCGATTATTTTTCGCATTGGTTCAATTCGCATTATCAATGAAACCATTTGACCATAACAATACACTGCCAGCAATTTAGTTGTTTCTAACTCACTTGCGTAATCGACCTCGTAACTCTTTGATCTGATCGTTCTTTGATGTTAACATCTGCTTCATATTCTTGTATTGAGTTTGTTTCATTAAATTTTCTTGTTAAGATCCTGAATAACAACAACGATCATTTTACAGTCACTATTCATATAATCACAATTAATAAAAATAGTTTAAATGCAATAACATTATAACATTGACGTAGATTAGACTGTCCACGTTGAACCACTAACCTTTAAGGCCTCATCCAGATCGTATTGAAGCTTTAAAACCTCATGCTACAAAAATAACCGATTACAATCAGATAAACTGTGAAAGATTCATGCACAAGACTTAGTCTCTTTATAAAGATACACTTAGTTAGCATGACATGTAATACCAGTGTGAAAATGGGCATTACACTAACATGAACTAAAACGTTTGTTTATGAAATATGCAAAATATTGTATGTCTGGGGATTACTGTAGCCTCCTCGCAGATTTTCTTTTGCTCAGGATTACTGATGACTCCAGTGAGAAAATGTTTGGAATAATCCTGTCAGTATACTTTATTAGAAGCACATGCATTTTGACAGGATTTGTTTCTTACTTTGCAGTTGGTTAAGTCATCATGTAGTGACGCAGCTTGGTAGAACCCTTTTCTTTTGACTGTGGAAAGAAAACATTTGGAACACTTTCAACAATGTACAGCTGTAATATTATTTGATTCAATGAAATGAGCCCCAAAGGCAGCTATTGCTCAATCACAATGGATTTTTCCATTTATTTATAGTTACCATTTTTCAAATCTAATTTGGCAGCAGCCATCTGCTCCTCTAGGTCAGCAACGTCTTTGCCATAGCTCTGTATGATGAAAGAAATAAAAAATACCAGTTGGTAAACAATTAAATCTGATGAACTTGCAGTGCCTCTAGTTGTATATTAAATAAATTGATGCCAGCAAAAATTGGGACATTATTACCTAACAAATGCCATAGTGTTTAAACCTGCGATGGACTAGCACCCCATCCCAGGGACTAATAGTAGCATTGTGTGGTTTCCAAAAATTTCCATACTCCCCTCCTCCCCTGGAGATTCCAGATTCACTTCATACATGTACATACTTTCCTTTCAAAATTTTGGCTTTTCAGACCCCCTCCATCTCGGAATTTCCAATGACCTTCCTTGGGTTGGGCATGTATGGATATTTTCTGGAACCACACATTACTTAGGAAATCATTTTTAGTATTAACCTGGTGCCATGACGTCATGTATGATTGCATGACAAGGTTATATGCAAGCATTACCGTTACCTTTACATTTCCTTTGGCTTTTAGAGCAGCTTGAGTACTTTCTAGGTCTGCCTGAAGTTTTACTTTTTTCGCCAAAAGCACTTGTTTGCCTAAAACACAACAACAACAGTGTGAATATTTGCAGATGTACAGTCAACTCTCTCAAAGACGGACACCATCGGGACCGACACCAACTGTCCGTCTGAGAGAGGTGTCCGGCTTACAGAGAGTATAGATGCAGTAAAACGACTGAAAAACGGCGCAGTCAGGCACCAACACCAGGTTCCGTTTTTTAGAGGTGTCTGTTAAGAGACAGTTGACTGTACATTATCATGTACATTTGTATTTATGTTGTGGCTTAAATTTGTTTTTGGAAAAATTTTCAACCAGTTTTAAAAAAAATATTGTTTTTTCCTTGTTTCACTGGTTTTAAATTTTTCAAACCACAATATATATTTACCAATCTAAAGCAATACTGTACTACAAAAATTATTGTAATCATCAACGAATTAGTTTTTACCTACCTTGCCCTCCAGGATTTTGAGGCGATCTTTAAGCTTTGAATTTTCGTCATTCAAAACGGTTGATTTCCTGGAAGACAAGACATAATTTACATAAATTTGTATAATGTGAAATGCAACAATGTAGCCAACAAAACTCACTAGCTGCCTTATACAACAAACTAAATACTAAATTGTTGGATTTGTCTTAAACATGGGGAATATTAAAATAATAAAAATGATAAAAAAGTTCTGTTGGAATGTGCCACTTGGAATGAAGAGGATGAGTGAGTGAGTGAGTGAGCGAGCGAGCGAGTGAGTGTGGTTGGAAAATCATGGTTTTTATCTGAAAAATCTATACTGTATAATGTACCTAATTAAACCATCATCAAAATGATAATTTCATGCAATAAATGTAAAAAGTATTTATTTGTCTAGGTAAGCAATTGATCATAGTCATGTTCACGCACGAGTAATTTAAAAATTGCACAAACTTAAATCTGCTCCTGAAACATTTTCAATACAAAATACAACGAACATCTCTTCACTGACAATTAAATAAAAACAATATTTAAAGAACAACTGAATTACAATATTTTGAATCAAATTTCTTGATTCATGATAAAATTTCTTCTATTTCTATAGTGAATTAAAGCAAGAATCAAAACTACATGTATTCACAAAATCTACAAGAACTTAGCCCTGTGAATATTTATTTCATGACTTACAACAAAACATTTTCTATAAATTTAGCAAGTTTATCACCTTTTGCTGGTCTCTTGATCAAATCTGTTAAGAGTTTCTTTTTCTGATAGTTGTAGAAGAATCATCTTTGTAATTTACAGACTTTTGTAATCATCCTTTGAATCACCCAAAGTATGAATGCCTGAAGGAATTTCTAATGGTTTAGTATAATATATACCCTGCAGCAATACACATGATGTTCACCATGGAGACTTGTGATTGTTACAACACCAAAATTGTTTTAATGAACGGCAGCCAATTTAAATGTAGATTTTTCAGAATCTATCTTGTGGTTAACGAGAATAAAAGAATACTTCCTTTCATTAAATTAGAATTTAAAGTTGTTTTCATTGCAAAAAATGTTTGAAATAGCTGAAAACTACATGTGACTAAAGCACAGGGATCTCTTTAGAAATTGAAATATAATTCAGTTCATGTACATTATTTAATGATCATGCAGAGTGCCAGCACTGATTATTATAAGCATGTAATTTACTGTACAGTATTTGAAAGGAGAAAATAGCTGTAATTAATGGTAAATAATTAACAGTAAAACACCTTTAGAGGACTTGTCTAATTAATTATTAATAACCAGAGAATAATTTGACAAAGCTTATCGTGTACACCCCCTGTTGTGTCAGCTGGATATTGAATCACATACATGTATTACTGTATATTTACCTCAAATATCATTACAAAAGTGTTTTAGCCACTAATGTATAACAATGGCCATAATATACCGGTATTCATATTTGTGTGAAGTCCATAATAAACTATTGACTGTAGAGGAATGAAATCTTTTTTAGAAACATGTACATGGCACATGTATGTAAAAAAAAACAGCAACCTTGATCCTGCTACACGCTACATTGTAGCAACATCAAAAAAGAAAGTATGAAAACAAGAAGTAAAGAGAGTGACGTGCAATTGGTGGTGGTGGTGGGTGGGAGGGGGTGTTGGAGAAGTGATCCTCTTGCCCCCCCCCCCCCCAACACCCTCCAATTTTGCTTATAAATTTATGGTTTGTCAGAGAGTTGCATTACAAAAGAGGCAGATTATAAGTTATGACTTACCACTTGAAGTAACGCTGGCAGCCTCCACCTTCATTTAAAGGTTCTAGCTTGGGGGTTTGGGACAATTTGGATAACTTGGACTGCAAAAAGAGAAGAGAAAAGAAGCATGTGTCTTTATTTAATAATACAGTGTACATTTTAAATACTGTAGGCAAAAAATATATCTAACTGCATACTGTACAAACTGTACCTGTGATGTAGATCCGCCAGAAGAGAACTCCCTTTCTTCAAACTTTGCAATTTCATCTATTAGCTCTCTGCATCAACAAGGAAAATACATGTTTAACAATCATATAAGTGAAGTGCATGACATCGGGAACATGAGATTGTCATTTCAAATTTACCAAACTAAATTTGCACATATACATGTAAGAGTCCCTGACTGCTACTGTATTTCAAACTCACCTATTTTCTAGTTCAGATATATCAGTCTGTAACTTCAGATGCCATTTCTCAGCCTGACTAAACATTTGTCCTAAGAAGAAGGACATTAGTGTGTGCAGCGTTGATGAGTTCAGATTCTACTTCTCCTCTTACTACTGCAACACAGGCCATCCACATGTCTGTTACTTCATCCAGAGTGTATGTGTCTTCTACGAGTCTGGTGCAACACAACATAAAATTCATATTATATTATTATTATATTGGTTATGGCTTATTATAAAAGTAATAAAGGTTTCCTATCCTATCCTATCAGGTTTTTAATGTTTGTACTAATTCATCTGTTTGTTTCTCCATGGTAATATAATGATTAAGTACATAACGCTGTCAGTAGTAATGACGCACTAGTTTGAGGGAAACAAGAGGCATGAGAGGAAGAAAATGCACAAGGCAAGAAAAGCGCATCTCTTTTCTCACAAGTGCCCCTAAAAACTTGTGCTCTTCTCCATTCTAGTGCCTGCTACACAGGCTATGAAATATAGGTGACAGAGGTTAAGTCCTTCACCAGCCGAGTGGCCCCACAACTGTCGGAGCTCATCCCGGTTTCTGTAGCAATGGATCTACATGTATTAGGCGTAGGACAGCAACTCTCCCTGGTCGGGTGGATGGGATCCTAGTCCACTGTAGGTTCATCATCATCATTATCAGTCCCTTATCGCACCAGGTTATTCCCCAATATATTCGTCAGGTTGCCCTAACAGATCATCGGTATCCATTTACTGTTGAGTAGAGAGGCACAGCGAGAGCATCTTGCCCAAGGACACAACAATCTGAGTCCAACATACTAACCATTAGCTATAGGCCACAGCGCGTCTCAAAGATATTTTTGAAGGGTACACAAATTATATATAAATTTGAAGGGAGTCTAGAATGTTTTACTTTGGTCACCCCTTTATGAGCTAGAGTATGAGCTAGAGTTCAAACGGGTTTTGTCAAGGTGGCAGTAAGTAGGTGTCTGCTTACGAGTGTCCGCTCAGAGAGCTTCCACTGTACAAATGAACTACTAAGAGTGTAGACTATACCTGCTATCCTTTAGTTCTTCAAAAGATGCGTCCACCCCCCGAAGTCTCTGCCCTCGGCCATAACGTGCAAATCTAAGATAGTTCACCACATTTTGTTGATGATGTTGATTCAGTCCAATGTCCTACAACAAACGAATAATAAATATCCAAATCACACATTTTGTGACAGACAATTTTCTCGCAATAAAGTATTGGATCCTTTACAGGGGCGAGAGATCTGTAGCAAGTCGTCAGTTGACATTAATTTTTGCTCTGGTTTTCTGTTTTCCCATTTTTGTCTAATATTCTATGTGAAGTCATTTCAGCAAATAATGTTCTGACTAGCATAATGTACTGCCCTGGCTGAATTTATACTAGAGACGGATAATCTGTCTGGAGGAATCATCCATCTGGTAGTTTGTCTGGACGGATAGGTAGTCCTTTGCCGTATTTATACACAGACAGATTATCAGACAAACTGCTTGCCCAAGTTCGTCAAGACAGATTATCCATCTCTAGTATAAATTCAGCCAATATACAGCTAAATGAAAATATAAAAGTTTCCAAATGAAACCCTGTATTTTGATTGGATTTGAGAAAAAATGGCATGCTGGCCGGGGAGCCTATGAGCCTCCGCGGTGGGGATGGTATTGACCTGCTCGCACATAATAGACAATAAAAAAGGCCCATAACTTTAATTTATGTACTTATAGCCAGGAAATTAATCAAGTATGTAGGTGGCCTTTGAAGGCTTTAATATAAAATTACCAGTACAATTTTTAAATCTGATACAATGTACAACTACATGTACAACAGCTGTGCGACCTTCAATGCAACTCTGACAGTCTGTCAGCAACTTGTACGTACTGTATGCAGTATAAAACCAAAGGAACAATTTTTTCGTTTCAAGGATAAGAATCATTAAATTCTTTTTTTTTTTCTTTCCAGAATTAATTTGTGCCTTTCCCATAGTAACAGCAAAGTTAACACCTGACAAATTAAGACAGTAATCCCCAAAATAACGCCATATGGGGTCATATTTAATTTAGTAATCAAAAATTAAGCTCAGCTTATAATTTGACAACTACCAGACTATAAAACTAACATTAAACAAGGTAAATTATTTTGAAAGAAAATTCACCAACTAAATTTCATTTAAACGCGTTCCGCTCAAGCTGAATGAGCTTGATCTGATGGTTTTTAGCCGGCTCTATAAAAGCAACAAGAACGAACGAAAATATACTCACCATGATCAACAACCTAGCTTGTGAGAGTAAACTATTCTTCTTGAGTTCCTAATGTGTGGATTTGTTGATCAGAAGAGATCAGGGAAGATGTAGATTTTTTTATCTTACATCAAATCCAAGGACGCCACCGCTCGGCAGCCATAGCAAACTGAACAGCTTGGTAACCTGGCAGGAGAAATCTCAGCACGAAACCACAGGTACACCAAGTTGAGTGCGAAACGACCCGTTTAAAATGCGATTCTCCCTACCCAATTTCAGAACTGACCCTTAGAAATTTTCAAAATGGCAAAAATCTATACCCTATTTGAGTATTTCAGACTAACCTGCGATCAGGCCAATTTTTCGCGCTCCTTACATTCTCTTTACGGGTCGCACTCTAAAAATGGTTAATTTCAGCGCGACCACGTAAAGACGAAGAGTAAAAAGAGAGCGCGGAAAAATTCGCCTGATTACTCAGGTTAATTTCAGACAAGCTGGCAAAACAAAAACAATTTGCCACCAAATGTTTCAAAATCTATACTCATTTTCCTGACAAAACGGCTCAAAACCCGGGCGGGGTTGGGGGGGGGGGGGGGGGTGGATACTCCCTTATATAAGCCTATATAGGTATGTGCGGCGCCAAAGGGTATGGTTTTTTAGCCATTTTGGTCTGAAAACGGGTATAGATTTTGACAATTTTGGTCTGAAATAGGAAATATTTTGCCTACTGGTCTGAAATAGGGTATAGATTTTTGCCATTTTGACTTTAAAATGGGGATATTATCCCCGAAATTTTAAGGGTCAGGTCTGAAATAGGGTAGGGAATATCACATATTTTGGTCTAAATGGGGTAAGGGTTTCAAGAAGTGTACTGCACACCCCCGCCCAAATTTTTGGGAATACCCCCCCCCCCCCCCCCCCCCGGGCAAAATCCATACCCTTTGGGCAACACATACTTATATAGCTTTAAATAGGGGAGTACCCACCCCCCCCCCCCCCAACATCTCTCTTCACGGTATGTTCAGGCTACTGAACGTAGAAAAAATGCTGTTACCTCAGCCTAGTTCCCTGACTGACACATGCAGGTTTGCATGAGACAGGACAGACACATTTCAGCACCTATGTATAGGAGACAGGGGGTCTGAACTGAATCCTTCCATTGTGGTTCCCTCCTCTTTGCGCTTTTTCGATAGAAAAAAAAGGCGATGTTGCATCATCATTTTTTCCTATTTCTCCCAGTTCTGGTTCCCACTGTCCTCCCCCCCTCCCCCCCCCCCCCTCCCCCCTCCCCACTATAGCTGCAGGGGGTACTCAATATGTATGTGACACTGACTGTGATGTTTGCTGTATCTTTTAGGGTTAACAGATATGCTCTCCAGTAATTTTTCCATACAAATCCTCTAATTTTTTATAACATTCAAACTATACCATAAAATTTCACACTTTAAAACTCCTGGGGGCTCAAACTCATGTGCACCTAGCCTGCGTGCAGACGTCTCCTTTTCCTTGCTTCTCGCGGAAAAGCTGCAAAGGGCCTATTAATAAGTTTGGTAAACCAGCAAGGTGAGACAATATTTTTTGTTTGTTTTAGTGCATCCCCTTTCTTTGCGTATAATCAATTCTTCACAATTGGAGATCAATATTGGAGAGACTGGACTAGATTATATCTACCATTATAATCCATCAAACATTTTTCTCGCGCGCGATTGGTCTAAACACGTCACGTGACGCAGCCAAAACTGGGGAATATCCGGGTGATATTCCCCAAGTAATATTCCCCAGTTTTGAAAATTTGTGTTTCACGTTCGCAGGTTCAGTTTTCGTCTCAAATAAATTGCTAAATTAAATAAAACTGATTGTTTTGAACAGACTAGAAATATTTTTGAACGCCAACAGAATTATTTTGATGTTTAACAGCTTGGCCGACCGAGATCTTCCACGGCAAGCAGAGGCGGCCTTGTGAAAAAAATATTTGAAGGATAATAACTACAATAGCCTCCATTTGGCTTCAAAAATATGCTTGGATATTTGTCCTTGGACATTATCTGTTCCTCGAAGCTCACAGTTTTCCTCGAGCTTCGCTCTCGGAAAACTGTTTCGCTTCTTGGAACAGATAATGTCCGCGGACAAATATCCGAGCATATTTCCTCGCCAAATGGAGGCTATTGTTTATATAGATAAACAGACACCAGGGAATTCGAAGTAAAATCATTTTTTAATCACTGACTATGAATTGTTGGCCAGTCCTTATTTAAGACTAGTTTCACAGGAAGCTCAAAGACTACATAATATTACTTCCATTCAGATGATCGCTGTTTCCCATATGTCTACTATTAATATATCATGCTTCTAATATGACAATAATTCTATGCTAACTGATTGCAAGCTACAAGTTTTACATGCAAGTGACATTTTATGCCAGTGACATACATGTATCTAGAAATGTTTTAAATTGTTTTGATGGCTGCATTACAATATTCTTTACTACCAGTATCAAGAGAATTAAGAATATTAAAACGATATTGATCATAAAGCCATCTGCAGTATAAAAGCATGGGTGATTTGGCTGATCATCTGTAGTGGACACAGGAGGATCACCACTTCTGCACCTCCTTGTCTCTGACAAACTCTCCATGTGGCTTGCCAGCATTTGGCGGCAGTAATGCCAGGTAAACAGGCGTTTCAGCACCTGGAAAAAGTGAAGAGCAGTTTGTTTGAACATTAATTTCATTATTCTTAGCATGTTTTTTATTGAAATGATAAAAAATGGTCACCATCATAAACTGTTTCACAAGCCTCTCTATTTTCTCGACACCAACAGTGAGCGCGAAGTGCGAGCGAGCGAAAGCGAAGCGCGAGCGAGCAAAAGCGAGAGCGAGCGCGAGCAAGCAAAAGCGAGCGCGCAGCACGAGGAGCGCAAGGGGGTGGGGAGCGGGAGCGGGGAGCGGGTTTGCTCGCGGCTACAACGATTCCAGTTCACTCGTGGCTATAACGATCTGAGAAAATAGAGAGGTTGGGAACAGTCTACACCATCACTTACCCTGATCCGGTGTCTTGGGCGCTTTTGGTCCAGCCATATCTGTACGCACCCATCCAGGACAACACTAATACCAACAGAAAATAAACCAAGCTCAATCACACTCTTTTATAAACATCACGTAAGTCTCGCTTATTTGTTATCTTATTGAGGTCAAATTTAAACACAAAACAAACAATCTGACATAATTTATTATTAATAATTATTAATAATTGACAAATTGACTCACAGCATTTAATAAAATGTCCTCTCTAGGATCTTGTGTCAAAGCTCTGGCCTGAATCTTACTGAGAGCTGTCATGCCTACTTTGGAGACACCATATGCTACAGATGAAAAGTTACATGTAAGTTTAGTTCTTCATCAATACAATATTATTGTGCTATACAGTATTGCGAAGCACTCACTAACAGACTGTGCTCTACCAGTATCTAAAACAACTACATGTACGACCAGCTTAGACACATATGGCAATCACGCCAATCCAAATGGAAATCAAAATAAAATTATTATTAAAGAGGATTACTCTGCCTCACCAGTATTTGACCATCCTTTATCCAAATGAACACCATCTTTCACATCCCTGGAAAACAACACCATTACCAAGAAAACATTTAAATACAGGCAACTTTTTTAATATTAAAAAAAAAACAGACACCCTTTCGAACATGATTTTGTGTTGGTAATATTAATATAACTGACACCACATCACATTCAAAGGGTTTCTGTTTTTTCTTCTTTTTTAAATTTTGTGAGAGTCAACAAAAACCTTGTCATTCAAGTTATTTGTCAGACGGAACAGTATTAACAGATGATGTGCAAACTCATTTTCAACATGGACAGTGCAGTAATATTTTGCTGGAGCCTACTTATAACCGAGTGTCTGTAATACAGAGGTATCTGCAAGATAGGAGATGATTGTAGCTTGTTTGACAAGTAAGAGTAAAATGAGTCGAGGACAAGAAATTAAAAAAACTTACTGAACAAACTGATCCATCAGGGAAATTAGGCTGTCTTCAGTTAGAGTTTGAGAAGAAAACTTATTTTGAAATTCTTCTGATAGCTGAGCCAAACGTCCACCGGTAGACGACACATTAACTACCCTTCAAAAAAAAGATAACAATTATTGTTATTAAAACTTACTGAACAAACTGATCCAGCAGGGAAATTAGGCTGTCTTCAGTTAGAGTTTGAGAGGAAAACTTCTTTTGAAATTCTTCTGATAGCTGAGCCAAACGTCCGATTGAAGATGACACATTTACCACCCTTCAAAAAAAAAGATAACAATCTGAACAAACTGATCCATCGGGGAAATAAGGCCGTCTTCAGTAAGAATTGGAGAGGAAAACTTCTTTTGTAATTCTTCCGATAGCTGAGCCAAACGTCCGAAGGTACCCGACACATTAACTACCCTTCAAAAAAAAAATAGAATCTTATCCCGAAGATTTTATTACAAACACAAAAAACATTACAGAAAACCAAACAAAAAGCCCTGACAAATATATGAGGTGTATTATTGATATATTGGGAAATCAAACATCACTTGAACACCACCTGGGTAGACCTCAGGGTTTTCCCGAAAATGTGAAGTAGAAGGATAATTTTTGGAAGTAGACGGCAATAGTTATTACTAAAACCTTTCACACGGCATAGCCGTGTTTGGGGTAGGGTATGGGGGGGAGGGGCGGATGGGGGCGCTCTTCTCCAATTGGGGGTGTTTGGGGGGCCTCCACCAGGAAAAAAAGATATTTCCGTCTCTGAAAAGTGCATTTTGTTGGATCCTGGAGATGGTTTTCTGATAGGGGGTCCGAACCCCCCCCCCCCCCCCCCCGAACCTCCCCCTGGATCCGCCACTGGAGAGGCCTTGCATTGTCCAAGAACACTACACAAGAGCACCGGCCATGCTCAACATGGAACTACAGATCAAGAGTCTACTGCAAAAGTAATCAACCAAGAGATTGTACCTTGCGTGTGGTCTCAAAAGAGGGAACAGGGCACGACATACATCAAGAGTTCCTCGGAAATTTGTGCGTGTAGTTACTTCAGCTTGTTCTGAAAATGGAGCTGTTGAAGCACCCTGGAAGAATGAAAAAAAAAAAAGTAAAAAAAATTATTCCTTGAAATAAAACAATTTGTTGCATTTCAAGCATGGTTTGTAAAATAAAATGGAAGCAAAAACAAACCTTGTAAGCTATTCCTGCATTATTCACAAGAATATCTATGCCACCATACTGTTCTTGAAGACATTTTTAAAACTTCTCAATGCTTTCCAGTGATATAATGTCCAGCTGGTGAAACTTTGCCGACAGTCCTTCACCACTCAGGAGATTAACGGCTTCCTGGCCTCTCTGCTCATCTCTTGCTGTAAAAGTAACACAATAGTCTGATATAAACCTAGTGTGTGTGTGTGTGTGTGTGTGTGTGTGTGTGTGTGTGTGTGTGTGTGTGTGTGTGTGTGTGTGTGTGTGTGTGTGTGTGTGTGTGTGTGTGTGTGTGTGTGTGTGTGTGTGTGTGTGTGTGTGTGTGTGTGTGTGTGTGTGTGTGTGTGTGTGTGTGTGTGTGTGTGTGTGTGTGTGTGTGTGTGTGTGTGTGTGTGTGTGTGTGTGTGTGTGTGTGTGTGTGTGTGTGTGTGTGTGGGGGGGGGGGGGGGGGGGGGTCTGAACTTACATGTACTGCTTCCCATACATGTACCTTGTACTCCCAGTTTCTTCCCGTTCTATATTGCTATTCCCACCTGTTTGTGCTTTTCTATACATTATGCAAGGTTGCACAATTTTTTCCTATTTATCCCGGTTCCTGCCAGCTTGGCAATCATGCTCCCTGCCCTCTCTTCTCACTGTGCCGTCATACTGTGTCATGGTCTATACCGATGGAATGGTATCTTTTAGGGATCAAATAAAGCTTGAGCCACGCCCAGATTAGTCTCCTTTTGGGGATACATTTAATTCAAATTTTCCAACGAGCACCCCAGTCATCTATTTAATACCATACCTGTGAGAATTACAGTTCCAGAGAAATCTTTACAAAGTTTCCTAACAATCGCAAATCCTATGCCTTTATTTGCACCAGTTACCTAGCAAATGAAGAATGCAATAATTGTAACAAATTATCCAGACTAATTAACAACCTCGTTCCCAGGGTCTCTCTTTTTCCCGCCAAACGCAATCGCGTTTGGCGGGAAGAAGAGAGACCCTGGGAACGAGGTTGACTAATTAATGGATGGACTTATCCACATCCTAGCCTGGCATTCAGAGGACTGTCCAGTGATAAATCCCAGGGATAATAAGCAACACCAGCACAATCTTCACCAGAAACATCTTGTGCATTAGTCACCATTATAGTTTTCTTGCAAAAATTATGCAGTGGTAAACAATGACGCTGCAGAAACTAGACAGACTAATAAAACATTTTCAGTGAAACCGAAAGTAAGTTTTTAAACCACTTGCGACCACTAGCAGTAGAAAATGAGCTCATTTGCATGTGCAAGGTAAGACTGCGAGCAGTCTCTAATTTTCGCTAAAAAGATCGTGAGGCGAGCCTCGTGCCAGGATCATACTCCAGCCCACAGCAAGGGAGATCATACATTTGTATGTGGATATTCAAGGTACCTGAATTTTAGAAAATAGCCCAGACATGTATAATATGATGAGCTTACCACTGCAACTTTAGAAGAAGACATCTCGAACGAAAATTCTTCAGAGACTGTGCTGGCTGACCGAGTCAGAGGACTGGGTACGATTGGGGTGAAACAATAGCGCGTAGCAGTGGGGGAGGGGTAGGGTCGTGGGCATTCGTGATCTTATTACTTCTATCATTTTTTCTTAAATCTTCAGTAGCTATGCAATCAAAGAACGTTCAAACGCGTATGGTAGAGGAACGTACTCGTGTTATCTTGGCGTAGTTTTCTATCACTATCAGTATGAACAGATGCATGAGATGCCCCAGTAGAGGGGTGACGGGTGGATGGAATGCAACATTCATGCCCATTCGCCTTGCTCTGTCTGTTCATTTTATTGCCCGGGAAAATGTCTTCGACATCTCCCTGTGTCGCATTGGTAAGTAGCCGCTTTTCAGCGAGTGTTAAACTTTTGACAAGTATTAAAGTAATTCCGATAGAGAGCGTAAAGCGAGGAGATGATCAATCCTCGTCAGAACGCGAACGTGGAGCTTGCATCTTCGCCTCTCATAGTGACCTCATAGTTCTTGCATATTTTTTGATTGACCAAAGTTGAAACGAAAGCTATCCGATTGTCATAAAATGCTTCTAATGATTATTACATTCACAGGTCACTGGTGCTAATAAAGGAATAGGCTTTGCAATTGTTAAGAAACTATGTAAAGGGTTTTCTGGAACAGTAATTCTAACAGGTATTGCTTTTATATTCATTGGCTAATTTTAGGAGGGGGGAGGGGAGGGGAGGGATAGAGTTTCGACAACTAAATGCCTCAAGTTTCTAGCTAAATGTAATAGAGTACTAAAGTCATGATGTAACAAAATTAAATTTTGCAGAATTATGAAATTTGATCGGCTATTCAGAGGAAGCATGCCAAAAAAAACGTCCACTTGTCAAAAATTAGCTCTCCATAATTTTGCAATTTGCAATTTGATGGGGAGCAGGGACGGCGTAGTGGTGAGAGCAGTCGCCTCCCACTAATCTGGCCCGTTTTCGAATCTTGGACCCAGCGTCATTTGTTGTTGATTCTCGTCCTAGGTTTTTCGCCGGGTACTCTGGTTTTCCTCCCTCCTCAAAAACCAACATAATTTCTAAATTCCAATTCGATCTGGAAAAAGTGGATAGAAGAGCCACTGTGGATTTCCCCTGAAATTCCCATTTATTATCGTTTTAAATAGATTATTTATAATTTTATATTTATTTTTATAAACTGCCCAAACTCTGATAATTTTTACGCTGAGTTTGATGATTTGAACCTTTTTGATGACTCTTTAGCAAGAGATGAACAAAGAGGACTGGATGCCGTAAGACAACTTAGTAGTGAAGGATTAAGTTTAAAGTTTCACCAGTTGGACATTGTGTCATCAGAGAGCATAGACAAGATAAAGACATTTCTTGTAGAGCAATATGGTGGATTGGATCTTCTTGTAAATAATGCAGGGATAGCTTTTAAGGTTTGTTTGCTAATAATTTTTATCTTTTTTTATTTAAATTTTATTAAAGGTTTACCAGTTGTTTTGTAGTTACTTTAATGAGTGATGTCATCAGTAGTTTAAATGTCAATAATTGACATAATTTATTACAAACAACTAAGTAATGGCTGATCAGTTATAATAAATTTAATGTCACTGCGTGTATTTGTAAAATCTAATTATATCATGATTGACATCAGTAATTGATCAACAATTCACAACAGTTCACTCAATTTATTTTACAACCTTGAAGAACACAACACACTAGGACTTGACCATGTAGGACTCCCATGGGGGGGGGGAGCGACTCCCATATAAAAGTGACAGGGGTGATCGTCAGAAATCTACCCCTAAAAAGTATCAAAAACTCATTTTGTGGGTGCAGGGCTCGAAAAAAAATTGGAATTCCAGCTTGCCCTTTGGGCAAGCAACTCTCAAATTTTGCTTGCCCAGGGCACCTCCCCACTTGCCCAGGTTCTCAAACTCATTAATTATTCATGAAACAAAGAAAACGAAAATACACTGGGTTAGGCCTTCAGATTGGCTCTCTGTTCTACCTACGTGTACTGTAATGTGTTTTCGGTTTAATTTACTTCCAAAGTTACAAACTGGTTTGCAGGGTTGTCCCTAAGAAAAATGTCTGTGCTTGTGCCTCTCACCAAAGACACAATCCATCGGCATACATGACGTATTCAATGGTTTTGCACGGTTTGCATTGCATTATGGGGCGATTTTAAAACATGGCCGCTTGTGGAGCCGAAATAATCTTTGTTGACGTGTTTTGGCCTATATTTCTCGTAATGAAAGCAAAACAAGACCAGATAAATTGTTTTTTAACTTTAATTTATCGTGTGACTGATTTTATGGCAAAGTTAGAACTGAAAAAGCAGGTTTCCCAGCCTGGCTCGAACGGTAAGTTTATCAGTCACGGTCGCACAACCTTGTTTGCAGACGTAATTTTCGTCAACCTTCATCTAAAAACCCTTGATTACCCCGACCAAATGTGCCTAAAATTTACTGTTTTGTTTCACAAGATCGTCATTTTAACAATGTAGTTGGCAGAAGGCTTGCCTGGGCCCTTGCCCGTCGGGCAAGTGAGCAGAGAAAGTCACTTGCCCGACAGGAAAATCTACTTGCCCCGGACGACCGGACGGGGGTTTTGTCGAGCCCTGGGGTGTGGCTCAACAAATTCATTTTCACCCCTAAGAGGTACCAATGTTAAGACAAAACTAGTTCCTGTCATATTTTTATGCTCCAAAAGGTACCGGAATAACTCTAATGGTGGTCACGGTACCAATCCATGAATTTTAACTCCTAAAAGGTATTGACGATCACCCCCGTCACTTTATATGGAAGTTTCCCCCCCCACCCCCCAACCCAACCTCTGTATCCAATGTGCATCATAATAAATTATTACTACTACATCATAATTAATACTAATTAATTAATTGGTTATTTTTAATGCGTTATAATTCCAGAGGGCATCTACAGCACCCTTTGCAGAGCAAGCTGAGGTTACTGTTCATACAAATTTCCATGGCACTCTCAATATGTGCAAAGCAATGCTACCAATCTTAAAACCACATGCAAGGTTAGCTTTTATATAACACTGATGTCATTATTATTATGGAATGTGTGGGTGTCTGGGGGGGGGGGGGGCTAAAGTCTATTTGCAGGTTTCCTGGTCGGATAAGTATGCTGCGCTGATGTGCTATGGTCTTACCAAACCAAAGCCCTTGTGAGAAACATATCACCTGTATCCAGATCTGACTTATTAAACATAATTATATTATTTTCAGAAATGTCTTCAGTTGCACCCAGTGTGCTAACTCGACAGCTTTTGCTCAAACAGCCGTTTTCTTTTTTCGCTTCCTTGTATCTTAGGTTGGTGAACATTTCAACGCATTTAGGAGGCTTGTCTCAACTATCGGAAGAGCTTCAAAAGAAGTTTTCATCTCCAACATTAAGTGAAGAAAGTCTTGTTAATCTGATGAATCAGTTTGTTCAGTAAGTTTCGCAGTGCACATGCACAGTACACCCACAGTAAACCCACTGTTGCACAGTACACCCACTGTTACACAGTACACCCACAGTTGCACAGTACACCCACTGTTTCACAGTACACCCACTGTTTCACAGTACACCCACTGTTTCACAGTACACCCACTGTTTCACAGT
Source organism: Desmophyllum pertusum (assembly GCA_029204205.1). Taxonomy (NCBI): domain Eukaryota; kingdom Metazoa; phylum Cnidaria; class Anthozoa; order Scleractinia; family Caryophylliidae; genus Desmophyllum; species Desmophyllum pertusum. Next base: position 511,129 of record MU827334.1, on the reverse strand, counting down.
ACACCCACTGTTGCATAGTACACCCACTGTTGCACAGTAAACCCACTGTTATACAGTACACCCACTGTTGTACAATACTCCCACTATTGCACAGTATGCCCATTGTTGCCCAGTTCACCCACTGTTACACAGTTCGCCCACTGTTGCACAGTTAACACACTGTTGCACAGTACACCCACTGTTGCTTAGTTCACCCACTGTTTCACAGTAAACCCACTTTTGCACAAATTCTGTATTTTCACATTCCCATAAGCGGCCAGCTCCAGTTGCGGACCCTTTTCTGCTTCCCGAGGGTATCCACTTACGGCAGCTTTGACACTGTAGCACCAACCAGGCATCTTTCCTCATTAAATAACTCTAATTTTTGCAGAGATGTTAAGGAAGGGATTCATTCAAAGAAAGGATGGTCGAACACTGGTAAGATGAGATTCATATATTCTAATGATAAACCCAATAAAATAAACCAGAAGCATATCATCTTGTACTGAATTATCATTCAATATACTTTGCTTTTTACCTGTTAGCCTATGGTATCTCGCATGTGGGAATTATTGCTCTTACCAAGATTCTAGCAAGAGCCATCACTGAAGATCCTCGAGATGACATTCTTATTAATGCCGTGAGTGGAATTTAATTGCTTTTAACTAACAGTAATCATGGTCATACATCTACATAATTGAGATCATGCAATTGGGAATCGTAGTTACTAAAACACGGAACCACCCACAACGACCCACAACGATCCACAATGACCCACAACGACCCACAACGATCCACAACGACCTAGAAACGATCCACAACGATCCACAACGATCCACAACGATCCACAACGACCCAATACGATCCACAACGACCTAACCTAGTTCCCAGGGCTCCTGGGGGGCCAGCTGGAAAACAAGGACTAGCCTGATTCTCAGACGGACCGAGTCGGACCGTCTGAGAATCAGGCTAAACAAGGACTGGCCTCTTTCACTTTAAGTTAATTAAGTTAATGATTAACTGCTGAGTTAATATTTAAAAAAATAGTAAAAAATTAAATTTTGAAATATTTAAAACAATTTAACAATTTAACAATTGTTTTTGGTAAATTTAATTTTTAATTAAAGATGTGACAATAGCTTATGGATTTACAGACAGGGTCATATGTCTTCGGCCCAGACGTAACAACATAAAATTAAGCAATGAACTAGGTATAAGGCAAAGGGAAAAGCCGCGTGACTCCACGTGACGAAGTGTTGCGCGCGTGACTCTACGTGACGAAGTGTTGCGTTACAATTAAATCTGGGGGAAAAACAGATCCGATCAGTCATCCCACGTGCATGCATGTAGTCAATGATGGCGACCTCGCGGGAAGACCACGAAGGTATGGATACTTTATGTTTGTGTTTCAGATGAAAGCTCTGTAGCTGTTGTCATCTTATTTAATTTTTTACCATTTTTTTTTTAAATATTAACTAAGCAGTTAATCATTAACTTAATTAACTGAGTCCAGTCAAAGAGTCCAGTCCTTGTTTTCCAGCTGGCCTCCCCCGGGAGCCCTGGGAACTAGACAACCACGAAACAGTTCATCGACTGTCAAATATAGCTCGTTGTGGATCGTTGTGGGTCGTTGTGGATCGTTGTGGATCGTTTCTAGGTCGTTGTGGGTCGTTGTGGATCGTTTCTAGGTCGTTGTAGATCGTTGTGGGTCGTTGTGGATCGTTGTGGGTCGTTGTGGGTAGTTCCGTGTTTTAGTAACTACGAATTGGGAATAAGTTAACAGTACTTCTGTTCTAACCAGGGAGATGCAGTTGTGTTTTTGGGCAACTTACACTTAAGTAAAGTCATATCTGTCATTGAGTAATGACCTCAGTTGAGCTGCTACAGAACATGACTGAGAATTATGTCCAACAATATTTTTTAACGATTTTTTTAGTGTGACCCTGGTTGGGTACGTACAGACATGGCTGGACCTAAGGCAACAAAGTCTCCAGATGAGGGTATACAATCAGTCTTTTTTTATTTCTTGTAATTTAGTTTGAATGTTGATTCGATTCATGTCTGGCTTTGCACAACTTGCAGAGAATTTGACAGGCTGTCCGAAATGTGCATAATTTTGGCTTCAAGTATCAATGGAAATGCAGCTGTGAGGATGTTTTCTCATATTTTCTTTAATCACCATCTTACTTTTCTCAACTGGCCTGTCATAATACCAAAACATAGGGAAGGTGTTTTGATATTCTCAGGAGGTTGATGATCAGAAGAAGGCGAGTGATGAAGACTCTGAGATATGAAAAAATGTGCATTGTTGGCCATTTTACGTAATATATCGAACCCTAACCTGCGATCAGGCATTCTTTTCTTTTCTGCGCAGAGAGAGCGAGAGCGCCGCGGAGAGAAGACCCCAAGGTTAGAGGAGGGCCTAGGCCTGATCGCAGGTTAATCAAACACAGACAGGGTTTTATCACATTTCCAAAACCCGAGAAGAGAGTTGAAAATACGACACGCAGCGGAGTATTTTTAACGAAATTCGAGGTGTTTGGAAATGTGATCAAACACTGTCTCAAGGGTTTGATACAACACTGTACATCTACTCAATCGAAACTAAAAAACTAAGGAGGAAACAGAGAAATAAAATCGCAAAAAAATCTATGGAGGTTTTGATCAGATATCAAAACCCTGTCACTGTCATGATTTCCTTTGTTTTAACTTGATGAACTATTGATGAGTTTGAGAATTACTAGAGAAACCATCAAAATCTCACTTGCCAATGGGTCAAGCCATCATTAATCCAAAAAAAAGTTTCTGATCGAGTCTTGAAATGAACAACGAAATCAAACTTCCATCTAAGAATTTATTTCTACAGAATTTATTTGGAGGAACGCTTGACTGATTTGGCCGTAAAATTACATCACATTCCTGATTTTTCTAGTGAACTTATTAATTTATAATAAATTGTTAGTAGCCGAAGTGTGTTATTTTGCTTTCAGGTGCAGAAACACCAGTTTATGCTGCTCTACTTCCAACAAATGCTGGCCAACCAAATGGAGAATTTCTCAAAGATAAAATAATACAAGAATGGGAAGTGATGTCATGTCAATCACACGCTGTGGCTGCAGAGAACAAGACACTGAATAAGCAAATTTAATAGAAGGGTTAATATAAGAAAATAATGGGTTACACACTTTTTTATTTTGTTATACTCGTGTTTGACATTTTAGACACTCTTCACAGCTGTTCACATTTTTATTGTGAAATCTAACATTATTATGTACAGCAAAGTGATAGCTTGATGCCTGCATCAATCATACATGATACACTTCAAGTAAAAACATCTAAGGTATCTTTCAAAATAATTAAAACATAATATGGGCATCCATTGTCGTAATTTACACATCTGGACATGTAATAACTTAAAATAACCTCAAGTAGTTATTAAACAAAAATAAACTTGTGAATTTACACAAGACATTAGTAAGTAAAGTCTACATTTCATAGTACATGTACATGTACACTGTACTCTTAAGCAACACGCTTTTTAAGCTACAGCTGTATATACATGACGTGTACAGTGTATTTCTAGTCACAAATAAAGCATCAAAATATTTACTGATCTGAATGTTTTCTTAAACAACCAAAATTAATGTTTGCTGTCACTACTATACACCAGTACTCTGCTATAATAAATATCTACAGTTGTAGCAATTCATATCAACATCTCTATATTAAATATCTATTCATAACAAATTCAATTTACATGGCAAATGATCATCTCATAAAAGATTCTAGGCAAACTATAGAAACTATTTTTTAGGACGAATGTTGGGTCAAACTATAATGCAAACAGAAGGAATTTGACAGTAACTGAGGGAACAAGCTAATTCTTTCAAACTTTCAGCAAACTTGATACAACTCTTAATGAATTGCATCCTTTCTCACACAAGACTGCCCTTAGTAAAAATTGAAGAAAAATTCAAAATTCTAATTTTACAAAATTAATAATACAAAACAAACAGTACCACTTGAAAATACTGCTCATCAGCTTTCACTTGAATTGTTACACACTACATGTACAGGTGTATAAGTTAGAACTACTTATTTTAATTATTTTATTAAAATAAAAAATTTAAATTTACTTGAGATATATTTTTACTATTAATCGAGTTTTACTGAACAGAAGTGCGGGTCACAACAGTTGTGCCCTGATTTACTACACTGCTGTAAGCTGGTGGCGGCGCCTGAAATGCATAAACAGGCGGTGGATATGCCGCGTAATGGACATTTGAACCACCCGGCATGATTGTAACTGGTCCTGACTGTGGATAGCCAGGGTATTGAGGGTAAGGAGCATTTACCCTAACCACATTCATATTACCAGCAGTAACAACACCAGGGGATGTAGATGAAGATGCAACGACAACCTGGCGTGGACGATAACGATAGCGGTAGTACCACCAGAAAATGAACGCAATCACAATTAACGTCACAAGAGTGCACCTGCAAAATTAAATATTATTAAATAAATTTTATTTTCCGCTATAGTTCTTAGGATAATGACAACTTTTCATTTAACTGGTCAGCAAGCAAGTTTAAAAGCTCTACTATACCTGTAGGCTTGAGGGAGGGGGTGGCTAGCCACCCAATCCCCACCCCCCTCCCCTTGGATCTGTCCCTTCCCAGACCAGAGTTGACTTCTGCATTACATTGTTTAATAAATTACCGGTGCCACAGACTGTAGTTTGATTTTAAGGGAGGGGCACAGGGTCTGAACTTCCCACTTCCTTTTACCTTGTACTTCCAATTCCCACCTCTTTGTGCTTTTTCTATTGAAAAATATTTTGCAATGTTGAGAATTTTTTTCATTATTTCCCCCGGTTCCATCGCCACTTTAGGAATCCCACTTCCCACTCTCTCTTCTCCCACCTCCCGTAGACTTCCCCCCCTGTCCCCCTCCCCCCACTTCCCACCCTCTCTTCTCCCACCTCCCATAGACTTCCCCCCCCCCCCCCCCCCTGTCCCCCCTTTTACGGGTAATACTACTAACTATCAGTGTGAATTGCCCAAAGCAGACCTTAAGAAAGGTGTCCACATCTGCTCACAAGAGGTGTCCACTGAAGAAAGAATGCATTAATGCAACATTTTCTAATTTTATAGTGTTTGCTTGCTTTATAGCAAGTAGCCCAAGAGTGTGACCACACTTTTAATTAATTCACATTCTTTTGTGCGTTTCAGACTATCCACCGAAGATAGCTATCTTCAGCTTCTGATTGGATAGTAATGCGTGCACGAAAGATTGTGAATCAATTAAAAGTGGTCACACTTTTGGACTACTTAATATGTAAAAAAATTAGTTTTAAATCACTCACCAGAGGTACCACCTTGCATAGACATATGTACAACAGCTGGTAGTCCCACAACAGTACTGACTGTTAGAACAGCTAAAATAAATGGATAACTTGACAAAGTTAGAGCCCCAGGGAACTCCAAAAGTTAGAGCCCCAAAGGACTCCAAAGTTTGAGCCCGGTGGACTCCAAAGTTAGAGGGATGATTGTCGGAAATTTTGAAAGGAACCCCTAAAAGGTACCAGAATCTCATTTTGTGGATGTGCGGCATTTTCACCCCTAATCTTGAGGTACACAATGTATTACACCCCCCAATAATTTCTGAAACAAAACTAGTTTTCTGTCCCATTTTTTTTTCAGCTTAACCACCAATTTCACTGTTACATATTCCTTTTAAAATGAAAACTCCTCTGAGCAGTTTGCAAAGATTTCCGTCAATCATACAGGTCATACCTTATATGGAAGTGTTTGATTTTACCGCTAGTAAAACCACTTCCATATAATAATTATTATACGGTATGATTGATGGAAATCTTTTGCAAACCACTCGGAGGAGTTTGATTAAAAAAAGGTCACGTAATAGAGAAATCGGTGGTAAAGGTTACCGGCATGAATAACAAAAAAACATTTATGGACTTTTACCTGTAATAGTATGTCACAGTTTTGCGCAGTGAGTAACTGTAGGTTGAGTAGGCACATCTTCTATAGCCATATGACTGTGAAAAATACAACATAAACAAATATTTCTTGTCTTCCATCTGGACCTCACATATAGCCGGTACTCTCAGATGTATTATACTGTAGTATAATTCTTTTAGCGAAAATATCTGGATTTGTTGGGGCTAAGGAATAGACCGAGAGGAATTTAAGACTAGTTGTTTGCTTTCCTTACGGTTCCATCTCGCATCTGATTGGTGGCGACATAATTATTGACATGTCAAAATGAAATCAAAGTGTTCACACTTTTTTAACTCGCGCCGTAACAAAATTCAGCCGTTCTTTCCCGACTTTTGTCAAAAGATATAACTTAACTTATAGAGAAGAACTGTAAGTTAAGTACAGGACACAGCTTGCCCTTGATTGTGTTCCAAAACCAGCTGGGCTCATCTCTAGCTGAGATCTCTGACTCCCCTTGACAATAAGTAAGCTTACATAGTTTACTTTCGCCAAGCAAAACGCGTGTGGACGTAAAATACAATATCATTAACACTAATTTAGAATTTTAAAAGCTTAGAAACTGGCCATGGGGAGATTGCGTAGTAACCATGAAATGGGCTTACCTCGGTCAAAACATGTAGAAATATCAAACAAACGAAAGCAATCTTCATAGTTTTAAATCGGCATCGACGTTATTAGCTACAGAAGCTTCTCCACGTCTTCGCCAACACACAAGTAAAGTGTTTTCAGTGTTTTTCACTCACAAATTCGTGCTGTCTTCCGTGTTCTTCCGTATCCTCGAAACTGAAATTTTTATGGTAATCTTACGAAGACTTCCGAGTTTTGCCGAAGATTTTTCGTGTTTTGCCGAAGATTCTAAAACACCGTGGCATTCTGGGATTACTTTGTTCAATATGGCGGCTCGCTTCCCAGCTTCTGCCTCAATGCAGAAGATGGCAAATAATCCACAACAAGCGTCTATGTTCCAGCGTTCTCAGTTCCAACAGGCACCATATGGAATGGCGGTGAGTTCTTGGTTGTTTGATTGCTTTGTTTTACCCTTAAACCCCGTGAAACCACGACCATAATCAATGTATTTCACACGAGGGCCGACCGGATTTAGAAAATAATATTAAAGTTGATGTAACTTAAATATGGTATAACCATATAAATATGTCCATATGTAATCTATGATCGTGGAATTCGGGTCTTTCAGTTCTATCAGATCAACATAGAACATCAATAATTTATTTTGATCAATTTTCTGTCATCCATTTGTTGAAATATAAGCTTACATGTAAGCTACTTGAATGATTTTAGGGATTATGCATCGCGTGATCGCGGTCATCAGACCTTCGTAAGAGATCAATTTCTTTATAATCCTGAGTATAGTGAGTACACATAAACACCATAATGGCAAGGTCACGCAAATGCAAAAAAACACTGTCGATCAGACTCAATGTTTTATGTCACCAGTCTGAACAACACAACATAATGACATAACAGGAACATATATAATAGCGACCTTTAGATCGGAGTATGAGATTGACTACGAGTACGACTTTCGAATTTCAAATCAGTCACGTTCACAGAGGCCTCGCTCCTCCCTGTTGCTGACCAGTAGAGAAGGATGCTCTAGGAATGAGAATGGTATTAGACGTGTTGATGTAAACCTGTGCTCTTGGTTTGAAAAGTCGTACTTGTACTCAGTCTCATACCTGTACTCCGATCTAAAGGTAATGATATAAACATAACAACACACGGAAAAAACTGATCTTTCGTTTAGTGATTGTCCATATTTTTATGTCACTATTGTGAACCAGGCCTAATAATATGTCGTGATGAAATGCCAAAAGATTTTCAGTCAGGTTTGAAAAGAACACAAGTTTTTATAATTTTATGGAAATATATTCCCATATTTGTAAAAGCAGACAATTTGAACATCGGATATTAGTGATAACTAAATTGTTGCATGTCTTGTTCCAGCGTCCAGCCAGCAGTTCCAGTGCTGCCATGGCAATGCGCATGCAGGGAGCATCAGGTATGCACCCTTACGGCCCAAATGTTCCTCGAGCAGGACTGGTACCTGGAGCTGCCGCTGCCCTGGAGCAGGCGAGACGACGACAGGATGCCAAAAACAGGAGAAGGTTTAACAAGACTTTCTTACAACTTTTCTTAATACAAAAAATAAGCGAAGGAAAAGTTCCAGTCCGTTCCCTTTAGTTACGTTCAGATCTTTTAGTATTCAGGTTTTGATTATCTTGTATGTGATCACAGACCCTGCAGGGATGTAGCTAAGATTTCCAACAGGAAAATTTTGTTGATCACAGGCAGAAAATGTGGGTCACATTAATTAAAGAGAAAGAGTTAACCAGACATGGTCTTTCAGCCGGAAAAAATCTGTTTACCTTGTTATGTTTTACACCTTCCGCCTATTATTTACATCCCTGCTCGTCTCTTGAAATACATGTACCTTTGTCTTTAATATTTCAGAAAAAAGAAAATGGCCGACAAGATCTTGCCTCAAAGGGTGAGTCTTGATTTAATTATCTCTACATTGTATGATTTACATGTACGTCTCTGTAAACTATAAATAATTCTTTCCAAGGGATTGTTGTCTATCCAGATTTTTTTCTGTTAAAGGTGCGAGATCTTGTACCTGAATCACAAGCATACATGGACCTGCTCGCATTTGAAAGGAAGCTTGATGCCACCATAATGCGCAAGAGATTAGACATTCAGGAAGCTCTGAAAAGACCAATGAAGGTACACGTAGAATCATTGCTTTAATTCAAAATAAAACTTTTGATTTTAAATGCAGGTTGAAACAACTTGGGATGTGCTGTTTAAATTTAGCACTGAAATTGCCTTTTCATGAAGTATAACAACTGTTAGTACCAAAGTGGCTACAAATTACGCAAACTTGTTTTCAAATTGTTTTTTTCAGCAAAAGAAGAAGTTGAGATCTACTTGACAACCAACTTTTACATGCCACGACCAGAAAATGAAGTAAGTATCAATACATTTCATTTTAAAACCAAACCATTGACAAAAACTGGGTAGAAGTTGGGGGGCACCCTATCTGTTGTGTTTTAATCAACACAAACAAAATTATTAGAAAAAAGGTTTGTTGTTGTTCAAAATTTGATGTTTTTCACCATTACATCATTTTTTTCTGAATACAATAAATATTTTTCATTCAATTCTTGGAAGTTCAGACTTGCTTTTCTCTCTTGGCCAATGTATACACGTGTGTTTAATTGGAACCAGTGACTTCATGAATCATAACTTGAAAGAATACTACATGTATATACGGTTTTTCTTTGCTATAGATATAAAAATTACCCTGTGAGCAGAGTCTTCCTCGCAGGGTAATATAAAATTCAAATGTTTTGTTTCTGAGTGATTCAAATAACAGCTGTAGACATAGTACTTAATATTGGTAATATTGTGTTTTCAGGATGAAGAAAATATTGTCCCTTCATGGGAATTGCGAGTAGAGGGTCGACTTTTGGAGGAGGTATTATAAATTTTTTTAAAACTAATGTTCTTGCAATATATGAATAAAACTTAAGATACATCCTAAAAAAAAGCAAAATATAACATAAATTTGTACTGGTACATGTACATGTAATCATACAGTGTAGGAAATCATAACAGTCATTACATGTGATGAACTAGCTTCCTATCTCCTATTGATTTTATTTTCAGACTCAACCCCCGAAGACAGATGGTCCACGACAGAAAAGGAAGTTCTCTACATACTTCAAAAGTCTTGTCATTGAGTTGGACAGGGAATTGTACGGTCCCGATAATCACCTTGTGGAGGTAACTAACACTCTTACTACTGTACATAGAAAAGTTAAATGTTACTTTTGGATCTCTTATTACTAATACATGGAAACGCTCGCTGGTGGACATTTTTGTGGATTATTTTGTGTCATAACAAAACAACAAAGCTATGTTTTCTATTTTTTTTTGCAGTGGCATCGAACAAGTGCAACCCAAGAAACAGATGGTTTTCAGGTAAAATTAGTTTGGATAATTTCCATAGTTGTGTCATGAAACTCTCTAGTGTAACTGTAGACATAACTTTTATACTTGAAAATTTAATGGTATTGAGAGTAAAATATAAATCAATGTGTAGCATCTCTCTTGAACAATGAAATCATAATAATATTATCATATTGGCTCAGTGAAGCTGTTATCTTGTTACTTGTTCATGAATTTGTCTGTTGTTGATTTTTTTTGTTAATCCCATTCAAGGTGAAAAGACCAGGAGAAGAAAATGTGAAATGCACAATCATGTTCTTGTTGGATTACCAGGTGAGTAATATTCAGTCCAATATCTATGCCATCATCATCATCATTCTTTGTCATTCCATCAGGAACATAAGGCCATCACTATTTCCTTCCATCGATCTCGATCTGGGGCGATCTGCTTTGCCTCCTACCAGGATTCGAATGGTCTTGAGCTCTGCATCTAGTGCTCTCCACCATGTTGTAACTGGGCGCCCTCTCTTGCGTTTGCCTTGGGGTTCCAATCAAGGGCTTGGCGTGTAATATTGGGCCGGTCCCTGTGCAGGGAATCTATACCATGAATTGGCTAATATAATACATAGTTTGACACCAAAGTCTTGGTGTTGTGGAAGAGAACTGCGGCAGGTAATAACTACTGTATGTGGCATACCTGTGTCAGCGAGGAGCAAGTTTGGTTCTCGTATGTTGCTTTAATAATAGTCTTGAAACCTTTTTATTTTACATCTACCAGTGCCAGTAACTAAAAATTCTTGTTATTAGCCTCCTCAGTACAAACTAGATCCCAGACTCGCACGGCTCATGGGCATCCACACTCAGACGAGACCAGTGATTGTCAATGCCATATGGCAGTACATCAAGGTGAGAAAGATGGCATTCATGGGCTTGTAGTAGAAAAGCGATTGTAAGAATATGATAACACTTGGCTAGCATTACCAAGGCTGATAATACTTACATCACAAAAACCTCATCCATTAGCAAGTGTTTGGTAGTCGACCATGCAGCGCTGGTCCGAACCCTAGCCGGAGTCATGTGTTTTGTGTTTTTGGACAAGATTCTTTACACTTATACTGTAGTACCTAGAGCTCTTCACCTGGGAATAATGGGTGCCAGCAAATTGTTAGGACAACCTGAACTCTAAGGCGGACATCCTCGGTACCAGCTCTAGCTGTCCACCAATAGAGAGGTATATTATAAAGAGAGATTAGTTACAGACAAAAAAGTTAAATTTGGCCGGGACAAGCCAGCCAGCCATGTCCGCCATAGAGAGGTGTCCGCCTTATAGTGCTGTCCACTTTGAGACGTTTACTGTATTCCTATAAACCAGAATTACGTGTAAGCACTGGCCTGTTGAAGCACTAGGCCCTGAAAGGATTTATTTATTTACTATAATAGCTACAGTGTAAGATAAATCTGAAAAAACTGTTAATATTCTCAATCTGTTTGTACTCCATTACTTTTAGAGTCATAATTTGCAAGATTCGCATGGAGCGGGAGTATATTAACTGTGACAGATACTTCCAACAGGTGAGAACTGATGTCAACACAAATTCTCCTAACTGACCTCCATACATTTCTCATACTACTAGTTAGGAGAATTTATATTAAGATAGTTTAACCAATGCCTTGACTTTGTATTGAGCACTTGAGGAGAATTTAGACAATGATCGCTGCAGGAGCTGATAGGGTGTCGGACCATTTATGGGAAAAAGTTAAATCAACATGTCCAATTTCTGTTTCAGATTTTTGAATGTAATCGCATGAAGTTTAGTGAAATTCCTCAGCGTTTGAGTGCTTTGTTGTTACCACCAGATCCTATTGTCATACATCACCTTATAAGGTATGATTAATAATAATACAATAATTAAAATTAATATTTAATAATTGAATTAATACATGTAGTTCATTGATAAATTGTTGGGTAATTATTTAGTGTTCTATATGGTCAATAATAAAATTTATTAATGTGTAGCTGCTATTGTCCTTAGGTAGAGACATTGTTTGTGTTGTTGATCTATTGTTCCATTGACCAATAACTGAACAGGAATAGGTTTATTTTGGACACAATTTAACAACCAAATGTTGGCCACGATAGCAGATTCACAGCAGCATAACTTCTTTTATGTCCTGTAATCTTTGAACATTATTTAACGTTAAACCTGTGAAAGCATATTATTGGTGTATCACGAGAACCAAGTGTGTTTTCAAGTGTAAAACATCCCTCCTTGTTTCCTTATAGTAAGGACACACCGGAGAACAAGAGAACAACTTGCTATGACATTGAAGTAGAAGTCGTAAGTAGCAATTCTACTGTCTGTCTGTCTGTCTGTCCATCTGTCTATGTCTATTTGTCTCTCTGTATGTCTGTCTGTCTGTCTGTCTGTCAGAGTCTGTTTGTCCATCTGACTGTATCTGTCTGTTTGTTAATTGCTGTATATTTACTTTCTAAATATATTTGTACAATGTAATGTAATGTCACTCGACTCATTAGCGATTAGTTAGAGGCCTAATAAGCCTCATCTGTTCGAGTATAAATAAAGTATATGTATGTATGTATTCTATTATGACATTCTCACTGATTCTCAGTCAATTGGATGAGTGGACGTGTTGTGGTTTTAATTTATTTTTGGTTTAAAATTTTTCAAACCAGTTTGATTTTTATTTTCCTTTGTTTCATATTATGGTAATGAATATTAGACAAAGGAAAATCAAAATCAAACTGGTTTGAAAAATTTTAAACCAAAAAAAAATTGAACCACAACAGACGCTAAATTTTGTTCTGGCAGGTTGAACAGTACATGTACATACACTAATTATCTGCTTTATTATCTTCGTATTTTCCTTGTTGTAGGATGACACACTGAAGGCACAAATGCAGTCTTTCCTTCTTTCCACTGCCAGCCAAAATGAGATTGCTGCTTACGACAATAAGGTATGCTGTGCCCTTTAGTTTTGCAAACAATATGAAGGATTCTTTGTTGATGATGGTTATCATTAACAATGTACAATCTCAGTGCTGCATGTGTTACTTATTAGAATGGTTCTCTTTTTTGTTTTGCAGATATACGAGACAGTTGAAACCATCAATCAGTTGAAAATCAATCGGGAATTTTTCCTTGGATTTGCAAGAGATCCTCCAGTAAGAAAGTTACTTGGCTACTAATAAAACCAAATGTATTGACAGCCTTAGAGCGGTTTTCAATTGAGTGTTGTAAAACCAAAACAAAGCAGTTACAATGGCCAATCACAACAAACTTAAACAACGCGGTTAACCAATGAGAACTCAAAGCAAATACATGTAACCAGCGCCAAGCGCGGGAAAACGCGTGTGACCAAGTCGCAACTGGTTTCGGGTTTGCATCTGATTGGTTGAGAAGGTGGCGCGAGTTTCTTTTACACCAATCATAGAGCACAGTAAAGTAAAACCAATGAAAGCAATTCCAGATTATTTTCGACACTCAATTGAAAACCACTATAAAAACATACCTAGATGGTAGGAAATCCAACAATAATGGTTGATTTTGTTGAACAGTACTCACAGGAAGCCATTAGGAAGTTGAGGATATTCAGTGCAAAGTAGACAACTGATCATTTGCTTCGTTGTTGTTTTTCAAGGAATTTATCAATCAGTGGATACAGTCGCAGAGTCAAGATCTAAAGGTAGATTATAACGCACGTTAAGTCGGCTTTAAAACAGTGTTGTAATGACTGAAGCAAAAGCTTTGACATCTGACCAATCACAACGCGCCAAATACCGCAATGAGTCAATCAGAGCTTGCAGGAAAACCTTGCAGCCGGTGTCAAACGCGGGAAAACCTTGCAGCCCTTGCCAAGCGCGGGAAAACATACCTCCGGTGCCAAGCGCGGGAAAGCCTTGCAGCCGATGCCAAACGCGGGAAAACATGCCACCGGTGCAAGCGCGGGAAAGCCTTGCAGCCGATGCCAAACGCGGAAAACATGCAACCCGTGCCAAACGCGGGAAAGTTCAGGAACCCAATTCACGGTTGGTTTTGGTTCTGCTCTTATTGGTCGACCAAACAACATCCGTGTTTTGATTGGTTGACCAGATGGAAGGAGTATTTCCAACCAAAGCTCAGCAAACGCGAAAGCACAAAACCACAGTAAACACAAATTAAATTACTTTAGAATGTTTAGAATGTTTTCAGCATCATGTGTTTCTACCATATGGCCTGTGAGTTTTTGTTCTGTATAAATTGGTCGTCTGTCCTGTTGCACTGCTTGATGTTCCTGTGCTGTTGTTTTCAGGTCATGACTGATGTGGTCGGTAATCCCGAGGAAGAGCGGCGAGCAGATTTCTTTCATCTTCCTTGGTCACAAGAGGCTGTGTGTCGCTACTTTTACGGAAAGGTAACTATTGTAAACTATGTTGGAAATGTGCATATATTACCTCAAACCAAACTCTTCTCAACATTGTTGAGAGGGGTGTCAAACGGCCTCAACATCGACTCTCAACAAATGAGCGTTTGACAAGGGCTTAAACAGCGCCAGCTTTTAAAATTTTCTATGGCTGCTTGGAGTAACTGCAACTAAATTACGTTTTCGTTATCTTATTTCAGGTTCAACAGAAGCGAGCTGAGCTTGAGCAAGCCTTGGGTATCAGAGGAACATAACTCAGATTTGGATTGGTTTACGATGCGCACGTGCCAATCATATGATCACAGTCTTTTTGCCATGCGCACGTGGCGATCACGTGTGGAGGCGTCTTCTCTCTAAGTTACCACTTCCTTGTTTGGCAGTACCGGGACTGTACAACTTGTATTATATTGGCAGAACACTCAACTGAAAGACTCAAATAACTGGTTATTTTTTGTCTTGCCGCTTTTCTATGCTTCTCTACACACCGGACTCATCGAACGTTTCGATTCCAAGAGCTGCTAAACCCGAATGTAACTACCTCCTCTCTTTACAGTATAGCATTTGTGACTTGAATAATAAAACTTGTGTATTAAAATGTCAATTTGAGTTCAGTTTTTGTTGTTCTCGCGGCTTTGTTCTACTTCTTTCCAATATGTATCTTGGCTATTTAAAGGTGCGAAGAAGTGCAACCATCGTACTCGTGACACGAGCCGTGGTGAGTCGGGGGATCATGAATCCTAGAATTGACTGAGCCCGCGGTTTTCCTCGCAGAAGTTGCTAAGCAACATGACGTATGCTGTGTTGCTAACCAACATGACGTACGTGAGTACTCGCGCGTGCTCGCGTTTCGTTTAGGATCGGAAACTCTTGGAGTGTTTGTACGAATTGGCAAATTCTAATGACTAAGTATTCGCAGCAGGTGCTGTGAATTTTATAAACGCTCAAATCCCCATTTGTTCTGTCATACTGGTTGGTAAACTTCTTCTTCACTCACGAAATGATGAAGGACTCCGCGACTGTCAAAAAATTATATGACGTCGCAGTTTGTTTCGGTGTGAGGTGAAGTTCGTCATTTTGTTCCTTGTTCCAGTTCTTCCACTTGTCAGTTTTGGCGCGTAGCTTTCTAAGCCAATCAAATGCGTTGTTTTAGTGTTGTACATGCGTAGCTTTCTAAGCCAATCAAATGCGTTGTTTTATTATAACACATGTCTTACCTGCTTGCACCCCGCAGCTTGTGTTTTTATAGCTTCTGTTCATAATCTCTACAAACACCTGATTGGTGAAGTCGCGCTTTCTTCGACTTCTTGGCTTCAACAAAACACTATTTTCGAAGGTCTTCTTTCTTCAGCCCCTAGCTCGATCGTTGTATTAGTTGTCCTCTGCAATACATTTCTTCATCCCACAGAACAGACGAGGTTTTTGCTAGCTAGCTATAGGTTCTCAGTTGAACGCGTGGCTTGCGCGAAGCCGCGCGAGATACGCACGCAAAATCGCGTGTACTGAAGGTTGACTTTCAGTTTTAGCTGATTGTCCTGAGAATTGTTGGCAAATCAATTCAAATTCCCCCTGTTGATTATTTTCTCCATTCTTGTCGCCTGTCTCCTTAACAGTATATTATATTGTGAGAAGAAATGAGATGTTGGTGGCACTTGAAATTTGTGTCAAAAAACGCAAGAATAATTATAACTGTTCGCGCGCGTCACTCGTATGACACTAGACGCCGCTTTAAATAAACTGACTTTATGAAGTGTCGAAAAAAAAGTCAAACTAAAGCAGCAAACTGAGATATAAGCAGATAAACTATATATCTAGACGATGATTCGAAGACTGGTGGAGTTTATCTTCGAGTGGCAAAAACCGAACATTAACAAGGAAGTTCTAAACAACGACTGATACTTGTTGATCAAGTTGCTACGAGAGGCTTGACATATCTTCAAACCATGCAATATTATTTGGTTCTTATTCAATGGCGCAGTTTTTATATGTAATAAAGCCCAGTGAGAGCTGTTCAGAGTTCAAACTCTCGCTCTCGTTTGGCCTGAAACTCTCATGCGCTCTCGGCGACTCTCTCATGCACTCTCAGCGACTCTCATCGACTCTCGTGCGCTCTCGTCGAATTTGAACCCGCACAAATTTTTCTTGAGAGTTATCGAGAGTTGTCTCTCGCTTAGCCCGGGCTGGTGATAGACGATGAGAGTTGAAGAAATTTCTCACGAGAGTCAACTCTCAACCTCGTTTGGCCCGGGCTAAACACACGCTAGCGCTAGTAGAATATCAGTTTTATTTCTCTACGACCGCGCGCGCGCGCCCATTGCATGGACAAATTGGCGCGCTGGATATATATTTTAGTTTCCATAAAAAATGTTGTCTATCTTCAATTAACAGTCATTGTTGATCGCAGATAACCTCGTGATGATTATGAACAAATCTGGAGTGACTTGTCAATCCATGAAAGCGGTGAATATAATTTCAACCATAGTATCGACGTAGTAGTCGTGTAAAGGACGACAGGAGAGGTGATTTTGCACGGCCTTTTAAAATACGTACCAAACCCGTGTGCTCAGTAACTAATGCCGAGTGTGTTTTACATTTTGAAGCTTACATCTTTGCCAAAGCGTTAGTGTTTGATCAATCAAATGACATTAGCGTTTGGTTTGTAGTTCTTATGCAAAAACTAAGTGGCCACAAGCAACCGATCTGTGTTCATCAGAATTCTGTCCAAACCCTCTAATGCAAGTCAGTTCACTGTCAGGTAAACTAACAAAAGAGTGCAAAGTGAACTAATATTGACACTGCCAATATGCCCTTAAGTCAACGCAACGCAGAATAAACTAGTTTCTTATATGTTGTCTTCCATCAATGAATGCATTTGTCTCTCCCAATTGACCCCCTACCCTCACCCCCCTGATATCTTCGACATCAAACCAATGTTTTACCAATAAAGCGTCAACTCGCTTTATGTGGTTGAAATGTTTACAAGAAAACCCGTGCTATAAATCACTACATTTCCAACTAAACTACATATAACCCAATTAATAGAGAGGATTTTTTTCCTGGCGTCGTTGGTTTTTTCTGACAAAAAATTTTCCCTGGAACGAAAAGAACGCGAAATCGCTGAAGTGAAAATATCGACAACCGGTGACTTTGCTGGGGAAATGAAGCGTCACACGCGAAATGAAAAGAGCACTTGCTCTGTTGTTTATTCAAGATAATGGTGCCAGTTATTTAGCACCTGTTCTGCTCCTGGGAAAGCATCGTAACAAATCGACCGAGAACAAAGGACGGCGTTTCGTTTCAACGATTCGCTGGTTTTGCAACTAGTAAATAATTCAATTCTGACAGGTTTTGTCGAGGTGAATTTTTTCGTCTTCTAGGAAACCGAAATGAGATATGACACAACACTCGACTCTTAGATACAGCATCGCACAAAATACTGCGCGAAATACGCCGATATTTTTGTTGCGCGTGTAACTTCCGTCAGCCTGGTCGATGCAATGCCAAGATTTTCTCCCCACTTCACGCGTTGTCTCGCGCATGCGCTTTAAGGTATAGCTGCGTTAAATTCCTGACTGAAGAACAAAAGAGCACAGAACAAAAGGGAGTGTGGAGCGTGGTATTACACGTCCAAGTTGGTGTTTAATTAATGAGTTTCAGGATATAAATTGAAAAGGAGCTTTATTCAAGCACATTTCAAAGGTCGCTAGGCTGGGATCGAGAGGTAGGAACTGATAAATCTTGCTTTTATTTCAACAATCATTTATATATTGCCTTATTTTATATCGTTCGCGCGCTAAACTAAATAGAGACTTAGCTTTTCGGGAAAGCATATCTTATTGAAGCTTGGATTTGTAAATTTTACCCTCTTGTTCATTGTCAAAGTAAGATAAGATTTTAGTTGAAAATCTGTACCAAGGGCTATTTTCTTTTAGTTAACGAAGTAGTCCGCAGAGTTAAACTTCTAACGTCTTTATCTTCCAAAACATTGATAAGAAAAGAATAACGAAAGCGTAGTTTGGCGAAAAATCAAAAAGTATTTCTATTTACTGCGCGTAGCTTGATCTAACAGTCTACTAACAGTAAGTTTCCACAAGACCTATTTATATTCTCGTATAACTGGACATGGGAACTCATAAAATTTTTCTTTCTTTTTTCAGATGGCGTCTAAACTTATCCTGGGGTGCTTAGCACTCATGGTGGCGTCTACCTACGCTAGATCAAGTAAGTTTCATTTTATTTTTTTGTTTTAGCTCTAAGCTTAATCGTAAAAAGATTTAACTGGGTTACGAGTAATACACTGGCACGCGCCGAGAACATACGCCAAGACCATACATAGTTCATAACAGTTAACCTTAAAATTGAAGTCTTATTACTCGGACATAGCTAAGAAATGAGGACAAGCTATTTAAAAGTTATATACCAAAGAAAACATTAGTGATCTAAAATGTTTTCCAGAAGCCGCTTCTTTGTGAACTAACAAAAGGTTAGGCTATGAATAATTAATTCCACTGACGAATTAAAACTGCTTTCGATCGATCAACCTTAAAATGTTTGTTTTACTGGTCACTAGAGCGCAAAGCCAAGAATTTGTCGTTATGATAATACGATGAAATCATCGACCAAAAGTTATCAATTAACTTAAAAGCAATGTTACACACGCAGAAATGTGAAATTACGAAAATAGATGCAAAGGTTTTTCTTACAACAAGAAGTGAAGGCATATCTCTGATGGCGAGATTTCTATGTTGGTAGATCGTTCTTAATTTCACTGAATGTGTCTCTTGAATTATTTCCTTACTTTAAGAAAAGACTGAGCTGTGTTTGGTGAATTTAATTTTTTTCCATGAGCGGGTTCCCGCAGAAACCTGCAAATAACTGAAGCGAAAAGTGAAAATACGTGTTGACTATTTATAATTCATCTTCTCGAAACTGGTGCTCCGTTTTAAAATCAAACTTTCCTTAGAATTTTAGTTGAACTCAATATTTAAAACAATGTTTGTTTAGGGTCGGGAGTTTATAGTAAAGCAAATTTGACTGTATTTTACTGAAAAAAACACTCAATTGTTTCTAATTTGGCGATTTTTGTTAACTATGAACCAATTGCAGTTTTAGCCCGTAACAGGTCTTGACATGTTAGTCTATATTACACAAAGCTTTAATGAAGAACACTTCGTTTCCATTTACTTGTTTTTTTTGCACTTTAGAGTTATCAATATCTAATTTCTCCTCACAATATCAATACATTGTCAAACAGACTATTGATGAGAATTAAGAAAATCATCAACTAGGAGATATTGTAAGAAACTTCAAAAATGTTGTTGTCATGACCGACTAAAATCCTAAAAATGTGGTGTTTTGTTTAAAATACTAACCTTTATCTGAAATAATACGAAACGGCATCCAGATGTAAATGAGATGCTGTTAAGAACGCGAGAACCATGTAACATCAAATTCTCAGAACTAGCAGTAATATAAATGTTTGAGAATCAGTAAGGAGATTATATATTTTAATCTTGGGACTTGAAGGATTAATTGTAAAATATCGTGCAAGGTTGCTGTCGTCGTCTTAGTTCATTCTTTTCAAAGTACTAACTCACGTGACCCGGTTTTTCTACAGCATACAAAAGAAGCGCTAACCCGTGTCCCCCGGGATGTCCCGGTAGTTGTGCGCCCGCGTGTGCGGTGTCCTGTTGTCTTCCTCCACCACCCGCTCCACCACCGCCACCACCACCACCACCACCACCACCAGAGCCCGCGAAGCCCGGACCACCTGGACCAAGTGGAAGAATGGGACCCCCCGGACCTGTCGGACCAATCGGACCTATGGGAGAGGCGGGACCTCCCGGGCCACCCGGAGCACAAGGACCACCCGGACCTCCCGGAGAACCAGCTCCTCCTCCACCACCACCACCACCGTGCCCACCCGTCTGCGCCCACACATGCGTCTCGTCCTGTCCGACCCAGTGCTGCTCAGGCAGAAAGTAAGCGACCACGTGATGATGTGACGACATTAGCACGAGATTTAGAAATTACTCCAACTTTAGCGTTCATAAAGTACTTTTTCAGTGGATTTTTTTGTTGTATTGCTTTGTACAAATGAGATAGAAGGCAGAGAAAAACGAATTGCCGAAGGTTCATTCGTAGGTGTGTGCACGCATGATGAGGAATATTCAAATAAAAAAAAATATTTACTTTGTTTGATTAAAAACTTGTCTGCTTTTTGTCTTTTAATCTCCCTCGACGCGCAACTGTGAAACATAGGGACGGCTCTTTATACAGTGGAATCCCGATTTCTCGAACCTCCAAGAAAATTGGTTCGAGAAATATCGGGGGTAAAATTACTGTGAAAAAAATCCAAGGGAAACTACTTTTGGTTTGAGTTATCGGGATCGTACCAAATTTACCAAGACGCGAAATAAACCCTGTACAACTTGATAAATGGATGAAAAATTCTACCATTTTACACTATTCACGACAACCGAACAACTCCAATTCTGTGTCTAATTATAGTAGAACAGTGCAAATAGGCCAATTTCGACATATTAAAATTCTGACTTGGCTCCGAGGCTTAGGGGAATAAAACAAAATAAATTATTTATTCATCCCTCAACCTCGATGTGATTTCTTTTCAAATTCTTTTGTTTTATTCCCCTAAGCCTCGGAGCCAAGTTAGAATTTTAATATATCGAAATTGGCCTATTAAGGCACTGGAAGATGCGACATCGTGTTACCTAGCAACACGCTGAACAGGAAACGACAACTGCAGGCTCAATCGTCCGGCACAATCGGCTAATGTCGGATTGTCGGAGAAAATCTTTTCATCTCGTAACCGAACTAATTCCAGTTCCTTCTACTGATTGGCTAAATCTGTCTTGGTTGAGCGAGTTCTTGTATTTTATAGATGCAACCTGCCTTTGTTTTAATTTACAGGTAACATTTCTTGCTTGTTTAAAACTACAAACAGTTTCTACTTACTTTCATAGACGAGCGGGAAAATTGCCGACAAAAAATTGCGGACGAGTTTTTGCACATCCAAATTCATTGCGAAGTGTTTTAAATTTGTTTTGAGAGAGCGACATAATACGAACATTTCTCGTGTGTAGCCTTATATAGTAGCAATATTCTCTTCGCTTTCTAAATATGTTTTCTTTTCTACAAAGCTCGCCATCTTTAAAACATGAAAGAGAAAAATTCAACAGTGAAAACGCTGAAAAGTGCTTCGTTCAGCCCCACGGCTTAAGTCAAAACTGGTGATGATTACAATAATAACGTCAAAACGACAACATTTATTGCTCGTCTCGTTTTTCTCCACATCGACTTAGTCTACAATTTTTTTAATAAGTTTTTACGTTGCAATCCCGAATTTGAGCGATACCAGTTTTTGGGTCAATATTTGCGGCTCGGAAAATAGGTCCCGCCGGCCAACAATATCCCTAACTTCGCACTAACATCTTCTTAAGTTTGTATTGTAGTGAAAAATAAAAGAGAATTTATTCATGTACACTTTAAGACATTCAAACGAAATGTCACGAAAGCAAAACTAAAACCGCGATTATACTAGTTTCTGATAATGTTTTATGACGTTTATCTCTGCGCACACAGAGCGCGCAAATTGCCATTTATTGTCCTGACAGGTTCTGCTTGCATCCAGCTGGTAGCCCGTGAGCAGGTTCTTGTTTCGCTCCGCCGAATCGCGCGCGTGATTCTCGCGGCTTTCGTTGCTCGCGCATTGACCCCAACGTGCGCCTGCAAGCTGCGTTACAAGCTTTCCTTCGTATCAAAGGCGTATATATTTCATTTTCAGCGTTGCTTTGTTGAACGTAAAATTGATCGACTTTCTTCTTATTTGCGGCTTTCGTTCAGTCCAATAGTGACAGCTCGTTAAAATGAAATTAAAATCTCTACTCTTTAGCCACATTCCCAAGTAATCTTTGACAATAAAACTCTGTCAAGTTTATTCCTCTTGAACAAATAAACCACAACCGCGTACCAATAACCGGCGGCTACTCTTTCATCCTGCGGTTGATTAGCACTTGTCACTTGTCATCAATCAAACTGGAACAGGTGCCAGGAGAAATAGCATGTAAGCTAAAAACAAACTGAGGAGGACTGGATTTGAGACTCGTCCCACTCCTTTGCTGTTCGTCTCAGACTCGCAACCATGCGCAATGTGCTTAGAAAAGTTTAATAATCTTGGGTAGTAACTATTCCAAAATGCCATTCTGTGCGGCTGAAAGTTAGCCTTCATTTCAGGTCTGCCTTGAATGCGTAAATACAACCTATGTGTCCTGTTAAACTCGCCCCAGGTCACTCCCTGTACAGCATGGGGCGTTGGCTTTCCATATTTTAGCAAAGTTTGCGTAAAGCGACATGATCAAACTACTGACATTTTTGTCTTCCTCTGTGAAATCCAGCGAGGTAATGTTTAAAAATGGTGCGCCGAAGTCGTACGGTGTGTTCTCGCCATGTTTAACTCCCATCCAAACATCTTCAGTATTCAATTTAGATCTATGACTAAACTCATACATATATGTCGGGGCGGCCGTGCTATGAATTCCCAACACCTCCACTGTGGGGGCTGCAAACGTAATAGTCCGACTGCATGTCGACTATTTTCTGACGGAGGGTGGGTGAGTCGGGTGTTTTGCTCCACGGTGTGTACTGGAATTCGATTGCGTCCTCGATCAAGTCAGCGGTGTTTTTATTGTCGTGACAAGTTTGGTCTTTGACAAATGATTTGACGGAATCTCTAAAAAACAGGAAGTGTGATTTGTGTGGGAGGTCGGTAGGGACCAGGAGTGTTATGCGCTCCTTCATCGCTGTTAAAACCACTTATCAGAGGAACATGTGAAAAGTTGCCCGATCTGCGGAGATTTTGCGGTGTGTCATACATGAAGTAGTTATCAATAACAGGCCCTGTATACTTCCATTCATAATTTGAGATAATGCTTTTTGCGTCTTTTTTACGAAGACATTTTATCATGTCATGGCTGTTTTCGGTATCACAACCAAGTTTCATGGCAGTTTTCTTGGTTTTTAGAACAGCTTTATCTACTAAGTGAAATGCAAATGGTGAGAATTCAACCCCGCTCTCGGCAATAAGCTTGATGGAAAAGTCCTTTAGACCGAGGGGACAGCAAATGCAGTCCAACGCTGGCCCCGCCAGAGCTCACCCCTACTATGGTCACCTTCTTAGGGTCTCCTCCAAACGCCTGTATATTTTCTTGTATCCACTTCAGTGCTTCTACTTGATCTAACATTCCCCAATTCCCAGGCGCGGCAGAATCGCCGGTCGTCATGAAACCAAACGGGCCAAGCCGGTATTGAACCGTAACCAAGACAACGCCCCAACGAGGCAGCACCTCTCCAGGAGTGGTGTGGCGAACGGTCGTGCCGAACACGTAACTTCCACCGTGAATAAACACTATGACCGGGTACAGTTGATTTGTATTCGTAGCGTTTTTTCCTGGGGCAAAAATATTCAAGTATAGACAATCTTCGCTCGAGTCCTTTTCCCAAGTGAATCCTGGCCAAACGAGGCGTATCGAGTTTTCAAAGTAAGGATATTGCTTTTGTTGGCAAACGTTTCTGAAAAAAGTTGCATTGTATACATTAGGTTTCCATGCAGTTGGAGGTTTTGGCGGTCGAAACCGAAGGTCTTTTACAGGCGGTGAAGCGAAAGGAATTCCAAGGAATGTGTTCACGGACCTGATATCACTGATTTCCTCCGAAAAATGCCGGGTTCTTCCAAGAATCGCGCCATACTTGGTCTCGACGTGTGGAGTATCAGAAGCGGGGATTGTAATCCCCAAACAAAGGCATTCGACCACAATCAAAGCCACGATCAGGGGCAAGCTTCTCACTTGCATATTAATCCTCTGAAAAATCCCTTCAATTACTCTTTGGCGAGCATTGAGGAGTAGGATTTCACATGTAACGAGAGAGTCCTCAATCCACTTACAAATGCAACACAGTCACCAAGACCCCTTTCCGCCACGAACAAAACGTTTGGTTGTACTGATTTAAATGCTGCGACTCAAGGTAACTTTGCGTGTAACCACAAGCGAATGATAATTTCATGCTCTCGAGATCGGATATAATTTGCTGTCACGACTCATTTATGTGACAGCCACTCGTAAAGCGACCCCTTAGGCAAGACGTTTCAGCTTTTTGTGATTTCGGCATGCTAAGGTGATAACATCTTTATGGTTTCCCGCGAAAGGATCAGCTGATTGACTACCATCCAAGACGGCCATTTACTTAAAAAAAAATACACTTCAACTAAAAGAAAATTGCGTTTGCGTTCAGCGGTACATTAATTTAGCATTAACTATCCGTATCATATCATAATTTAAAAAGATTTGCTACACAACAAAGAGAGAAGGATTGCATGTGTTTTGATCTGTACTTGTACGGCTATAAAAAGAAACTCAACCCTTTGGTAATTTGTATCACCTTCTCAGATTTTAATCGGTTAAGATGAAAAACGGATATGTGTTATATAAAATGCAAATGGTTTGCACTGCGGGAGGCAGAGATTTAAAAGTTTCAGCTTCACTTTAGTTTTAGAAACTCACTTTCAGGAAATGTATAATTGAATTAAATGCTTGAAAAAACGTTCTTTGAAATCATTTTTAGCCAATAGATACATGTCAAAATTTGACAGACATGTGACCAGCTAGGCAATCACAAAAAAGTCTGTTCTCGTTGAAAGTGATGTATTTCTTTTATGAAGCATATGTTTTATTTTGTATGTTTGGGTATGCATATTAAAATTGCTATGGACTATTTGATTATTAATTACGTTAAGATTTGCGGTGCTCAACAAATTATAATACAATCAAAAAACTGTGTAAAAAGCAAGCCTCTTTCAGCAACCACATACTCCCTAATCTCTTGGCAGATATACAATATAAAGGGCGTTGGAAGATGTGAAACACGAAAATATGATGGCTGTAATTCAAACATGACATGCTAAGTTTAGCGATTGTCTACAGCCAGCTAGCCGGTGGACAGTTACAATTCGATCGCTGCCGATGTTCACTCCAAGTAATTCATTATATTATTAAAACAACTTAGCTCCACTGGCTCTCAACGCTCTCTTCAATAATACCAACAGTGCTTTCAACTATGACCCAAGTTTTGAACTACAGTATTTGCGGAGAATTTGAGTTATTAAAAATCTACAACAAGAGATTTAATGAGCTCAATAGCAAGACCTGAGGCCAAGGCAAAGTATTGTAGCTTTATCCACGTTATAATCCTAAATTATTCGGTAAAACCCCGATTTAGATCAAACTTCCATAAAACCTCTCCACGCTTCAGGAGGCAGACATAACAAATTACACGGTAATTTCAATATTAAGTGGATACGTTATTATTTTGTTTTTCTACAAAACAAAATGTTTCATCTGTGGCTGATTGGGGATGGACCATTTTTTTTTTTTGGGGGGGGGGGGGGGGGGGCGGTTGGGCAATTTTTCTGAGCTAGATTTTTTTTCCGTCGTGAGTCTGTGCAAGAATGTTTTTTCACCTTTTGCTTGTGAGTGAGTGAGTGAGCTCGCTTTGCACGATTTTTTTTTCTCTACTTTTGCTGTGCAGGAATTTTTGGGGGGTAATTAGCTAATAACTCATTAGCTCTCACTGACAACAAACTACTTAAATATGACGGATCACAAAAAGCTATTCCATCTGAGCTGAGATAACAGATGCGATAAGCTAGGCAAAAACATTTCATTAGTGAACATAAATATAGAAGTACCAGTAACTCAATCTCGTGTTTGTTAAAGGAGATATGTCACGCGACGAAACGGGAGAAGCTTCCGAGAGGAGGGGAGTGGGGGAAAGGGTACCCCCCGATATTTTTGTGGGCGTGTGCGGCCCATTTCTTTAAAACTCCTTACCCTGTTTCAGACCATGATTGTTCATACAGACCTGACCCAATGCAAAAATCGATACCACAGGTCTATAACTAGAGGTTTCCATATTGGGTTCGGGTCTAGTCTATATTTTTCGATCATTTTCCGCGAACCAGTAGTCAATCACGCTGAACTATCTTTAATGCGCGCGTTACGCAAAGCCAGCTACTTTGGCCAAAGAACAGCGAAAAAAAAAAAGAGAAAAGCGTCCACAGCAGGTTTGGCATTTGTTGGTATTTCAACTGTCGTTAAAAAAGGTTACGAATGAATTTTTAGCCCCAAGAATGAGACCTGAATTTTTTTCAGGCCTTCTTTTCAAATGCTTAAGTTGATATATAACTGCGAAGATCTCATTCTCTTTCGTTCTTTCCACCGCAGTTCACATATATGACTTATTTCATATATTCGTCATCACCAATGAATGATTTCTTTCAAATGCTTGACATAGCTGCGAAAATTCGGGCCGTTTGCCGTTAACTTGTTCACATTTTTTTGCGATTCTTTTGGTCAGTACCATCTTGGTGCTGACCAAAAGAATCGCGGGCTCTGGGGACGAGATCAAATGAAGCTTCACAGGCACCCCAAGCTCGTAAAATGAACCGGTTAGTGTTACCATAGTGTAAGATTCGCGGTCCACTCTAACACACAAGCAGTAACAAGCACATGGACGATCTACGTATACAATGGTTTTAATAACACCTTTCCCTGTGTACCTTGTGGTATATATTACCGACCTTCATGACGCGGTACATACGAGAACGAGTACGACTTTTTAAACCTATTGCGCATCCTCAATATCATCATCTGTCACGTCAATTCCGGCCAGAACTTACACTTCTACTGGTCAGTCACAGGGAAGAGCGAGGGCTCTGGGAACAATATTGTTTGAAAGTAGAAACGTCGTACTTACTAGTTCTCATACTTTACTCGTTTCGTACTTATAACTCAATCTGAAGGACCGTAATAGGGACTAGCATGAGGGGGTACATGCATTCTCACATTCGCATACGGTAAGCATATTGCCGTACATTACACATAGTCACTAGAGGTCAGTACGTAACAGTAAAAAATACAAGGATTTGTATGGAAAAAAAAACGGTCTCTTTCTTGGGGCTAAAAATACGAATTAGTTTTGAATAAAAATTACTGGGCCAATTTAGTGCGATTCCAGCGAGTTTTAGTGCAAAATGTTATTTGTTCATTCTACTGTATTCTAGAATAGGAGTGTTCACTGTTGATAAACATTACGTCAAATTTGTTTTGTTATTCAAATTTGCCAACCATTAAACAAAACAACTATTTGTTTCAACAGCCAATAGTTCTCTGGTTGGCACATTAAGACGATTTCCGCTGGACGTTCGAGCAAAAAGTGCAAAAAATTAAGTTACCAAAAAAAATACTCATAGCACGGTAACATTTTGAATACAGTTAAAAATAAATTATCGATAAATCAGCTCCCAAGCTGACCCCGCGAGAGAAGTCATTACATATTTTAATTAAAAAGGCGCTTCATGTCAGTTCAAAACAAAATGGCGTGCGTTTTTATCATTTTTTACGAAGTTGAACATTAATTTTTCTCGAGAATGCTTGAGAATTTTAATTGCGGGGTCACTTGGAGAAGTGAATTAAAGTGATATATTTTCAAATAGTATTCAAAATGTTACCGTGCTATGAGTAGTTTTTTAGTAATTAATTTTTGCATTTATTGCTCGAACGTTGAGCGGAATCCGTCTTAATAACAATAGGTGACGTAACGAGAAATATCGCTATAGAACTAATTAGCTCTCAAAACCGTTAATTAATGAATGGCATAAATAAATTACCAAAAATCCGGATTATGAAAATAACATCAGCGAAACAGAGAACCAATAGCAAGTATATAAGCATTTGCCATGTAGAATCTAAGCAGTAATTATCGTGGATAACAAAGATAGTATCACATTATCACAAAGATTATCATCACAATTATTTCTGATTTTGCCATGACTTAGAATAAAAAAAAATAGTTAAATTAAATAATTACTGAATGACGTAGATGGACAACGTAAATAAGTAAATACGTCAGTGTATGAGGTCGAATCAAATTTTGCGGACTGAAAAAGCACCATGGCCTGTTGAATATTTTTTCCGTGCTAAATGAGGCAGTTTGTTTTCATAAACAGACATGCATCGGGCATATTCCTTTCGCATTATCAGTGATCGAGTTGCTTTTTATGTTCAGAAAAAATATCGGATGAGACAAAAACAATAATTTTGTTGTTGTTGGATTTGATGTCGTTAATTACATGTCCATTAGTGTCAATACCTTCGCGGAAATTAAAATTACTATTAATTAACGACAACACAAACAGACAAACAAACAACACTACACTTATGGTATATAAAGCGCTCGGCTCGACTCGGCAACATTCAGTCCACCACTCAAGGCTTTCAAAGGCAACACATAGGAGATGGCCGAACAGCTAAATGTACACAGTATCAAGCTGCCTGGACTGCCATTAGTTTCCAGAGCACAAAGTGGATGAAGGGAACAAGAAGTAATCGCGCTAAACTGAGTGAATGTCTGAATTGCAAGATGACTCAACTGTTCTCTAGAATTGGAGTCCTGAAGAAACGCTTATCGTCATCTGGAGCTGAACTGCCATCAGTGGCCGACGAACTGCCTTCGGACGACGGCATGACATCCCAGGAAGGCGAGCTTTCAGCGGGGCTTTCCCCAGCAGCGATTGAAGAATTCATCGTGTCTGCAGAGGCCAGTGAATTGTCCTTGGAAGATGGCATGTCATCCCATGAGGGTAACGAGCTTTCCCCTGAAGCGATTGAAGAAATGTCACCAGAGGCGGACGAAATGTCCTCGGCGGACTATGGCATGCCATCCCAGGAAGGTAACAAGCTTTCCTTTGCAGTGGTTGAAGAATTGTCTACCAAGGCGGACGAATTGTCCTTGGAAGATGGCATGCCATCCCAGGAAGCTAGCAAGCTATCCCCAACAGCGATTGAAGGAATGTCACCAGAGGCCAACACTCCGTGTGCTCCCGCTAAATATTATTTTCTTTTGGAGCAAGGGGTAAAATTAACCGACGCAGCTAAAGAATTAAGCGATGAGAAAATGAATTTATTGTATGAAGACATTTTCAAACCTCTTGACTTCTACTCCATTTTACACGAACGAAGCAAACAACTGTCTTCATAGATCGATACAAATTTGTAGAATATACTCAAGTTAACGTAATCGAAACAAGCGATTAATTTTACATTTCACTGGGGATAAACTCAGCCGTTTTGCACGTTTTGGACTTTTCTTTTGGGTTTGGAAAATAAACGATAGAACGAACCAAGAAACAATATTGTCATATCCAAGAGATATAAATAAATCTAAGGATGGATTGTAATTTATAGCTCACACACGACAACGTAAATTTCTTTATTAATGGTATATTTGGTAGCAATGTAATTTTGAAGATGAGATTTTAAATAAACTCTAATGATGATACGCTATTGTCCTCTTTGTTTCTTGGCTATGGAAAATAAATTCATTTCAGTCAAGAATTTGAAAAGATGATTTGATGTACAGTTTTAGCCTCCAATCTCGCATGCTCCCATGTTATAAACGTCAGTAGCAGTACCCCAGAGGTTGTCCAGAATCCCGTTTGACAATCAGTTCTGATGAAATTTAATCCTTTCGATAAGTTAATTCACGATCAATTTTAGCTTGCCAGGTATCTTTCGTATATCGCTTGAGGTTAGCCGAGCGGAATCGGAATAGAAAGAGAGCACCGGGTTATGGGTAGCCTGCGAGCAGGCTCTCATTCACGCGATTAAAATAAAAGCAATTATATTATGAATACGCCATTTTTCTAGTTGTCTTTTGCCCCTGTTTCAAAACGAGTCCTAGTGCGAAACAATTCAAATAAAAATGAGTTTGATTTGCATGAAAATCATGCATTTCCTTGAAAAGTTTTGCACCAGGACTCGTTTTGAAACCGAGGCAAAAGGAACAAGGAAATCGCCTTTTGAATGACTAGTGAAAATATTTTTAGCTGCAAAGTTGTTCCCCGTCTCTTAGATTGAGGTGAGAACAAGGTGAGGTTAGGCCCAATTAACCTCGTTTCTAGGGTGAGTCTTCATTGCATCCCATAAACAAGTTGTTAACACTATTGGTCCAGTCTTGGAAAATAGAATTGTTTCTTTTAATTGAGCTCATTATTTATCATGAGCATGCATTTGTCAGGGCTTCAAAATTATTGGAAATACCCATTGATAGTTTCACGATTGGAGAAAGACTTCAGTCGGGCCGCTGCAAATTTCAATGCTTTAGCCTGCGTAGCAAGCGCTCTGGAAGGGAGCTTGCTACGCAGGCTAAAAATGCTTTCTCTCCAAAACAAAGCACCACCCGATTGTATCTACATGGAAATCAGTACAAAGATGAGTGTTGAAGATGCCTGAAAATATATATACCTATGCTAAAGAACCGGCAAGCCACGGGCGCCTGACTTGTTCTTGAAAATCACTTAGAAAATGTGATACTGATTTTGTTTTACAATGAACAACACAAAAAAATCATGCTGCGTGCAGACGCTGTCCCTATTTCCTTTCTGCCTGCATGGCTATACGCAGGAAGGCGGCTGGACGCCCACATGTAGGCTTGTATTACAAACAATTAGATACAATCACATTAATTCAACAACAGTCTGGACCGACTGTAGCTTTTCGATAAGTTAACAAGTTAGTAAACAAACTGATCTTGCATAACTGATATTGTTCAGTCAAAGCAAGGAAACGTTCTTTTTGTAGTAAATAAAAAACGGATTGAACATAGTCAAAAAACAAAAACAAACCCGAAACAGGATACGTGACTTTTGGCGGGAAAAGAACGCGCAGCACGTAATTTCCCGCGCCATATCCCGTGGTGTGCCGCGCCGCGCCCCGTAGTCACAAGTGTCACCGACGAACCTTTAAATCTTGTTATCCAAAGTTTTAATTTACAACATATCTTCACTCTTTATGAAAAACGATCCTCGTTTCACTTTGAATAATGTGATACTCTTTTTAATGTGCAATATTTTCGATAAGAATCATGTCCCTTCAGTAAGCTGTTGTACAGTTTTGTATTCTTCTGAAATATTAGTCCAACAAGAAAAGTAGATTTGCGAGAATAAACTCTGATGGTTATATGAGCTTAAAACTGAACGTTGCGAAATCTACGTCCCGGGGCGTCTTTTGGAATATTCTGGCGTAAAATTATTGCCCTTTTAGAATAAACCGTATACATGTATAGCACGTTAAACGATATTTTGATTACCAAGTGATGAGCGAAGAGAGAGCAAAACTCTCTTTTAATCCGATTTGGAACAATATTCGTTGAACTGATAATGGCGATTAGCATAGTAAGCTATTTAACGTTTGATATCTCCAGTAAAATAACTTTTTAATTCCACGCACGGAGGCAAAATCCCTTCACAATGTGTGAATGAATCGATGAGAGACTGTGCTACGTAGGTTAATTAAATTAGTAGGTTTGTCCTCTCATTCATTTTGCCGAATTTATAGGAAAATAATTAATTTGGCAGGATCACCAGCTTAGAGGATTGTAATTAAGAACACTTTGTATAATCGCAGTTAACACAAACATTTTTACAATTCCGGAACTCGCACCATGCATTTAAATTTATTACATTTATACATGAAAAGGAAAAAACAAATTTAAACAGCATGAGTATAAATAAGGGTGCACTGACCATGCATATGTCATTGTGAAAATAAACAACGAAAGTGCGAGAAATTTTCTCACGGGTCAAGACAGTAAACTTTGACCCACAGTATGGTACGATTTCCAATAAAGTACAACGATAACAGATACGTGAATTTAAAAACGCGTTCATTTGCCTGTATCCTTCGTAAATAATTTGAATATTCCTTAAGGCAATTACGTATTTACGTGAAAAAACTGCATGCAAAGCGGGCAAATTAAAAAGACTTTTCTGGACAACCAGGAGGCATTGCAATAATTATCATTCAAGGAAAGGTGCTCAATTCAATTATGTGAAGTGATTGTTTGACATTTGTAAGGCACCCCTTGCCGGTTACATCAATAGAAAAATATGTAGGGCCATTTCCGTTGAATTTGCCTATTCTCAAAACAAACTAACCGATTGATATTACCTTTTGAGGGCATTTAAGATATTGTTTCGTCAGCGAATCGACAGGTGAGCGAGGTACAAACATTGCAAGCTTTTCATCAGAGAGCCATTTGGTCATTCGCTCACGCCTAAGATGGCGTCAAGGAATCAAGCTCCGTGCAAGATGCTGCTAGTGATGTCCATTGCGTTGTTAATTTGCGCAACTCAGGCTTTCGATCCAAACGCTAAGATCGAAATTAAACAAGGTACCCTTCAGGGGCTAACTGAGGTAATTCCGAACGCCCACGGACCCATAAAAGCTATCAATAAATACCTTGGAGTTCCCTACGCAACTGCACCAACTGGCAAACTGCGTTTTGCACCACCTCAGCCTCACAAAGGATGGAATGAAGTCTACCAAGCGACTCATTTCAGGAGTATCTGTATGCAGCTGATACATCACTATAATGTCTCCATACAGCAAGCTTGGGAAGGATTCTCAGAGACAGACGAGAATATCAGCGAGGACTGCTTGTACCTTAATATCTACACGCCCCAAAACGCGTCCAATGCCGAGAAGCCTTATCCCGTCCTAGCCTACATACACGGTGGCGGATTCTTCGCCGGAACCCCGATACGAGTTGTAACTCCCGGCGAATATTTACCTCTGCGCGGCATTGTTCTCGTCAGTATTCAATATCGACTCGGCCCGTTCGGCTTCTTCTCGACGGGAAATTCAGTCGCACAGGAAATTATGGAATGTTTAGATCAGGTCGAAGCGTTGAAATGGATCAAAGAGAACATTAAAAGCTTCGGCGGCGATCCTACCAGGGTTACGCTTCTCGGTGAGAGCGCGGGAGGTTCTAGTGTCAACCTTCATCTTCTTTCACCGCTGTCAAAAGGACTTTTCCATCGTGTGATCAGTGAAAGTGGGAGTGATTTGTCACCATTTGCGTTCCATGGAGAATCAGGCGTCACACTCTCTTCGCTAGAGCTTGTCGAGGATTTAAACTGTGCTGCCACGAACAAGGAACGCATGTTAGATTGTCTCCGGAATAAGACGGCGCTGCAAATCTTGAACACCACCGCATATCAGTCTCAATCTTCATTTTTCCCCGTTGTCGACCAGCACTTTCTGCAAGATTCTCCGATAAATCTCAGAAAGGCGGGAAAGTTTCAAAAGTTACCCACCATCGCTGGATTCGTGAGCGACGAAGGTTCTTTTCTGTTGGCCTCACTCCTCGGAGTACAACAAAGCGATATTCAGAAGAAATATAGAAGACTACATTTTCGATAGTATGAGGCACTCTGCAGAACACAAAACCGCTTTTAGTTGACGCTGTAGAATTTCAGTACACACGTTGGCCTGGAGATGACAACAACCCGTCCAATATTCGTCGAAGTATCATAGATGCGTTCACAGACTACTTCGTCGTAGCTCCAACATACGCAAGCCTTGCCTTCCAAAGTCAGCATTCTCCAACATGGCTGTACGAGTTCCGTCATCGTTCAGACCATAGCCTTAAACAGGGTTGGGAAGGTGTAGCGCACGGGGACATCACAGCGTATGTGTTTGGCGTGCCACTGTTGAATGCTAGCTCGCCCCACCCTTACACTGCAGCTGACCGAAACATCAGCGATTTCATGGTGACTGTGTACACAAACTTTGTCAAGTTTGGAAACACAACGCCTGAGCCAGTTTATGGAATAACATGGAGTAATTTCCAACCAAACGATCAAGCGTAATCTTCGCATCGGAGCAACGCCTGAAATGTCAAAAGATTTCAAGCCTCTCAAAGTGGCGTTTTGGAATGATTACCTTCCCGCGCTCTCCAACTCTTTGATGGAAAAAATAAAATGCCAAGACCACGATGTGCATGTAACGAAAAGTCGGGGCAATACAAACACAATCTCCTGCTGGGACTTAATGCTCATATTATTTCTTACAAACATTTGGCTTTTACTTCAATAAACCTGAAACTAAAGGCGACATTTAATACGCCAGGGACATTCTGGAACGCTGGAAAAAATATTCCTAAGTTTAGTAGCTGATAACATAAAGAGGGAAGGAATATGAAGGCTCAATTTTAATATTGGCGTGTTTAACAGAAAACAAGCACAGGTCGTTGTCTTCTTAAGTGAAGTTTTTTTTGCAGACGTAATGTGCATCACTCCTTAAAATTAACAACTCAAGCAGCTGCTAAAAAGGAATAAGTGAAATTTAATTTTTGCAAATTTTATATCGCGTAAATATAACGAGCAAAGTAAACAGTTTAACATAGAAAACTGTCGCGTTTTCTGACCAATTTGTTCGTCCTTGATAAAACAAAATCTGTACAATAGTTTCAGTCTGTAATTATTCGGTGAAAAATGTTGAAAACAGATTATAAAACGATAAAAGAGCATTTCTTTGGTTCCATTAAGCAAAAAAGAAACAAAACAATTTTTAAGCGTTTTGGAAATTTGTTTACAAGTTTGAAGTATTTGTAAAAATATAAAAGTGTCATTATCTAAATGAGTTGAAAAAGTGGTTTAATAAACATCTCAGCTATTCGCCGGAAATTTCTTGTTCACCTGTTCGGGCTTTAAACCAAACATTTCATGGCTGACAACAGGAACAAACTTACAGGAAAGGAAAAGATTAAAATGAGAAGTGAAAGCTAAAGTACGAATTTCCAAAATGACGTGGATTGCAACGCTACAAAAAACAAAAAACAAAAAAAGAAGAGCGTCAAATAGAGAATTAATGTATTTAATAATCTTAGGCCTGATAGATAGATAGATAGATACACCAGTTGTGTTATTTTATAGATTACGTTTCACAGCGAAGAGAACGAATGTTTTCTGATGTGAATTTATAGCATTCAACGAAATCCAAATTTTACACCATATTTAGTGATTCATTGGATCGATAGCATTTAACCCTTAGAGATTGCAGAGTTGGAAGACTGAAATAAACAACTTGCTCAAATTTTACATCTTCTCTCCAGTTACGTTAAATGTAACGGGAAACAAACAATGTTTAAGTTACAATGGCATCAAATCATATATAAAGTACGCCGATACTGGCGAACCAACAAGTGCGAAAATAGAGATTTTTTTAAACATTTGAGAAACAGCCGGAGTTTCATGGGCCGTCGCAAATATCTCAAAACAAAACAAAAACTGTATCGACATAAACGTTTTGCACAGAGATTAATCTTACTAATGTACATAATATGTCAAAAGGACAGCTAGCCGCTTTGTAGAATCAGAAGTTTAGAAGATACTATATTATTGTTATATCCTCGGTAGCCATTTTGGATTTGACTTTCAAAAGCCTTTACAGTAGTAAAGCCAGCTTTGACGTTTCTAGTTAACCTAATAATATGGAAAAAAACCCACTCTGCTATGACCTCGCTGATAGATTTATCGGCAATACCCCTGAAGGCATAAGTTATTACATACAAAAAAAAACAAGCTAAGTGTGTTTCAATTGTATTCAACCCATTTATGTAATTAATATAATTACAATCGGTAATCTGGTATATTCTTATGTTAATTGCATGTGTTATATTAGTAAGAATGTAAATGTCTTGTTTATATACAAACATTGCACAATCGTTTTCCTTGAAAATATATTAAAAACATTCTTTTGAAATAAAATATTCTGTCCAAGTTATTGTGGCGCGAACTTTCGTGACGCTCACATGAAATACTCACTTATACGCCAATAAACTAAATACGATACAAGGTTTCTAAAGGGTCTTTCTTTACAAGAGTTCTTCAAATTGTTGAGCAATAATTTAAAACATTCAGTCAAAGCTCCCGTATGCGGACACCCTCGGGAAGTGTCCGCAACTGGAGCTGGCCGCTTACGGGAATGTGTACAGTACAGAGTTTGTATGAGAGTTCAAACATTTGTTTTGTCAAGGCGGCCGTAAGTAGAGCTGTCCGCTTGGAGTGTCCGCTCAAGCTTTTGTCGAGTGGAACAATTGGCTTGACTCTTCAAGACCTTAGTTTTATGTGTGTCATATTATGAAACACTAATTCAAGATTAATTTACAATGGTCAATACTGTCACTAAAAACTTTCCAGAAGTTTAAAGTGGAATGCGAGAGAGGGATCTCTGTCTTGAAAATGAACTTTGACCTTGATGTTGGCGCCAAGCGAGCGAAGATTCTCCGCAAACTTCTTCTGCTCTTTCCCAATCCACGGCCGCGTCGTGTTCCTTTATCTGGTAAGGAGTCACGTGCACACGAATACTAGGCACGTGCTTGGCCAGGTGATAAAGGAATTTTTCATCCGTTATCCACGTATTAGACTCGCCGCTATGGCCTCCATCCAGCCAGTACATGGTGCTAATCCGCGAAGCAAAGGCATTGAGGCGCGGGTCCACCCCGGCTGACACCATGGATAGTTCGTAGATGATTTGGTTGAGTACAACACATCCTTTACTGAAGCCAACAAGAATCACTTGGAAATCAAATGTGGCGTCTTCCTCCTCCTCTGGTAGGTCTAAAAACTACACCGATTAAAAAGTGTTTGGTTAAAAATAATTTAAAGCAAGCTAAAAAAATTTGAGGTTTGTTGAGATACCAACCGAGAGAGGATGATCTAAGAGAAAGGATTCCCCGTGTCCATGATAATTTTTTTGAAATATATTTTAAATAGTTTTGCGTCATGCTGTGAAAGTTATTTTTATTTCCTTCTGATCGAGGCTTCGGATATCACGTTACTCGAACTGACCAATCAGGTAGCGCTCTTAAAATAGCTCAGCTATGGACTGAAAATTAAAAATAGATTTTAAAGAATATGTTCATTGGAAGAGACCCATGTATGGGGGAATGCTTCTCTTAGATCATCGTCTCTTGCTGCAACAAAATTAATTTTCCTTCTTTGGGTTCAATCTCACGGCAAAACATAAAATTCCAAAATAAGCCCTAGCCTAATTGTTGGTGCTTGAAAGGAATTTTGCGTGACAAAAATTTGGGGGCTTATCTTTGGATGGGATATTGCTTCTAAACTCTCTACCCACAGCGATATGAAACACAAAACAAGTTCTACAGTCGTCAAATGAACATCAAAATCTCCGGCCTGAACATACCGTAACAAGGTTACAGTAGAGGGAGTATAATCGTTATAAAATTGGGATCATATAACGCGCGCTCTGATTGGTTAAATAGTCGTTTAGCATCAGGCTATGTAACACGGTTATGACGTATTATTGCATTTTGTTGCCTTTATTTTATAAAAGAAAAAGAAAACTTTAAAAATTCTCCAAAACTGTATCTCGTGTTTGCATCAGGCTGCGTAAAAAGGCGCGCAACTTCCTTTTTCTGAAATAGTCTCTTTAAAATTTACCCTTATTTTTCAATTTCGTCGTTGGCAATCCGTATCAATCTTCCCCAACCTTAGCCATCCTTGTTCCTGTTTGGTTTATTGTTACCTCTTTAGTGTTTATCTATCTAAGTAAACTGGTTTCCTTCGATTTGAATTGTTTTTACATCGGAAAAAAATGACTAAATATATCGTGACAGTAGCTCCTTTAAAAAATAAACCCATGGGTTTGAATGTAGGAGGAGGGGGTGGGTGGGGGGGGGGGGGGGGGAGGTTGGGGTTATTCAATATTGGAGGGCTTTTAGCGTCTGAGATTAGAGGGGAGGGGCTTATTTTCGGGGGTACTCATGGTGTGATAACATTTGTTTTAGTTTACGAAAGTAAAATAACATGTCACTCACTTTGTCTGACAGCAGACTCCAGTAAAGCTTTCAGATGATTACAAAGCACCATAGTCATGATTCCTGTGATCTGGAACACCGAACATGTTTGCATCCACAAAGTTCTGGTAACACGCAAATGTGTTCAGATGATATCTAGATGGACGTACCGCCCACACGAAGCTATTGGGGAATCTCTTTTCTAAAATCCTGGCCGTGGATTCTAAATTCCATTGCTTCCACTTCTTGTTATCTGGGTGCCTTTCCATGTTTTTCCACGTAATCCTGAAAAGAAACCAAATCTGGCATTAGTACGATAGAGAGGTTTTCAATTGAGTGTCGTTGAAACCAAAACCAAAGCAATTACAGCGACCAATCACAACAAACGTAAACAACAGAACGAACCAATGAGAAACTCGAAGCAAATACACGTCACCTGCGACAAGCGCGGGAAAACGCGTGCGACCAAGTCGCGATTGGTTTTGGTTTTGCATCTGATTGGTTGAGTAGGTGGCGCGAGTTTTTTTAAACCAATCACAGAGCGTAGTAAAGCAAAACCAAAGCAATTCAGTGATTACCTTCAACACTCAATTGAAAAGCGCTCTAAATGCGCTGTAATCCAGTTGGTTTTAGTGTTTTCAAAGGGAATTAAGACACTTCTTTGTCCCGCCAGGGGAGGGTTGGGGGTCGCATTTAAACTTATTCTTTTCGGCCAAGTTCATCGATTTTATTTATTTGAAAACAATTTAAAAGTTTGCAAACAATAGGATCGCATCGTTTTTACCCATCCACACGTAAACCAGTGCTAACAATAGAGAGATTAAGCATCGCGTTTGTTTTTCCCGCAAACGGCAAAAATCCTACTTTTGCCGTCTGGCGTTTGCCGTTCGTACGTCAAATTGAGCAGTTTCGCGTTTACCGTGAACGTGTGAATTATTTTCGATTTTCTGATGGATTTATTTAACGATTGGAGGAAAAGTAAAGAAAATCGAGTGCAAGCTGACGTTTGCCGTAGAACGTGGTGCTTAATCTCTCTAACGATACAAAAGGCGAGTTTGCGATACACAGAAGATATTGAATTCTGACTGCGTCATAGCACATTGTCAAAATATCCTTTGATCCAATAGCACTCGCTTCCAATGAGCGTACGAGAAAATTTACAGTTATTGTGAAGAGGATTTGGGATTGACACAGCCGCCTGACTCAACAAAAACATAAAATTACGTTTTCTAAAATCCGGCTCTACGTCGTGGAAAGCGACTTCGAAAGACGTGTTCTCGGATAGAAAGTTTAATGCTGTTCAGGAGTGAACATGGCCAAGGTTCTGTAGCTTATTGTAATCTTTAAATAAAATGCGTAATGATCATGATGATATTTTTAATACAGTAAAAGGTTGAATAGAAAATTTGAACAAAAATTGCCTATCATAAATTATTTTTTCGAATCTTTACAAGTACAGTGTTAACTTGATATATTATTTACCGCGCGTGGAGAGCAGATTTTACTAAAGTTTGGTCGGTTTGAAGCCTTGAAAAAGTTCTGATTCAAAAGGTAAAAACAACAAGTCAACTTTTCATGATAAAATGTCCAAGCAAGCAACCGTGGACGACAATCCTGTTGGTGTACGTTGGATCAAACTTGCAATCTAATCGGCTAAATTGTAAAATATTTTCCTCATTGTACCTGAAGAAGGCTGGTTTGGCCAGCCGAAATATAGTATTCAGTTAAACTTCAAAAATCTACGTTGTATCGGTCTCTGCTTCTACAGTAAATTTTAAACTTTTCGTCCTCCTGTCATGACGAAAATCTTGGGTTTTGGCGCCCAGAAAACTTAACTTGACGTACAAATGTACAAACACAAAACAGAGTCAAGCAATTCAATAAACAAAAAGAAAACCATTCTTTTCGAGTTAGTCGATAATCGTAGAATTGAAATTCAATTTGCCACGCAAATTGCATGAACTTTGAACTGAGATATCGCAATTTTTTTTCATGCTCCGACCTTTAAAGACACAGCACGTTCTCTTTTAGATCTTGTCCAGTTACGCAGAAAACGTAACACAGAAAACTTCCATTTTCTGTCATTTTCCACGACTTCACGAAATTGTCAAGGATATTTTTCGGCCATTTTGTTTTCGGGAAAACAAAGCGTTCTTCACAGCTCGTCAATTACTTGCCAATGACTTTCGACGATTTATTTAAATTGTCTGCGCACTTTATCGCACTGCGAAAATGAAGTTTATTGCCAAAGCATAAGGTTTCTTTTAGAAATATATGCAACTAATTCGCGAGTAGCAACTTAGAAAATCAGGCTTACAACACGGCGGCAAGACTTCACGCTGATGTGTTGTAAGCTCCCTGGAGGGCTTACATACAGTACACAACACAAAACAAATGAGTTTGTTTAGAGAGGTATAGAAATATGTGTTGATATTGTCGCCAATGAGCAAAATTTTACAAGTGGAAGAAAAATTCTATCGTTTTGAACCAATGCTTTGTTTTGGTTTTCAATAAAATCATTTGCGCACTTGTTAGAACGATGGTGCTTCACGCAAATATTGGCTCAGTGATATAATCTGTCGGCAAAGCGCCTTTCATTTCAAAGCTTTTTAACTTCAATAACTTGATAAACAAAACAAGCTAGCGAGTACATTAATAACAATTGTGTACTCGATTTTAGATAACATGAGTTCTTCAGGAGCTTTCACTTAAAATGAAGCGTTTTACAAGTATTGTATAACTAAGATGTCTGCCAAATGAAGTGATCTTAAATTACATGAAGGTAAAATTCAAGTTACGTTTTCAGACACAACAGAATCACTATACCATGAAACACTGAACTCAATCAACTTAGCGTACAAACGCAAACTACAGTAAAGCGAAACGGAGAGCCAATTTATACACATTACTTTTTAAATAACTTGATAACAGTTTGTTAAATTCTTCAACGATTTAATTTGATGCAGGTCAGAAATCGCCAACCAACGCACAATTTGTTCGCCCTTACCTGTACATCACCGGGGAAAAACACAACGTGTTGTTGAGCTTCAGAGCCGCAGAACACCACATCAATTACTTCGTCCTTCATAGCCACGTACGTCTAGCAAGCGAACTGTGGGAGAGGATGAAGATTTCTCCATAAGAATAGCAAAACCAAGCGTTAAAATGAAGAACGTGCCTAGAGAAACTGTTCTTCAGTTGTAATCAATATAAACAAAACATCTCGCATCGCAATTATTAACGAAACATTACCATAAAAATTGGACAATGTTTGCGTAATAATCCATACCGCTTTGTTATGCTCCGTTAAATTAATCCTGTCTTTGACAACTGTATGGTGCCACACTGACGGAGCGCTCATACAAAACGAATCGAAGGAAATTAGCTCCATCTATAAAGTTAAACACACTTTAATCAACGATTTGCGCACGCAAAGCAGAAACATCATTTGGTCGATAATTTGTTTTAATTTTAACATATTCAGCCGGAAATCAGCCGGAAAATTCACATTAAGAAACCATAAGTGCCGTTAATTAAACAAAATGCTGTAATGTGATTTCTATAGATCAAACCACATGGAATAAAAAAGAGCAACGAAAGAGTACAAATAACAAAGCCATGCATCGTTAAGCCAAAATCATTTCAAAAGACGATATTGTATCGCAAACTCCTGAATATATTTTTCGTACTTTGTACTAAATCGGTTTGTTTTCGACCTCATAAAATCGCATCGTTAACAATATTCTATAGTTCATATCAACAATCAATATTCTAACATATTCGGCGTTAAAACGTCCATTTCACAACTTTATATATTCACCGAGTTTCAAAACATAATTTTGCTCAGTAAACGTTTGACCACAATCTCGTTTTCACGTCTTGTCTTTTACCCATCCAAAACATCCGTTACCAAACTAATTGGAAACGTTCAACTATTTGGATGAAAAGCTAGGTTTTCAACAACATCTTTAAGGAGTAAACGGTGTTTTGGTATATTTAATTGATTAACTTATTCTAAACGTTCGCAAATTGTTACAACATCCGCCAACATTTGTTGGCCTAACTGCTCAGTACCACCCCATGTTGGCTGTTGTTTCCCCCCGCTTTTTTTGTAGAAGGAAACTGTTTCCGATCTAATATTTTGCCTTACAAATGTCGGAAAGGCAATACTATTGTGACATTCAGCTGGGTTGCCAGCAT
The DNA here is from genome assembly GCA_029204205.1 of Desmophyllum pertusum. Classification (NCBI taxonomy): domain Eukaryota; kingdom Metazoa; phylum Cnidaria; class Anthozoa; order Scleractinia; family Caryophylliidae; genus Desmophyllum; species Desmophyllum pertusum. Next base: position 468,802 of record MU827334.1, on the reverse strand, counting down.
GAAGATAAAACAGTTAATTTCAGGCTATATTTTTCTAAAATGTCCGAAAGTAGCATTTTCTTGTATGGCTAAATGGACAGGGCGCTTAATAGAGAGGCAAGGGCGCTTAGTAGAGAGGCAAGGGCGCTTAATAGAGAGGCAAGGGCGCTTAATAGTAAGAGCTTTTACGGTAACTTGATAGATAGCTTGGACTCTAAACAAAATCTTGTAAAATCAATTGGCATCTTTTATTTCAAACAATCATAGCGTACATGAATCAATAGGCCCGCAATGTGTGCGAAGACGCTAGTACATTTTTTATTTATCTACGTCAATAGGTCCGCAGTGCGTGCGTAGACGCTAGATAATTACCGTAGTGATTCGATTTAGCGCCCTTCTTCCAATAAGCGCCCCCGTTCTGATAAGCGCTCCCCTTTGAGTGTCGTTTTATTAACAATAAAGCCCCTATTCCAATAAACATACCATATTCTGGCAGTCTTCTTTCTCATCTGAAAGTAATATTGAGGATATTGACTTGGAATAGACAAGCCACTGAAGCAAATGCTGTTCTGACTGCAAACCTGGATAGTTACAGTTATTAGTGTTACAGTTTCTGTTATTGTTCATTTTTAGCTAGTTTGCACTACACACACTTCTGCACTTATATATTTCACTTTTGTAACACTTTTTATTTTTATTGCACTTGAACTGTCCTGGATAGAATTTTGCAAGTTATATATGACTGACACTGTAGATGTAGATTAAAGTTTTTTTATGTCAAAAACAAATAAGCGCCACCTCTCCAATAAGCGCCCTCCCTTGAGCTACCAAAAGTAAATTAGCGCCCGGGCGCTAAATCGAATCATTACGGTAATAACGCCTCTTTCATCCACTAAATTAACTGTTTCAGTCCAAGATTGAAATATCAATTCTCAACTCGAGCATGACATCTATAAGTTACATACTACTTTACATTTATTGTGGATTGTTATACCTCCACAAAATTACTTTTACTAAATGTTCTATATAGCCATAATACCTGATTAGCAAGATACATTATATATTAATCAAACTTAACAATCAACTATAAAAACACATAGCTGCTATGGTTTGTTCCAACAGATTATGAAGATTTTGCCTGAAAGCCATGCAACTATTTCCTGGATTTCAAAACTCTCCATTTGGACTTGTCGTTCCCTTTGGAAGAAGGGCGCAATAAACGGTGTATCAGCTCCTAAAATAAACCAAAACATAACTGGAATGAATGGATGGAAAATCAAGTTATGAAGGAAGGTTGGAGGCAAGGATGGGAAGGGAAGATCGGAGAAATGAGTTAGTCAAAGACTGAACAAATGGATGAATAAATGATGAATTGGATGCATGATAAAATAATGAATAAATTAATGTATCGTGTTTTAGCATAAATTATGCACAATCAACAAGGCAAATAAAAATACAGTTGAACCTCCACTAACGGCCACCTCTCTATAGCGGCCACCTCTCTATAGCGGCCACCTCTCTATAGCAGCCACCTCTCTATAGCAGCCACCTCTCTATAGCGGCCACCTCTCTATAGCGGCCACCTCTCTATAGCAGCCACCTCTCTATAGCAGCCACCTCTCTATAGCGGCCACCTCTCTATAGCAGCCACCTCTCTATAGCGGCCACCTCTCTATAGCAGCCACCTCTCTATAGCAGCCACCTCTCTATAGCAGCCACCTCTCTATAGCCGGCCACCCTCTCTATAGTGGCCACCTCTCTATAGCGGCCACCTCTCTATAGCGGCCACCTCTCTATAGCAGCCACCTCTCTATAACAGCCACCTCTCTATAGCGGCCACCTCTCTATAGCGGCCACCTCTCTATAGCGGCCACCTCTCTATAGCGGCCACCTCTCTATAGCGGCCACCTCTCTATAAGCGGCCACCTCTCTATAGCGGCCACCTCTCTATAGCGGCCACCTCTCTATAGCGGCCACCTCTCTATAGCGGCCACCTCTCTATAGCGGCCACCTCTCTATAGCGGCCACCTCTCTATAGCGGCCACCTCTCTATAGCGGCCACCTCTCTATAGCGGCCACCTCTCTCTATAGCGGCCACCTCTCTATAGCGGCCACCTCTCTATAGCGGCCACCTCTCTATAGCGGCCACCTCTCTATAGCGGCCACCTCTCTATAGCGGCCACCTCTCTATAGCGGCCACCTCTCTATAGCGGCCACCTCTTTATAGCGGCCACCTCTCTATAGCGGCCACCTCTCTATAGCGGCCACCTCTCTATAGCGGCCACCTCTCTATAGCGGCCACCTCTCTATAGCTGCCACCTCTCTATAGCGGCCACCTCTCTATAGCGGCCACCTCTCTATAGCTGCCACCTCTCTATAGCGGCCACCTCTCTATAGCGGCCACCTCTCTATAGCGGCCACCTCTTTATAGCGGCCACCTCTCTATAGCGGCCACCTCTCTATAGCTGCACCTCTCTATAGCGGCCACCTCTCTATAGCGGCCACCTCTCTATAGCTGCCACCTCTCTATAGCGGCCACCTCTCTATAGCGGCCACCTCTCTATAGCGGCCACCTCTCTATAGCGGCCACCTCTCTATAGTGGCCACCTCCTCTATAGCGGCCACCTCTTTATAGCGGCCACCTCTCTATAGCGGCCACCTCTCTATAGCGGCCACCTCTCCACAATGGCCAGGATTTTTCGTCCCAATCGTATGTCTATCCATACTTTTCACTCTTATTGAAACCTCCCTGCAACGGCCACCTCTCTACAACAGCCAGTTAATTCCGCTCCAGGGTGGCCATTGTAGAGAGGTTCAACTGTATTGTCAATGCTCTAACCTTCATCTGGACTCAGGTCAGCATCTCCTCCACCCATGTCAGTTCGCACCCAGCCTGGACACACCTAAATGAAGGGGCCAAATACAATAAGTAAACAAGCTTTTGTAAGTATGAAAAAAATGCCTGCCAAATCCAGGGGAAGGATAGGGGTAGAGGGGGGGAGGGGTCAAGGGGAGGAGAGAAGTCAATGGGTAGGAGGCTAAGAGGAGAAGAGGAAGGAGGCCAGGGAGGAGAAGGAAGGGAGGAAGGAAGGGAGGAAGGAGAAGGAAGGGGGATGAGAGGTCAAGGATAGAGGAGGATAAGAGCAGAAGGAAGGAGGGGGAAGGTAAGACTAGTAAGGAAGGGGGTTGTGTGATGAAGGGTTAAAAAGTGGTAAGGGGGGATGATAGGCGGGTTAAAGGTGTGGTTGGGACTGGCAATTTAAAAGATAATGATATTATTGTGCAAGAACTTTTAAAAACTGTTACAAATTGAAATCTTAAAATAAAATAATTATTGCATAATTTGGAGAAGAAAAGGGGAAAGAAAGCAACACAGATCTCAGCTCTCATACATGTACACATAGAGAATTGTGAACCCTTGGAAATACAATATTTTGTTCTAATTATCACGTCGCTTATCCATCCACTTTGATTTACAATAATTAGCAATATATTGCTACTCACAGCATTAACTAAGATTCCTTCACGCTGATCATGCTTGAACTCACGAGCTTGTGCCATGCTTAAAGTTGTCACGCCTATTTTGGAGACATTGTACTCTGAAAAGAGAGTTTATGCAATGTTAGAAATTGTTGTTCAAATTGGAACTTCATGACTTAAAGAAATAAACACAGTTACATAAATATCATTAACTTTTTTAAACTTATATTATCTCTTTGTCTCCTCAAATCGGCCTTTAAATCGGCCTTTAAATTGGCCTTTAAATCGGCCTTTAAATCGGCCTTTAAATTGGCCTCAATCGGCCTTCACGGATCTGCTTCACTTAAATTTAACTTTTGTACAATTTACATTTATTTTAACAACTCAGTCATAAAATCAAAATATTTATTCTCCTTACAAATTATCATACATTCCTTTTAATGTTGGCTGAGAGAATTTGGTGTTACATCAAGACAATGGCTGGGATTGAGCTCTTGAGTACCTGAACTCAAGTCCAGCACGACAACCATCAGTAAAAGACTAAGTGAATTTCCTCTATTTAAAAACCTATAATCAAGGGCTTATCAATCTATGTTAGGTCTCACAAAGGGCGAGAGGGACGTATTAGAAGGGGATTGGGGGGGGGTTAATCAAATACAAAACTTGTATGTCCTAATTAATCAACACACCTGGACCATCGATATCCATTGAATTATCATCAGGCCAGCCATTCTCTGCCACCTTTCCTTCTTTACAATCACTGCAGGGAATAAACAAAAGCCATTACATGAGAATTTGAAAGGAAACTGGTAAATCCGGGTTATCAGCCCCTGACTGCTTATAAGCCCCCCTCCCCCTCTCCAGTTTATAGGCCCATCTCTATGCTAACAAAAAAATATTCAGTTATAAATTATAATTATAACCTATAATTATTATAGCTCCCCCAGATATAAGCCCCAGCTCTCATTTTCCTTATTTCCTCACTGTAAAATGTTATTACAGAGCATTGTTCAACTCTAGACCATATTAATTTTCTTTCTTGTTACTATGTGGTTAATTTGTTTTTGTTGCCAATGTATTGACCAGTTGAAATTATCAATTTATTGTTAATGGGAAACGTATCTTAACATTAATTTTTAGCTGGTACCAATTTACTCCTGCCATGGGTAGAGAGAGGCACTGTGAGAGCAAAGTGTCTTGCCCAAGAACACAACACAATGTTTATACTCCTGGGTAGAGAGAGGCACTGTGAGAGTAAAGTGTCTTGCCCAAGAAACACAACAAAATGTTTATACTCCTAGGTGGAGAGAGGCACTGTGAGAGCAAAGTGTCTTACCCAAGAACACAACATAATGTTTATACTCCTGGGTAGAGAGAGGCACTGTGAGAGTAAAGTGTCTTGCCCTAAGAACACAACACAATGTTTATACTCCTAGGTGGAGAGAGGCACTGTGAGAGCAAAGTGTCTTGTCCAAGAACACAACATAATGTTTTATACTCCTGGGTGAAGAGAGGCACTGTGAGAGTAAAGTGTCTTGCCCAAGAACACAACACAATGTTTATACTCCTGGGTAGAGAGAGGCACTGTGAGAGTAAAGTGTCTTGCCCAAGAACACAACACAATGTTTATACTCCTGGGTGGAGAGAGGCACTGTTGAGAGTAAGGTGTCTTGCCCAAGAACACAACACAATGTTTATACTCCTGGGTGGAGAGAGGCACTGTGAGAGTAAAGTGTCCTTGCCTAAGAACACAACACAATGTTTTATACTCCTGGGTAGAGAGAGGCACTGTGAGAGCAAAGTGTCTTGCCCAAGAACACAACATGATTGTACTATTTGCAAAAAGTGGCAAAATGATAAATTAAGTTTCAAATTTTTACTTCCTTAAACAAATTACCTGACATATTTTTCCATGAGCGATACAATCTCTGCTGTTGTCAATGTCGGAGAGATAAATTGTTTCTGCAGTGAAGGAGAAACGCAGCTTAATCTTCCATTCTTCGAAGAAGATACGTTCACCACCCTGTTAAGATACAAAAGCCCGGCAAAGTTTTTTGTTATATCTTTTTGTTCACTTTTTGGCCTTGGCTTTGCACAAAACTTGACAAAACACAATAGGTGTTTAAATAGGTGTTTTATGCGGACGGTGTAAACCGCAGGTTGAGGTTGCAGGTTACAGGTTGCAGGTTGCAGGTTGCAGGTTGCAGGTTTAAAAAAAGAAAAATTAAAAATTAAAAAAAATTAAAATTAAAAAAATAATATTAAAAATTAAAATAATTAATAAAAATTTAAAAATAATAATAATAATAAAAATTATACAAAAAATGTTCCTTTTTTGTGTAAAAAAAAGAAAAAAAAAAAAGATTATCTTGGAAAGATTTAGAACTGGACTGGACTCTTAGTATGAGACTTTGAGGAACCATTTTCAGATGTTCTTGTTTCGGATCTTCTGCGAAAATCTTCGGGTCAACTTCGGATATCTTCGGAAATATTCGGGCCATCTTCGGAAATTTTCGGACATCTTCGGAAGTCTTCTGGTCAACTTTGGAATTCCGCAAATTCTCATACTAAGAGTCCAGTCCAGTTCTAAATCTTCCAATATAATCTTTTTTTTTCTTTTTTTTTACACAAAAAGGAACATTTTTTAATCATTTTTTATTTAATTTTTATTATTATTTTTATTTTTAAATTTTTATTAATAATTATTTTAATTTTTAATATTATTTTTTTAATTTAATTTTTTTTTTAATTTTTAATTTTTTAATTTTTTTTTTCAACCTGCAACCTGCAACCTGCAACCTGCGGTTTACACCGTCCGTGTTTTATGTGTGTTCAAGCAACTAACCAAAAGAAAAGTTGCATGCAGTTACGTACCATGCATTAGGCCAAATTCCATCAGCAATACTAAACACCCTTAAGTACGTCTCATTCAACTGTAGCCTTTCAATCCAGAGAGTAATCCACATCTCATTTCTCCTTATCATATCAATACATTGTCAAGCTGACATGATGAGAATATTTATAAAGAATGTTCTTGTATAATGCTTTCTTCTCTTCTGTTGGCGTTACAGTGGTAGATCCAAATGTGCTCAAAAGGACGGGCCCCAGAGTGAGTGCATGAGGATGGGCCTTTTCTTTGCTTGAATAAAGGGGAGCCTGGATCCCTGACCTAAATCCACCACAAGGTAAAGTGTAGACTGAAGGTCATGCATGCAGATGCTGGCTTGGTGATTGTATGTAGCAAACTAGATCTAAACCATCTGAAAGCAATGGTCACACTACACATCTCCGCGGTTTGGCTTGAACCTAAGTACGCATGCGCACAGCCAAATTACGTATACCCATGAAGAGGCAGCCATGGACAGCTGTTTCATCCTGGTTAGGACTCGAAGGTTGCTTTAAACCCATCCCCAATGCAAAGCATATGGAAGCTGTGGCTGCGGGGACTATAGAACAGTCTCGGCAATGCGTATGGAGATGTGGATCCACATTTAAGGACCACGTGTGATGACATTAATGTCAAAATAAAACCATCTGAAAGCAATGGTCACACTACACATATCCACGGTTTGGCCAAGGTTCAGGCCAAACCGCGGAGATGTTTAGTGTGACCATATTGCTTTCAGATGGTTTATTTATTAAACTAGATCTGTTAATAGCGGCCGTTAGCAAGTAGTTTCACTCTTTTTCTTGTACTAATATTGTTTTTACCTGGCATGTGGGTCGCAGTAGTGGGAAGAAACTTTTTACACATGTCCAGTGTTCCAAAGAAGTTGACCTTCACAGTTTGTCTCAGCTCTCTCTGCGTAAGGTTCAGTTTTTCTGTTGTTTGAATTAATTGACATTTTAATTAACACAATATTGCTAATAATTATTATTTGAACCTGCTCAAATTGTGAGTCGTTTGTCTATGAGAGTTCTCTCTCTTTTAGCCCAGGTTGATGATAGTCGCTGAAAGTTGAAGAAAACTCTTTGCAACTCTCCACAACGCTCGTTCTCGTTTGTCCCAAGCTTAAGTGAGGTGATCTTTTGCCCTGATACTATAGGGTACCACCAATTTAAGTTCCTACCTTAGCAGTACAGCAGCATTGTTTATCAACACATCTAGCCCACCAAACTTCTCCTGAACATGAGCTTGTAGCTTGTCAATACTCTTCTGGTGTGATATCAAGCTGATGGAATTGAATATTTGTCGCGCTTAATTCCTTACTGAGTTCTCCACAGACTTTTGCACCAGTGTTCTCATTTGTAGCTGCATGAATCAAAATAATCAATTCCTAAAGAGCTGTTTCTCTACTGTAAAGGTTTTAACAGTTACATCTGATATCTGAGAGTCGACAGCAACATATGGGCAGCTCGACATTATTAATTACAGTGGAACCCCGCTTTACAGACACTCGTTAATACGGATATCAGCCCGCTTAATACGGACACCCGGATAATACGGACACTTTTTCATGTCCCTTTGGTGTCGGTGTTTTTAACTATTTTGTCTATTAAATTCTATAATAAATTATTATTACCAGTGAACAGGACAAACTCCATTGAATTCTTTGCACAATCTTTTGACAATTGCATAGCCAATTCCACGGTTACCACCGGTTACCTTCAAAGTAAAGGAAAACACCTTATGTTTTAATCTTTCTACCAAGATTACATTTACCATCATTTTTTTCCAAACTTAAGATGGCTCACAACTGTTTACAGCCCTTGATTGATCGCTATCCTATGATGGTATTACAGTGGAAACTTCGATTTCTCGAACCCTCGATTTCTCGAACCTCCCAATAACTCGAACCAAAAGCCATTTCCCTTGGATTTGCTTCACTCAAACACTATAATTTTACCCCCAATTTCTCGAACCCTCGATAACTCAAACTCCCGCAAACTCTAACCAATTTGTGGCTCCCGTGGGAAAAATTAACTCTCAATAACTCGAACCTTTGAAAATTAAGTGCTTAAGTTTCATTTATGTTCACACCTGGAAGCAAATTAACACTTCCTGACAAGTTGTATTCTCCATTTTTATTTCACATCAAGCTAAAATCTAAATGCAGTTGAGAGTCTGCTTAGAATTACTGCTTGTTAATCCATTAGTTTCTGTTCTGCCGATTTCGCTTACGTCTTTAAATTACGTTTTCAGTTGTAAAGATCAAAAAGTGTGTTAGAGCATACGTATGACAGTATGCCTACTTGGTTGTGATAAAACAATTTTGTACTTCAGTAATTTAGCATAATTCAATGCCACCTTTCGATATCTCGAACCCCCGATTTCTCAAACCAATTTTGGTTTCCCATGGAGGTTCGAGAAATTGAAGTTCGCACTGTAAATGAATGCCCACTTGCCAAATTTCAATCCATTACGAACATTAGAAATAATTTTTTTGGGACTTTTTATTTCCGAGAATTTACGGCCGCCATTACTTGACCTTGTTCCATAGGCTTCGTCAGATTCTCAAAAATACCTCACGGGTTGAAATTATAATAACATAATTTACAAGTATAGAAAATTGCATGAACAAAAAGTCCAAAGTTTTTTGTTGCTCTTCGTGCAATTTTCTATACTTATTGTTATAATATCTGAAAATAATAATAATATCTGAATAATAATAATATCTGAAACCCCCCATACCTTCGGAATTCCAGTCCTAAACACCTCCCCATGCAGTCCTTTGGAATTCCAGTCCAAAGAACCCCCCAGTTGCCCTCGGAATTCAAAGATGCCACCCGTGGTATGGGTATGGATATTTTCTGGAATCGCTCATTAGTGATTGGGAGGTGCGAGTGAGGCCACCTTTGCAACTCCCCATCACTTATGTACCTGAGTACCCCCACCTGGGCGCAGGTGTTAAAACTGTCAGTAAATGGGTTTTATCTACATGCCACTTGTTACTCTCAGTTTCTGTTGACTTGATATTCTATAATATCTCTGCAAGTGACGTCATCGTAGCCATGTTGGTGGCGCATGGACATTGACAAAAGATATTTCTAAATTTGGTTTGTTCCATTTGAATCTCTCGGGATTTGTTGCAAACCATCGATCAATTGCAACCTCGAGCTCACAGTCTAATAGTGGAATTGTCAATCAGTAAATTAAAGTTTATTGGTTTGTATAAGTATTAAAACGTAAAAGTAATTTAGTTACTGTAAAATAGTGTCATGCAATCTACTTGAGTCCAAAATCGAACACATCTGCATTGCAGAAATAAGTTTTCCATACAGCAGAACCCACAGTATGGCCACGAAGTAAACCAGGCAATGCTGGACCTGGCAAACCGGAATTCCTTAAGCCAACACTCCAACAAACCAACGAGAGGTACCAACATCTTAGACCTTGTACTCACTACAAATCCCAGCCTCGTTAACGACATCCAAGTCGAAGACGGTATGAGCGATCACGATATAGTTATCACAGATCTAGATCTCAAAAGAAGACCACAAAAGAAAAACCCTCGAAAGATTTACATATACAAGAGAGCGGATACTGACAGTCTGAAGAAAGAGATCAGTGATAGCTGGAATAAATTCCTTAACACTGAGCCATTACAGAAATGTGTTGAAGACAACTGGAAGTATTTTAAAGATATTACCATAAATGCAATGCAACATCATGTCCCCACAAAAATGTTAAGTGGCAGATGGAATATCCCCTGGCTTACTCCTGCACTGAGAAAAATGATGCGTAAGAAACAACGGTACTATAATAGAGCAAAAAGAACACAGAATGAACAAGACTGGAAAAGTTTCAAAAACTTACGCAAAACATTCAAGGCAAAACTATCAGATGCTCATAACAAATATGTCCTTGATCTTCTTGACTGGCCAGCAGGGAATAATCAGCCAACAACAAGCAAGAAATTTTGGTCCTATATTAAGTCAACTAGGAAAGAGAGCACTGGAATTAGTACTTTAAACTCTGGAGGTATTGAAATATCGGATAGCCATCAAAAGGCAGAACTTTTGAGGCAACCAGTTTCAATCTGTGTTTACTGATGAAGACATGACCAGTATCCCAGACCTAGTGCTAAGCAGTGTCCCAGACATACCACCTCTAGACTTCCAAAAACAAGGTATAGTTAACCTCTTAAGGAACATCAACGTAAAGAAAGCTAATGGTCCAGACAACCTCCCGTGTTGGGTACTAAAAGAGGCGGCAGAGGAAATCGCTCCATTCCTCCAACTCATATTCAACCAATCCATGAATACGGGACAAGTCCCAGACGACTGGAAGAAGGCAAATATAACACCAGTGTTCAAAAAGGGCAGCAGAACAGCAGCATGCAATTACAGGCCCATCTCATTAACATCAGTGCCATGCAAAATAATGGAGCACATCATTTTCCACCACATGATGGCTCACCTGGACACCCACAGAATATTAGTTGACTTCCAACATGGATTTCGGAAGGGCTACTCCTGCGAGACACAACTAATAACTATCATCGAGAAAGTAGCTAGAAACCTTGACCGAAATCTGCAAACTGACATGTTACTGCTTGACTTCTCGAAAGCATTTGACACTGTCCCACACCATCGGTTGCTACACAAAATATATCACTATGGTATCCGTGGAAATTTAAATCTCTGGATCGAGTCCTGGCTAACTGAAAGATCCCAGACAGTAGTTACAAATGGTGCATGTTCTACCCCGACAAAAGTTAAATCAGGAGTTCCCCAGGGTACTGTCCTGGGGCCGCTAATGTTCCTCCTCTATATAAATGACATTGGAGACCAAATAGACGGACAGATGGGCCTTTTCGCAGATGACAGTGCCCTATATGGAGTTGTTGGAAGCATCCAAGATGCCCAGTCCCTGCAACGCGATCTTGATAACCTAAATGACTGGGCACACAAGTGGCAAATGTCATTTAATACAGATAAATGTAGCATCCTCAGAATATATCGATGCCATAACCCTATAGAATACCAGTACAAGATCGGGGGACAAGAACTCACAACAGTACAACACCATCCATATCTAGGGGTTGAACTCACAAAGGACCTGAATTGGAACAAACACATATCTAACATTGTGGGGAAAGCAAATCGGACACTTGGATTCGTGAGAAGAAATCTGAGTAACTGCCCTGAGGAAATCAAGAAACAGGCCTACCATGCTCTAGTAAGGCCGCATTTAGAATACGCAAGCAGCGTCTGGGACCCGCACGTGCAAAAACAGATAGATGACATCGAGGCTGTACAGAGGAGAGCTGCACGTTTCGTTAAACGGTGTTACGATCGAACACCAGGAACAGTAACAACTATACTGAACGAACTGGAATGGCCCACCTTACAGCAAAGACGGAAGGAAGTAAGACTCACGATGATGTACAAAACTATGAATGGACAGATATTCTTAGACCTCCCGCCCTATTTAAATCCAAAAGAACGGCAGACAAGGCAATACCATCCTAAGAAATTCATTTCGCTTAGTAGTAATAGTAACACATACAAGAACAGTTTCTTAGCAAGAACAATAGCTGAGTGGAACCAAATACCGGCCTCCGTGATTGACCAGGCCTCTATAGGGACCTTCAAAGCAGCTCTTAAAGCGCATTTTATTAATCTAGAGTAATTATATGATTTTTAATGTTTGAGCACTTGCACCAGAGCACGCTTAAGTTATATGATCATCTTACCATATTTTATTCAGCATTTGTATTAGCACGATTAATTCAACATGTATATTGCACTCGCACTAGCACCGCACATCTGCAGTGATGGGCTAGCCCCTTTGTAGATTAACAATTTAGATTTAGATTTAGATTTAGTAGCAAGACATGCTAAACAACAGTTATTTGTAATCCATAAACGCAGAGAAAATGCTTACCAGTAGACTGCGAGCAGTCAACTTATCAACTTACCAGTGCAACCTTATCCATACTAAATTTAGTCTTTGTGTGCAGTGCCATCCTGCAAAATGAAATCTCCGCTCGCCGCATCTTCCCAGCTGCTCTCGTCCCAGTCCTCTCCGTCACATGATGGTCAGACTGGTCACGCGATCGGCGAATCGGCTTGTCACGCACGTATAAAATAGCGTGTTTATTCCCTGAATTAGGCTATACTCAGCATTATTGGCAATGGCGGGCGCCTTTTCGGCCAACAAGTGAGGCCTATCATGATTTTAATCCGCCACTGGTTGGGGTGCCTGTGGGAGTCTGCCTGTGGGAGTCTGCCTGTGGGAGTCTGCCTGTGGGAGTCTGCCTGTGGAGTGTTGTGGATCATTAATAGTGAACTCGGAAGGATTTCATGCATTTATAGTAAAGGATGATTCCTGCCTCTCAGTTCGGCATTCGCTTGGGTTTCCTGTAGAATATAATGACTGATACCGACCCTTCAAAAAAATCTGACATCCGCACAAGCTACTGGGGAAAAAATTTCCGAGTTCTTCTTCCACTGAACTCATGATCCCCACCCTTCCTATAGCAGCCCCCTCATGAGCTCGCGGCACCTCGTTAGTTACAGCCCTGGGTAGGGGTGTATACAAAACCTGGGCTAGGCCATGGCCCAGGCCATGGCCCACCCTATGGCCTACCCTATGGCCCACACTAAATTTTATATTTTTACCAAAAAACAAAAGAAAAAAGAACTACTTCCACTCAGGGATCAAGCGTTGAAAGATCGAGTGACTCGAGTGATGGCCACCATGTTTTTTTTTATCAAACTCGTCCCCAGGGTCTTCTGGCTGTGTGGAAGAGCAGGAATTCGGAATCCAGAATCCAGAATCTGGAATCCGGAATCCGGAATCCAAAACCGGAAACGGACCGGAAATGGAACTGAATTTTTTTCAGAATTTTTCTCATTTGTTTGTTACTCATTCTATTTTAGAAAACATGTTACCCATTTCGGTTGTAATCATAAGATGACCAAATCGTGGTAAATTTAATAACCGGTACTAGTACTACTGTCTCGTTTGAAAAATATGGAGTATAAATTAAACGGCCATCCTTGGGGAAATGGTAAATGGCTGTTTAAAAAAAACAATCGTCACATTCTATTTCGGACTCTTATCTGTCATCCACTTTTTCAAAACAAGGCCAAACTACGTGTATTTTAAAATTACTGGTGGCCACTTAACTTAATAGGGGTAAAAACAATATAACTCTCATCCGGACAGCCAAACATGTAGCCAAGCCAGCTTAATAGAGGTGGCCGCTTAATAGGGGTTCTATTTGCAAGATCCGAAATTAACCTTTTTATGCGGCCGCCAAGTGGCGACTGAACAAAATTTTTAAGTCGCCAGATGGCGAAATCTGGTCGCCAAAAAACCCCAAAATTTAAATAGTTTTTAAACAAAAATTATTAAATAAAAAAATTATAAAAAGATTTAAAATAAAATTTAAAATAAAATTTTAAAATAAAATTATTCAATTCTTCTTCTCCTGACCGCAATAAATTCTCGAGGGTTTGCTGAGCGCCAGGAAACATGACATTTGAATGAATATTCATGGAGAAAGGAAAGCAAAGTGTTTATGCAATGCGCCCATGGTATGTCTGTCAGATGCGCGAGCAAAGCATTAACAGCATTGACACTGATGAAGGGGTTATCCCGAAACGTCTGACTGTTTACATCAGATCAGTTATCAGCAAGTTGCTTGCTGGAAACCAGCCGTGAAATTTTTATCCCAAATGAATTCCTTGAACACGGTTCAAAACATCGAAAACGCTAAAAGTTAGACTAGCCTTGAAATTCTGGTCGCCAACACTCAATTTTTAGTCGCAAGCAGCTGGTCGCAATTTCGGACCCTGATTGACAGTATTATACTGTAAATAGTTTTGGGACTTGGATAACTGGCTGCTTTTAAAAATAGGTTAGTAGCTGTTCAACTGTATGTTACTCCTCCATATTTTCAAACGAGACAATTCGGTCATCTTGTGCGAGTTACAACCAAAATGGTTGAATTGTTTTCTAAAATAGAATGAGTAACAAACAAATGAGACAAATTCTGGTTCAAGTTCCATTTCCAGTCCGTTTCCGGTTTTGGATTCCGGATTCCGGATTCCTTATTTTTCACACAACCAGAAGACCCTGGGGACGAGATTGATAAAAAAACATGGTAGCCAATCACTCGAGTCACTCGATCTTTCAACGCTTGATCCCTGAGTGGAAGTAGTTCTTTTTTCTTTTGTTTTTTGGTAAAAATACAAACTTTAGGGTGGGCCATAGGGTAGGCCATAGGGTGGGCCATGGCCCGGGCCATGGCCCGGGCCATGGCCTGGGCCATGGCCTAGCCCATGTTTTGTATACACCCCTTGGGTAGCCTGCGTAGCAGTCGTTTCCTCTCCCACGCTCTCGGAAAGGAAACGACTGCTACGCAGGCTAAGCCCTGGGTTGTCAGTCATTACAAGTCCGGAATAGTATATTTTCTTGTTGCAAAACGTGAATACTAGTTCTGGGGCAAGCCCATGTTTGTCTTTCCGCTTATATGATACTTGACGACAGTTGACAAGGGCCGGGTTTTTTTTAAAATAGCACTGACGAAAAGGGCCACTGACCCGCGGGACATCCCTTATATCTGCCCTGACTCATTCTTTTGGGTCTTGCGTTGAAGGAACATGGCTTCAGTAGTCGCAGATACTCTGAGATTAACATTTAAACTTTTACTCAGCAAGATCCGAGATAAAGGCGCAGAGAATCTGAAACACGGAGATGTTAGCGACGAGCGATTTAGGGATTTTATCGTTCGGGAACTCACAGACATTCGTGAGAAGCTGGAAGGATTATGCAAGCTTGATCTCATCGCTTCTGCGAATTTCTTCAAGGACGGAGTCAGTTTAATGTACCACAGCTTTGCCAAGTCTGGGACGAACAGTCCAAGCATCGAAACTGAAGTTTATAAAGGCGATTATGACACCATTAGCCTTGTGAACACTGATGTAACAAACATTGAATTGGATGAGTGGGAAGTGCTTCATTTGATGTCGGATGGCTTACAATTTGACAAAATTGATTGCCAAGACAAGTTCTTTGTAGAGGCGAAGGATTTTCTCAAGAAGGCGGCCGAAAGCGCTACAAAAGCTTTTAGCAACGAAGCTTTGGATATTTACGATCGAGTTTTGGCCATGAAGTTCAGAGTTGCTGCGACAATGCTGCAATATATCGGTGAACCGGAAGTGGCAGTGGTGTTGTGCAAGAACTACCTCGAGCAGCTGAATGGTTTACCGGAAGTCCGCGAAGCATTTTCTGTGCGATTTGGTCGCTTCAATATGCGACGGCTGTTTTGTGAAATGCGAAGAGAAGCTCTGATTAGCGCAGTGGTGTCCATAAATCGTATTATGTGGGAGTATTTGCATCTGTCTTCGAAAGGCGATGATATCTTGCGAAATTGGCCGGAAATTCCCGTAGATTCCTCGCACAAAATTCATCCCGTGCAGAGTGGGGAGGTTTGTCGCGGCTATTTCTGGAAGTTTGGCGAATTTGGCGGAGGTGCTGCACAATTGAATGGCCCAGTAGACATTGCTACGAATAGCAAAGGATATTTCATAGTTGCCGATCGTTATAACTTCCAGATTAAAGTGTTCTCAAAAGATGGGAAGTTAAGCCAGAGAGTGTGCGAGATGACGTTTCTACAAACTTTTAATGAAGACACAGTTGTGACAAGCTTACTCCACCCCCAAAGCATTGATGTGGATAAGAGCGACCGAGTTTATATCTGCAGTAGTTACAAATCGCCGCTTAACGGTCAGTTCATCAATGAAGTCATCGCTTTGGACAAGGAAGGAGAGTTTCGCTGGAGCTTTGGGAGGGGCCAGCCCAACTTCTGTCATGGAAAACTGACGAGTATCGCCGTGGATAAAAACAGGGGGAGAGTGTTCGCTCTGTGCAAAAACACTGTCTTCGTGCTCAACACGGATGGAACCTTCTTATCGTGTTTCACCTTGACCGGGGATTTCATCCAAGCTAAGGAGTCACACCTTTGCGTGACAACTAGCGGTAACGTAATCGTCACAGCTTCGAATACAATGTTCCTCGTTCCCAAGCGAGCTGCTAATGACACAAGTTTCAAGTCACGCACTGTTCTCCCCACTCGGTTCAACAAGCCTCACAGGAGAATCCCCAACACCTTTAATCCATCAGGAATCGCATTTAACCCACACACGGAGCAAGTTGTCGTTGTTGATCGAGCGAGCAATAGCTTGGTTATGTTTGACACCGCGGGCCATTTTATCAGGAAAATTTACTTTTACGAGAAATACTCTTCTGGAGGAGCAACCATTACTAGGGACGGTCACGTGGCCGTAGCTAGTAAATCGACCAATAAGATTCTAATAATGTGAACACGTGATCAGACATCGCTAAATGCTCCTTCCAAAGATACTAACAACGGACTTGATGTATCAAAAATCCAAACAAAGTGATGATCAAATCCCTGAGTTTTTTTTCTTATACGCCATGACAGGTGACGGATAATACAAACCGCCGGCTAAGAAATGACCAAAATAAGGGTAAAAAATATTTTGAAAGTTGTGTTTTATCGCTAGTAATAGAACCTAATAATTAATTTACCTGGACTTTAGTCACAATAGCCTGATCATTTTGTACGCATACAACTTCTGTTAGCTTGACTACAACGAATTTGGGTACACGTTAAAACAACCTGTCATCAGGTTCTCCTTTCCTTGATCGAGGGGAGAGAAAGCGAGGTGAAAGGAGAAAAGAAAAGAAAAAAACACAGCAGAAGTTCACGTGTTACAAGGGGAAAGGAGGGCCTGATCGCAGGCTACGTAAAACCCGAAATACTTAACGAAAATATTAACAGTAACTTCCTTTTACAATGGCTTGAGGTATTTGAGTGTTTTTTTCGAATGTAGAGTGATTGTACTCGTGAAATAGATACCTTAATAGACACTAATTTTTGTTTTCTTTTGACATCAAGATTCTGCATAGTAAATTTTGATTCAGGGGCTTTGTGAAAATCACTCTAAATCAAATGCTTAAAAACAGCACTCTGTAAAAAAAGGCACATAAATCAACGCGAATCTATAAAAATCTCTAATAATATTTATTGAATAAAATACAATTTTGCATATTTCAGTATTTCGTTCTTTTTTTCAGTTCACATTCATTTTTAGCCAAGATACAAACTGCTTAATGTGTTCAGAAACTCTTCATGTGTTTTACGACACTCATTTCCAAGATTGATCCAAGTCGTAACAAACAGCTTAGTTTACTCTCTTACGGAAATCAAACAGAAAACCCAGAGAACTAGTGAGACAATTAATTAAAATCAATTTATAATTTTGCTTCTATCTGTTGGCTACAAAAGCTGGTAAGAACTAAGGTATCTTAAGGCTCTTGAGCTTGGATAGAACAACTTCGTTCTTATGACATTCCTGCAAAAAAATGAGACGACAGTTAACGGGGACACTTTATTTATGTATTTTTTTAAATAATGCTAAAACGTGCTCTAACAAATCACAGATGACGTTTGTAGCCTGCGAGCAAGCTCTCTTGGCATTTTTTTTTTTTGGGGGGGGGGGGGGGTGGGGGGGGGTGGGGGAAGAGAAAGAGCGGGGGAAAGAGAGCTTGCACTTATGTCTCAGAATTTTGAATGCCGCCCCTCAAAACCCCCCGCCGTTTCCAGCTGTTTGAGCTGTCAAAATTTGGTCAATTGAAACTTCGTGGTCGTCTCAATTTTCTACGTAACGCAATGCCTTGTATTCGATCTCACACGCTCGAAAGTCGTTTTCTCGAAAAAGTACTAAACGGATCGAATCGAAAAACATCTCTATCGAAAGGGGTTTCAAAGCGCAGGAGAGCTAGAATATTTGTTCCCCGTTTGTTAGAAATTCCGCTCTGAAATTTCTGTTGCAAGATTTTGCATATTTAATTACAAAAGCCAGTGTGTAGTATTTCCCAGTATGCTACGAAAAATGCTGTTTTCTCCGGAACTACCGTACCATTTGACTCGAGAGAGGTCTCTTTGGAACGCATTTTCAAAGTGCTGAACAGAAAAACTATTTAGTACGTGCCCCTTCGAAGTTACTTCCAAAAATACCTGAACTAATTTTTTTCTGCATGAGTGATAAACACTAAAAGCGTCATGTTTGCTAAGAAGACGTCATCAATTATTATTAATTTCCACCAATCAGCATTTCGCGTCGATTTTTTGAGCGCAGATATTCAAAACTCTGAGACATCAGTGCAAGCTCTCTTTCACTTTCCCCGCCTCCCCGATCCCCCAAAACCCCCAGAGAGCTTGCTCGCAGGCTAATGACGTTGTTTCCGTTCAAACAGGAGAAAAACCAAATCCAATCGTGACTGGCTTTCGCGCGACTTTTCCCGCGCATGGCACCCGTTGCATGTTTTTTCCCGCGCTTGTCACCCGTTAACTTCTTTGACATCTCCTCATCGCAGACTAATTTGGGTTTTGATTGGTCAAGCAATGGGAACACCAACAACAAAACTTTATCAAGCGGAAAAGCAAGACAACATTTCACTTTATAGGGCTGTAATAGTCAGTTTGAGTGTCGAACAAACTTACTAATAAAGAAACAACAAATATATAAACTGACCTCAGTAAAATCTTTAACTGTTTTTGTAATACAATCTCTCCTGTTCCACTATGTCCAGGTACTTTTGATTTAAGCCGTCTCTCCGCAGTTTCTCGACACCTTTCTTCTTCTCAATCTGAAACGAAGAAAAATCACTTAGCGTTACTTTCACCAGCTATAAATTGTCGTGTCTCTTTGTAATGATAAGGTGCGTTACTGGAAAATGGTTGCGTGACAAGTTTAGTTCAAGTTACTTCCTGACCGGCCTTTCACTGACTAACGAAAAACTAAAACCAAAGTAATGCGGACCAATCACACAGGGCGGTGCAATAAACCAATCAGAACTCCAAACAAAGGCATGTAACCAGCGACAAGCGCGGGAAACACGTAACCAGTGATAAGCGCGGGAAAACACGTAACCAGTGACAAGCGCGGGAAACATGCACTCCGCGGTAACTGGCAAGTGCAGGAAACATGTAACCGGCGACAAACGTTTAAACAATTAGGGCATGATTCACAGCTCTTCATACCCTTCCTTTGTTATCCATGATTCCTTTGATAATGCTGTCAAACTGTTTCAGGAACTGTTCTTTGTTTGAGGGAGATGACATTGCTCTAAAAAAATATGGAATGGCACATTAAAATATTGATACTATATAATTATAATGTGAACAGCCATATCTGAAGTACTACAAATGAAGTATCATAAAACAGACACCTCGCTATGAACTACACTGCTAAGTCGATGAAGATTAAAATAAAGAAATTCTTACTGTTCAAAGTTATCATGGATGGAGTTCAGCAAGTTAACCTGTATAAAAAGATAAAAAATAAAATAATGTTACTACATTAGTCCCTAGCAGTGAAGCCCGTGAAAGCAGCCATATTTTTCGCCTGGCTGATTCCATGCAGCGTGAAACAACAGGCAAATAAACTTGCTGCTCTCGCAGTACTGCAGGTACGCAGGCAGGTCATGATAATGGCGAACTGGCCCCTGAAACAACACAAAGTACAGTCGAAGCTCCCGTAAGCGGACACCTTGTGGAAGCAGAAAAAGTGTCCGCAACTGAAGCTGGCCGCTTACGTGAATGTGTAAATACAGAGTTTGTATGAGCTACGGTTCAAACGAGGTTTTGTCAAGGCGGCCGTAAGTAGAGCTGTCCGCTTTAATACGAGAATGTCTGCTCAGAGAGCTTCCACTGTACCTTGGTATTTGACTCACCTCTTTTCCCAAGTACAGTTTGGTGTCATCCAAGGTGTTGTAAAGAGTGAAGAACTGTTTGGTTTCTTTATGAGTTCCAGCGACTAGAAATAAAACAAGGAATATTTTGATATAACAATTCATATGTAATCCTGGAGTGGCATGATGATGAGTCAGGAGTGAGTCTAATTTATTACGCTACATGTACGCTAGTTCAATATAAACCATACTCAATAACAAAATCTCAGTGGTTTTAACATTATGATTATGATTAACGCAGCTCTTCTCCGCTCCCATGTCCCTCCATGTCATTCAGCTTCCTCTATAAAGGCTGAGAGATGGGCGGGGGGGGGGGCACTTCCCGTACCTTGTACTCCCGTCTCCCGTAGACTCCCCCCCCCCCCCCCCCCACCCAACACTCAAAAGGCCGAGAGAATCATCTCCAGCGGCTCGGGTTCTTTTATGATCTTTATCAGAGTATGAAGACGTGCAAACAGAGGTTTTATTCCTTAACTATTACTTTCCCAACTTGACAGATTGTATAAAATGTTACAAACCGTGATTGTAGAGTTCCACAAATCTTCTCTGGTACTGAGTGAGCTCGGCGCGAGATGGTACCTCGTCAATCTTTCTCTGAAGTGAGGAGATTTCACGGTTCTTTCGAGCCTAGTGAACAAACGCAAATTACATCATAAGTTGACATACTTTACATTCAGGAAAATAAATATATTTTTAAGTCGCGATTCTGTTTCCCAAACTGAGACAAGTTGCTAAGCAACATGACGTCAGTATCCTTATGGTGTCGTGTAGGTGTGACGCAACTTTCGGAGTACTCGCGAGTGTTCCTGCTATGTTTTGATTGGATAATAACAATCGGAAACTCGTCGCGTTCCTCTCGGACGATTTCCCGCTTTCCGAAGATTTTGGCACTTGAAACAATGAGTACACGGTACACATACAAACCTTACCAGTAGAAGTCGGATTTTCTCTAATTTCGCTTTATCCGCTTCGTATTGTTTACCAATCAGCTCCAATCTCTCCTGAAAAAAAAAAAAGCCAAATGACAGAAATAAATTAAAGTAACTTGTAAAAGATTTCTTTTATTACATGTACTTGTTGGCAATGTTACCTTCTCTTCGCTGTCATCCTCTGATCCTTGTACTTTAAGCTTTTCTAAATTCTCTTGTAATCGAGTCATTTCCTCCTGTAAAATAAAATAACGTGGTCAGCGAGGTCTGGAACCGAAAAATTGCGGCGTCTGAGACGACCGAGAAAATTCGGAAATTCCTCGGAACTTCCGATCGTATGCCGAGAATAATAACATGACATGCTTGCCAGAGCTTGCCATTTTCCCAAGAATTTACGAACAGACGAACGGTTTCCGAAGGTTTCTCGGTTCTGGACCTCGATCTACTGTAGCTGACCGCGTTTTAAAAATTTAAAATGGACTGGATGCGGCAAGAGCTCCCTTTGTCGATACTTACATGTATAACAAAGAACGAATACACAACATAGTTCAACTTGAGGGAGACTGAAGTGAAGTCATCCACTAAGGTTTAAATAAAACAGTACATGTACAACATTCATACTCTTTTTCAACAACAGTTTTCCAGAACAGGACTCCTGTAGTAGATTTTCCAGCTCCAAATGCACAAGAATATTACATATCTTTGTATTTTGCGAGAATTTCCTCCACCCGATTTATTTTATTTTTTGACCGTTCTTTCTTCGTGTCACTGAATTTTCACTTGAATTTACAGATTTCTAGGAATTTCTAGGACCTACCAAAACAATCACTCATTTTCCAGTCCTGGAGAATGCCAGAATGAAATTCCAGGACTTTCCAGGATTTCAAGGACCTGTACGAATCCCTGGTACAACTATACTACTAGGGATAACATGTTCAAGTGTCAGTCTTCACCTTGCAATGTGCTCTGAATTGCTGTTCTTGTTTCTTCAGATTTTCATTCATAACCACGATGGAACGAAGCTTTTGAAGAATGCTATAGCAAACAAAAACAACACATTAGAATATCAGGGCATGGACAGGTTGTTTAACGGGAAAATAACGCTATCCACCAAAGAAACTGGATAGCGATTTATTGGTGGAGAGCGTTATCCATCTTTTGAACAACTGGGCCCTGTGAAGAATAATTTTACCACTTAATTTTTAAAAACCACAACACTTTTATTAAAGGGACACTGTCCCGGCGTATTTGCTCAAAACTGTTATAAATGCATGAAATGGTCCATAAATCTATGAAATAAGAACTTAATAAACTCTAACTAAATGATAAAAAGCAATTTCTTCAAGAAATTCCATACTGCAACAAAAATTTGAAATCCATATTGCAATCCATTTCCATCCTCGCTGTCGTTCGTCATCCTCACTTCCTAATGGGTTCCTGTCATTTGTCGAGTGCTATTCTACAGATTCAAACCATAATTGATCAACTTCCTATGATCTAGATATGTTTCTGAGCTTCCCAAAATCATGCTAAAATCAGAACAGTGTCCCTTTAACACTAGTACTGTAATAATTATTACAATGACTGTTTGTAACACACAATATGCTAATGAGCATACCTGGCATTTTCTCCGCTCTCCATTTGATTAAACTTGTCCATTTCTTCACCGATTCTCTCTCCACGAGCTGCAGCCTAGAAATAAACCAGGAACAGCAACAGAAAACAGTATCGATATTAATAATAAATAATTAACATGTTGAGTGATCACACTTGGGATCAAAGTCTGCAGTTACTAACAAAGGTGTCCCTGGGTAAGGAGTCTCATTTTATACACTGAATTGAACTTCAGGTTAATTTTAGAAGTTGGTACAGTAAGTTATGATTGCTTCCCCAACATTGCAGCCATTTCACCTGTGACAGCTGCTCTTCAGCTGCAGACAAAGTTTCTTGAAGTTTGTTATGCTTCTCTTGTACCTGTGAAAACAAAAGAAAACTTAGGTTGCTTGATCAAAGTTTTATGACTACATATACAGTACTACACAAATTTAAAGGTCTAACAAGAAAGGATAATATATATTGCGCTAAATAAAAACTTCACATCCAACTTACTTGTTCCAGTTTCTTTTCCTGCACAGCAATTTGCTTCTCAAGTGACGTGACCATCCTCTTGTGAGTTTGAACTCCTCCCATCCGCTCACCACGAACCTCCATGTCCTCCAGTAACTCTGCTTGCTGTAAAGATACAAATATATTCTTACTGTATATTGTATGAGACAGCAAACAGCATTTAAAGGGGCAGTGTCACCAAGATTTAGTACTACTTATACATCCTAGCAGAAAGTTTGTATCAATGGAGATCCACTAATAGTGGCCTGGTCTTGCTAAAAGTTACTATACTAGTACAGAAAAACTGTAAAAAAATTTTTTGACTAAGGACGGGTAGGAAGGAAGTGGAATGAAACTTGAAAAAGTCGGGCCGACGTTTTCAAGTTTTATGGTGTTCTTGGAAAAAATAGCTCAAAATCAATTATTCTGGTTTGTTCCCACCTCAGGAGAACGAATTGATGTCTTTCTCTTGTTGTTCAGGAGCCATTTTGTGCATCAGCGAGTATACCTTCATAATTCAAGCGTAGTTTACACAAAAACGTGGGAGAATTCTCGTGATACTGCCCCTTTAGCGTGCATCCCTGTACATGTATGTCTACTGGAGAAATTTAGCTGCTTTCAAGTGCTAAGATCCAGCCAAGAGTCCCTTACTGCAGCTTTCAATAACACATAAACTCTGTAGTTCAAAACCCAACTAATGATTGCGTTTTTCATAGCTGTCAATCATAATTACGACGACAACCAATGGACCCTGCAAAAAAGAAACAAACAGAATGGATCGAAATCTACCAATCACAACCCACAGACACGACCTTTTGAACCCGTTTAAGTAAACTTCTGTTCCCGAGATATCCACTAACTATTAAAGATGATTGACAGCAGCGAAAACGCAACTGTTGATTGAGCAGAATTCACAGGTTATTGAAAGGAGCAGTTTAAAATTTACTTGATTGCACATACATACAGCATATAATCACTGCACATACCCTTTCAGCATACTCAGAGGCAATCTGCGAGATCTCTTCAGACTTGCAGTCCAACAATGGACCCTACAGTGCTCGATGAAAGGGCACCCTGAAAAAATAGAGTTTAGAGTTTACAAGCTTGAAAAAAACCACATGTATAAATCACAGAGCTTTGCTGTATACATGTATCTCATACCTCCCTTCCTTCCATAACAGACATTCCCTTCAGCAATGATTTCAGACGTTTCTGCAAAATATGAAGAAAAGTAAATGTGTACCACAACAAAACTGTGAAGTCTATTGGTGAAACAACAACCCCATACAGCCCCACATACATCAATCTATGCAGAAAACACTCCCAAGCATACAGTTACTGAGACAATTTGAGTTCTCTTGTATGTAGTCTAAAAATATTTAAACCCAACTCTAATTCTCACAACTACAACAGCTGTAACTTTCTTACCAAAAATCGGAGGCCATAGATTTTCTCTATGCCGGTGAGCTAGAACACTATGACCTTTACATGTAGGGCCTCCACAGACTAGGTCGATCATAAAAAGTTGTCAATAACAAAAAAGCCAGTGTGTGGCTTATGACAACTATCTCTCGTCTGTGGAGGCCGCCTTATATAGTAACTAAACAGCTTCTCAAAAACATTAGTCCTACTGACCTATTATCTACTGACCTGCTCTACGACATACTCATCCTCTTCACCAGTGGATGCTTTCCTCATTCGTCCAGGGACAGCAGCAGCCTTCTTTTTCTCTGCTTGCTCCTTTTCCTAATCAAAACAAACCAAACAGTTTCAGGAAAGCTATCACCAGGTAAAGCTGCACTTGGTCCAAACTGGCCCACACTGCCAGAGCTTATCCCGGTTTCCATAGCATGAAGCCGACTAGGAGTATTGCCACTCCCCCTGGATGGGATGCTAGTCCATTGCAGGTTACCACCAGCATTTTGTCGCCGGTACCCATTTATACTCCTGGGTGTAGAGAGGCACTGTACAGAGTCTTGCCCAACAACACAACACAGTGATCCCAGCTGGCGCTTGAACCTGGACACTTGATCCAGAGTCCAATACACTAACCACTAGGCCACTTCGTCTTTGTCTCAGGTGTTTGTTTAAAACTTGTCTTGATGTATCACCAAATTCTCCAAACTAACATTAAAAGAAATGTATTGAAACCAGAGATTGAGATGGTAAAACAAGCAGTTACCTACCTTGTCTCTCTGCTCCTTGCTAAAACCATACTGCCTGTAGTAAAAACATCATAGTGCCAAGTTAGGTGGAAACAACAGTCTGCCCCCAGCTGCTGCAATCAGCTGCTGTGGCTTCCCATGTTGATGGGTTGATTAGAGATATTTTTCAATAGTTACCATGTCATTTCTGTTAATCAATGGTTTAACAGAACACTAATGTACGGCTCGTTCTTGTTTAGTGTACTGTACTCACCAGCCGTACTCCAGAAGTGTTGTCCTAACCCTTGTCTCTTCATCAGTTTGTGTTGTGGATTCAGGTTTCCGATATCTTCTATGTGGCTTGTATGTTTCCTTCAAAGTAAATATAACATGGAACCACACATCTTGACCTTTGAATAATTTGCTTGAGGCAGCCCCAAAGAAAATTAAGCTTATGTGTACCCACGGTTTCAAATCCTGTCGTGTCAAAATTGACTAACCTTAAGACCTTTCATTCCATTTATACATTTTGGTTTCCTTGCGATAAATTCAAAGTCCTAAAACAAGAACAGCAACAAAAGCAAATTAACAAGTTGAGAACCATTTTAAAACACAAGTGTGAAGAGTTTACAGCAAGGAGCCCAAAAGTGTGTCTTTTAATTAATTCACATTCCATCATGCGTGCAGGCTATCCTATCCAATCAGAAGCAGAAGTTAACTATCCTCAGCTTCTGATTGGATAGTATGGTTTTGGGCTCCTTGCTGTAAATTTATAAGTTTGTTTTGTGACGATCCAAAACAATGTTGCCAGGTAGAGGCGCCATAGTTTTTATATTGGTGGTGAAATCTGCCGACAGAGAGTATTAGTTGCACATCCACATCTCCTACATGTGTAGGTGTCTGCTTTAAGCATAAATATTATTGAAAGTAAAACACACTTATGACAGCCAATGTACCTGTGGCGTTGAGTGACACTTGTTGAAACTGTGACACAGAAAACTCTCGAATGTAATCACCCATTTCTTCCTTCCTCTCAATCGCTTTCTTTACCAGCCACTGAAGGAAAAAAATGCCATTAAAAAATCAGCCCTTGAAATCAGTCCGTCCGTCTGTTAGTCCGTCCCAAGCAACATACAATGTACTTCGTACCCCTGTACAAAGATGGAAAATGGAGAATAATTTGTTACCTGCACCACTGGGAAAATGTTGATGAAATCCAAGCCTTGAATCTGGTGAGGTTCAAGACGGTGAGGACATTTCATGCGGGGAAGAACTGCAACAATCTTCTCTGTCAAAGCTCTGGAAAAAAATTGTATATTCATGGAATCCAATTTATAGGGGGACTATAACAAGTTAGAGTACTATCTTCAGGGAGACTGTACAGAGCCTGGATAGACTGGGTTATACAAGCATACATTTACAATGTGGTAATTTAAACTTCAACATCAAGAGATATTAATATTATATGCTCATTGTGAACAAGAAATCTAAATTAATTTTTATCTTCATTTGTCTATTCATTATCATAATTAGAAACAAAGGAAATGATAAAAATCAAACAACAATAAAAAAGTAACAGCTACACTTACATCTTTTGTCCAATGGTTGAATTTTCTTGGAAAAAGCAGATCAACATCAACGTCGAAATCACAGACAGATATGCACCATGTCATACCACCAACAACCTTGAATATAATGACAGTGCATTAGATTTATGCACATGTAAGACAAGACTAAAGACAAACAAGCAGTAGGGTAGTGACACTAGGATGGCTTCAGTACCATAACCAGGTTAGCTCAAAGCACCAGACACGAAAGCAAGAAAAGAGATACGTGCTTGTACATACATGTACATGTATCACAGACCTTATCAAATGGTGACAATCCTTTGATTCTTGCCCTGAAATATCCCGCAGCCAGAAGAAGCTCAACAGTTTCAGCCATTTTAACATTTTGCTCTTCATCTTCGCGGGTCTCAACCTTCATGGACAATAAACATACATATTAGGGGTTTGACTGTTTATAGTCCCATATTTTTCTGTGTGATCGTCGCGATTGTATGCTTACTTCAAATGGTAGCCATCTTGGTTTTGCATGGAGAGCGCAAGCTGAGGAGAGTACCAAATCTACTGAGGGAGCTGCGGGTAGTGTGTCAGAAAGGTGGGAAAAAACACCCTCCCCATGCTATACACCCTACCTCCCACCCTCTCAGTAGATTTGGTACTATCCCCTGGTTGCGCTGGCCACATGAAACCAATTAAGATGGCCGCCGTTTGAAGTAAGCATATGATTGTTGGGAGAAGAGGGGCGGGGGGGGGGGGGGGGGGGGGGGGATACAGCGAGATCTGAACTTCCCGCTTCCTGTACCTTGCATTCCCGGTTCCCGCCTCTTCGTTGTGGTTCCGTCTCTGTGCTTTTTCAATTGAAGGGTCAAGTCAAAAACTATGCTAAGTGGGCATAATGTGCTTTGCCCACACTTAGCATACATGTAGTTTTTGACTTGACCCTTCAATTGCAAAATATTATGCAATAATGCAAATTTGTTCCTATTTCTCCTGGTTCCCATCACCTTGGGAATCCGACTTCCTGTCGCCCTCTCTTGTCCCGCCTCCAATTAAGGGCTACAAAGGCATGATGAGGGGGTGTAATGCACAAATGACGTCTCGTTGTAAGCTCGTTATTTTATTTTTGGGGAGTGATTAGGAAGAAGAAATTGATTTATCTCTGCACTTTAACACCCAGTCCTTGAACAAGAACAGGTGACGCTTTTTATAAAATCGAGGTCTAGACTTGGCCCAGCCGGACGTTCAAAAAGATAGATAATTACATACATAAGGCTATTATGATTTATCCACTATAAAATAAATCACTATCCAGTAGATTGCATGGTTGGTTATCTTAACACTTATCCACTGGATAGTGATTTACTCGGTAGATAGCGTTATTCACTCTTTGAACAATTTGGGCAACTAGGCCAAGAGGAAAACAAAACAAAGGCCGGACTGAAGCAAGGATACACCCACAAACACGATCTCTTCCGTTCACGTACGAACTAATACGCCTTCCGCCGCAAACTAGAGGACACAATAGCGGCATCCGCTTGCTGTCATTAGAGTTATTTACAAGTTACTGTAAATGTGGGCGAGCTCTTGACAAGAATTTGTTTGTACCGGAAATACCAATTGCAAAACAACTCCTGCTTCCTCAGAAACAACTCGAAAATCAATTGATAAGGAAATATTTTCAACAATAAGTAACTCAAACTGATACTAACCTTCTTAACTCTTCCTTCTGCATCTACTTCTGGTTGTGAAAACTTCTCGCTAAAGGTTTTCACTCCTGCAAATCTCGAACTATCTCGAGCGATCGCCGCCATTTTGAAATCGTTCAAGGTAACGCGAGCCCGCAATCATCACTTACTGTACCACGTGACGTAGAATGATTTACAAAAATCGCTTACAAATTTCTACCATCAAAATACAAACGAACAAAACTCAGCTAGTTTGTTTATCATTTTCAACATCGATTGCCTTTCTTCTAAAGGATAGACCACTGTGACTTATGTGAGAGGGCGTTGGTTCAAAGGACGCCTCGATGTCAAGAAGATTTCGGCCGCAATCGCTTGGTTCTCAGAGCGGAATTTACAGCGTGCGAGGTTCGGAATTAGCGCGAAGCGGGAACACGACTCCGAATAAAATCCGATGTGTTGTGGAGCTGTTGGATGATTCGGAATTTGTCATCGATATTGATGTAAGTAAATGCGATTTGTTGTTAAGTAGATGTGAATGCGATGGAGAGATTCTGTTGTGTGTATATAGGCGTGTATAAATTCAGTGTTTTCTTCGATGCAATCGATAATTGAGTTTCTCCCGCTAAGCAGCCGCTAAGCCAAGTTTAGTACCTGTTATTTACGTGCTACATGCTCTTGTTTCAGGATATCTTGACATTTTATTAGCGAAACAAATAAATACTCTAGCTGCAAAATGGGACAGGCTTCTGTTTTGAAAACTCTGTGCTAATTTTAAGTCATGATTCTCAATTATAGTTTATTAATTCGCTATTTAGAAAACTGGTGTTTTTTGGAACCCTGGGTGCGATTGTAAAAGTATTTTTATCGCCCTTGAAATTGCATCTTACTGGTATTTTTGGATTGTAATCAATTAAGTCTTAACTCACGATCAATTTGCTAGTTTATAGTTTCAAAGATTTCCCCTGGTTGGAAATCTCCCTGTGTACAGTGATTCTAAAGCGATGACGTGGGGGAAAACCACACGAGCGATCGGGTTTGGTCAAACATATCTTCTGGAATTAAGCGATTTTGATCGAGTCAAATGTGTTTATAAAGTAAACACGAGAATTGCGAAAAAGTTACATGCTCCGCGAAAAGCATCTAACTTTAAATTACGCTTCGGAAAGCTTCAAAACTCCGCGAGTATTTTTAATGTTCTCCTTTATCTACTCAAAAATCTTGAAAACTGAAGGAAGTTCGAGAATGCTGGTGACAATTAAGTTGTCATGAGTAATTCCGGATTGTTCACACCTTGAGCTCACTTTTGCATCTCTCTTAGAAAACTAGAAATGGAAAATAGTAATTTTTAGAGAAATTAAATTAAATTTGTATTTTGACTTTTTAGCCTTCACTCGACCCCGTTTTATATTCATGATCACGAATTATTCTCAATAGATTTTTGATGCGCTGACATGTAGTTATTTTCATTGGTATCACGTTGCAGACATTTCTTGCGAGATACTTGATGCATTTTTATTTTTAGCTATAAAAACTAGTTGATTACAAACTCATTTAAAATGAAAATTTTAATTTTATACTAAATGACATAAATATAATTTTGTTATATATGTATGATTCTTCAATTACATCATCTTTATTTGGGAAAATGTATTTTAATGAGAAAAATTCTACTTATTATAAATATTTAATATTTGACCCAAGGTTTTACTTCAAGAGGATAAATTAATTTGTAATTTTATTCGATGAGTCCTTTTATTTATTGTCAAGGCTAAATATATGTATTTTGATCAAGGTCTTGTTATAAACATGTTTTTATATGTATCTCTTTTTTTGCTAAAATTCCATTTTGTAATGTTGTATAATAATATTAAATTTTGTGAAAAAATATTTTTGGGGGTTCGTATTGTAACCTCGAAGTTAATTACATGTATTTTCTTGTGTTATTTAACAATAGTTTGATTTTCTTGCTATAAATGTTTGTCTGCTGTATTTGCATACTGTCTGGCATATTTTGTGAAAAATGCAGTTGACATTGAGGCTAGAGAAAAGTATATCAATATTATTATTTAGTAATAATATTGAAGGGTCAAGAGCAGAAAGGTTCTAACTGCATTTTTAGGCATTTTTTTAATTTTCACATTTTAGGGCAGAAATGGTATTGATCATCTATTTTAATTTTCTTAGCATGCATATATGTCATTGTTTGAGTGATTTCAACAGTAGAAATGCTAAAATTCTATAGTAACCATGACAACAAGCAAAGCTTTCTTAACGACGACCCAAGTTGTGGTTCACCCTTCTTTAGCATTTCTCCTTTTGAAATCACTCTTAGATCTCAAGTTTGTTTTTGCTTATATAAGAACAATATATAATTATTTATTTATTATTATACAATATAATAATTGCTTTTATTATTATTTATAAGTCTACAAGCACATTGCAGGTTATAGTAAGTATTATTATAACCTGTATTTGTGCTTATAGACTTACAACTGTACTGTGTCATTAATAAAGATCAGATTGCAGCAGTCGGCTTGGCATATAACCCTCAACCAAAACAAGCTATGAATGACTGTGTGATGTGACATTCCTCTCAAAATTAGTCATTTATTTTGTTTATATATATTTTTGTTAGTATCAGCTATATATTATATTCATATTCTTTTCCACTGATGAAGGGCTAAGCCCGAAACGTTTGGACTACAATGTATCACGTTTTTGGCACTGAACACTCGCATGCGATAACTTTTTAATTAACTTTCTGTTTATATTATATTCTTATCAATGATGTGATGTTAATCAGTTTAACTAGTTTGATGCAGCATTACGATGCACATTTAAACAAATAATTATTGTTTGTTACATGTGCAGGATTAATTATTAATAAAATGACCAATTGATATGGATTGCAACAGATGGTACTAATCTCTTGATTTATCATCACCAATTATGTCAGATCAGTAAAATGCTTTACATGTAAACAGACCGGAGCCATGACCGCTATCTACAGGTTGCAATTATACATATTTAGTGATAAGAATAATTGTGTTTTTATTTATTTTGAGTAAATAATTAATCTCTTAAAACCTTTGTGTCTGTTTGTAGAAACACTCCAAGGGCGGAGTATTATTAGAAGCTGTTTTCAAGCATCTTGACTTGCTGGAGCAGCATTTCTTTGGTCTTCAATATGTCGCAGACTCTCCTGATAACTTGGTTGGTAGTCTGTAATATTTATGCTTTGATTTCTCTTTCATTTTACAAATTATTTTAATGTAGGTACACAATCTAAATTATTGATATAAAGTACCATTAATTGCGCTTTTTTCATGTTTTATTTTAAAACAGCAATGGCTCAATTCTGAAAAGCAGATTAGGAAACAACTGAAACGTATGTAGCATTTGAACAGCTTCATTTAGAGATTATTGTTTAGCCATTAAATATTATTATATATTAATATACAGTCGAAGCTGAGTCCCGTAAGTGGAAAACCCCCGGGAAGCAGAAAAGTGTCCACAACTGGAGCTGGCCGCTTACGGGAATGTGTAAATACAGAGTTTGCATGAACTAGTGTTCAAAAACGGGGTTTTGTCAAGGCGCCCATAAGTAGCGCTGTCCACTTACGAGAGTGTCCGTCCGCTCAGAGAGCTTTGACTGTAATAAGTATTGTTTGGCAAGGAAATACGAAGAAAGAACGGCCATGTTTACTGTACGTTTACTGTTTACGAGACTAAGAGAGCTTCGACTGTATTTTAATAATTATTTGATAAAAGACATACTTTTAGTAATAAATGTAAAGATGGTAAATGTTAAGCTTATTTATATATTTGTTTACAACAGGTGGCCCACCATACATATTTTATTTTCGAGTGAGATTTTTGCCTCAGATCCCTCTAAACTTTCTGAGGATATTACAAGGTAATGTATAATGTCTACATGCAATGATTTACAGTATTATAAGCCGTCAAATTAGAAACCATGATATGTTTCTTGGAAAATGTGTTCATTATTTTGACTAGTTGTTAAGAGAAAAAAAGTGGCAATGAATCTGCTATTGAGTATATTCATATGATATTCATAGCAAACTGTATGTGACATTAACTCTAACTTATGTTATTACTTTTAATAAAACTTTCAGATATCAGTTCTATCTTCAAATAAAACGAGACTTATTGACTGGAAGGTAAAATTACTACTGAACAGTAACTGTATGTACATGTACAATAGAATCCTACAGTGTAGCTTCAGACTTTTGAAAAGTGGGCGTCCTGGAGGCATGTACCCCCATAAATTTATTTGTTAATTAAGCTTTGGTGCATGTTTCATCATTTTCTCCAAGGATTGGGCATTCACAGGACACCCAGATGCCCTTCTTGCTAAAAGCTTACCTAGCTTATTTTATTTATTTTTATCGGACACAACTTTACAAAGAAAATAAATTACATAAACGAAAAATTACAGAGGCCCAAAGGGAAGGGTGCGAACTGGACACAATTATGACCCATTAACTAATCCATCAACTGGTCATTATTTTATTATATTGTACATATATTATATTATATCCCAAATGCAGGGTTGGAAACTTAATTTTGACATCACTCGCCATTTACGCCATTTATACATATCCTTGAATGGCTGTGTTCTTGTTTTAGGTTGCCATGCCTGTATGACACAGCTGCGGAGTTAGCTTCTTATGTGCTTCAGGGTAAATATGAAATGTGTTCTTGTAATATTTTTTTCCTGACTGACACCCCCAGGGGTTAA
Organism: Desmophyllum pertusum; assembly: GCA_029204205.1. Lineage (NCBI taxonomy): Eukaryota > Metazoa > Cnidaria > Anthozoa > Scleractinia > Caryophylliidae > Desmophyllum > Desmophyllum pertusum. The sequence continues at coordinate 435,417 of MU827334.1, read as the reverse complement.
TGTTTTTACGTCACGACTGAAATGTTGATTGAGTTGTTTTTATTTGATTACAGGTGAACTTGGAGATTATGATTCCAAGATCATGGTTGAAACTTATGTATCAGAGTTCAGATTTATACCCGACCAGGTCTGTGCTGCTTCTTTTGACTTAATTATAATATTTCCTGTTGTCAAATGAATATCATTACTTTCCGTAGTGACAAGCGTGCGAATATTTATTACGTGCAGTTGGGGGAAGAAGTGCCATTTTTGGCAAAGCTTCGTTGAGCCACTCAAATAGTTTCCGATTCTTATTATCCAATCAATAACAGCACGCACACTCACGAGTACTCTGCAAATTGTCACACCAGCATAGCGTAATGAGGATATGTCATGTTGCAACAAAGTTCAATGTCTCCACGACACATACACATGTAGGACATTGTCAATCTCCACAGAAGAAAATTATTGGTGTTTTCTAATACTGCATGTAAATTAATCATCACTGTAAAATTCTTCTTTTAGTCAGAGGATTTTGAAGAAAGGGCAGCAGAATTTCACAAGCATCATGGGTAACAAATTAATGTTATGGATAATTTAATCAATGTTTTAGCTGTATTGTTGATCTTACATGTTTAACATGGAAGCAACATTGAATTAATATGAAATCAAAAACTTACATCAATCATTTTACAGTGGCCAAAGTCCAGCTGATGCTGAATTCAATTTCCTTGAAGTAGCAAAAAACTTGGATTTATATGGAGTGGACCTTCACTTTGCCAAGGTAATACCATCTCCAAATAATAATTATTGCAGTTTCTTCTTTTGAACATGTTTTTATTATTCCAAACAAACATACATGTACATGTATGTGTACAATTTCGGTTCAATTTTCACTCCACACCTTGGAGTTTCTGCATCCCATTTGGGAGACTGATATGATTGTTTTGTTAACATTTCAGGATCATGATGGCCTTGATCTTCATATTGGAATTTCTCCACTTGGTTTGACTGTCTACCACAACAGATGTAAAATTAACTTCTTTCCATGGTATGTAAATATCAACACTTCATGAATGTACATGTACTGTTTAAGCGGCCACCCTTTATGTGGGAGATGCAGTGGCCTAATGGTTAGTGCATTGGACTCTGGATTGCGGTCTGGCTTCGAGTGCTGACCGGGGTCATTGTGTTGTGTTCTTGGGCAAGAACTCTCACTTTGCCTCTCTCTACCCAGGAGTACAATGGTGAACTGTTAGGGCAGCCTGACAAAATGCTGGCGTTGGACTTAAGCATCCCACCCAGGGAGTAGCAATACTCCTAGTCGGCTTCGTGCTATGGGAAATTGGGATAAGCTCCAGCAGTGTGGGCCAGTTTGACCCCAATGGCCTTTACGTTTCCTTGCTAGTGGTTTGACTATAGTTCTTTCTTTTACTTTCCAGGTCAAAAATTGTTAAAGTTTGCTTCAAAAGAAAAAGATTCTTTGTTCAAATTAGACCTGACTGGAGTGAGTGCTTGTGTGCTGCTAAAAAGTTTGCATTGAAGAGCGTACTCCATCTAGCCATATTGTTCGCTGCTTCTGAGAGCTTTACGGTCATCTTCAGGTTAATTCTTTTGTAGTTATCTTTAATATCCTTAATCCTTATTTTATATTGTTGTTGTTTTTTCAGAATGAATGGACTGATAATGTGATTGGTTTCCATATGCCAACTTACAGAGCTTGTAAAACGCTGTGGAAAACATGTGTTGAGTATCACACCTTTTATAGGTCAGTTTTACACAAAACTATTATTAGACATTTGATAAGTTTATCACTTAGGATCTTGATTGTTAAATTATGCATTATATCAATTTCATTTGTTGTCATTTCTTATTCAGGACTCATTTTCCAAAACCAACCAACAACAAAAGTACACTGGTTAGGATTGGCTCCAAATATAGATACAGGTAATGGTGTATTTTGAAAACTATTGGAACTCATTTTCTTTGAAGATGTGCATTACCGTCAACTCTCTCAAAGCAGACACCATGCACTGTAAGGCGGACACCTCCTTAAGGCGGACAGGGTTGGCTTTCTTGTTCCGGCCGATTTTAACTTGTTTGTCTGCAACTAAATTCTCTTTAAGGTGTACACCTCTCTAAGGCGGACAGCTAGAGCTGGTCCATAGGGTGTCCGGCATAGAGAGAGTTCACTGTATTACATGTACAATATCTTTTTTTGTTGTTATTGCAGGGGTAAAACGGAATACCAGGCTATAGAGGAAGGAAGACGACAGCCTAGAAACAGAGCCAAGGATTGTAAGGTATCAAAACATGTACTGACGTCATTCCTTCTAGCCCCGAGATCAAAATATTAATCTCCTTGCTCATTTCCATGATTGTGGCTGGTACAGTGACCTAAAGGGGTACCAAAATGATCTTTGCAAGCATGCTAGCACATAATTTTCCTTTGTGAGCACAAGCTTTGTGAGCCAAGTGCAAGCAATGATCATGAGCAGTTTGCAAAAACTACCTTCACTAAAAACTGAGCATGCGAGCACTTGTAAAAATATGCAAGCACGAGCAAACGAGCACCCACTAAAATTTTGTGAGCAATTCGAAAAGAAGCCTGCTTTTGCGAGACCATTCATGACTCCTACCTAATGGTTAGTACATTGGACTCTGGGCTGGTGCAAGCGCTGGCCGGGCAAGACACTTTACTCTCAGGCTTTGACTTTCAAACTGTCAAGTTTCATTTTTCCCTTGTTTGAAAATGTTTATAGTATGTCATTGAACCGTTGCAGGACTCTTAGCAGACGATATTCCAAAAGGCATGATGATGGTAAGGACAGATAAGACATGAATTTTAGTCTCTTGAAGAAACACCTTTAGTTTGTAATTAAAATCTCATTCAAGCAACTATACACTCAGTCAATTATTTAAATTTTCCAAATTGGACAGCATTAAAAAATTTATTAACATGTACCCAGGTGCCAGAAGCTTTTCTTGTGCAATTTTGGTTCTGGTTTCGGTTTCGGCTGTGTCAAGTCTTAGATCCTACCCCATACGTGAGAAGAAACCTCTGGTACATGTACACAGGGTAATCAACATGTTTGAATTGATAAAATGTAAATAATGACATATCATCAGCAAAGATCGCATTATAACTCATCTTTTCCAATCTGCATGCTATCTAAAAGAGAAACATGTACAGAAACAAGATTAAGGAAATTACATGTAACTGAATGTAATGTTTTGTGTATATCCAATGCCTCGATTTTGACCCATTGTTTTGTGATTTTTGTTCAGGTTCTCGGCGGAGAATTGACCTTGATCATGTGTTTGACAAAGATGACATGGTGTTCAGTGACAAGCCAGCAGGCCTTAATTACTCATCATCTGTGCCGTCAAACTTTGACAAGTGAGCATCTTTCTTATTTATTTTATAATACTCTTTTAATTCACACATTTATATTATCACTGTTGCCTAGTTACAGTCTGGTCTGTACTGCCACTCCTGTGTTATGCTCACTTTGCGATAAAAAACATTCAGTAGTCTCTAGCGTATCTGAAAGTTCTCAGGAGTACAGTCAATGTATTGTGATGTGGGTAGTTCATTCAGTTTATGACGAACCTCCATTAATGTCCACCTCTCTACAACAGCCAGGATTTTTTCGTCCTGACTGTGTGCCGATCCATACACTTCACTCTTAAAAATCTCCCTATAACAGCCACCTCTCACAGTTCATGGCACCTGTAAACAATATTCTTTTCGTTGTTGTGTTATTAGAATGAATCACTCATTAGTTAGAAGCAAGAGTCTTGGTATTGCTGATGAAGTGCATATGAACCGACTAAAACCTGCTCTTACACCAGAATTACAGGTAAGGGGAATTAACATGCCTTGTATTGTGTATTTATAGATTTCCAGCTCTAACAGTTATATCAATAAGAAGCACGGACGTTTTTGAGCCACGTACGGCAACCAGAAGTCGAATGTTCTCTTCTTTGGCGCGTATTTTCGACTTTTTGTCCGTAACATCATGTTGTAAATGCTAAAACAAGAGCTTTCCAACTCATTGGTGGGGGTGAAAGCGCGCCAAAAACAAGAACATTCACCTTCCGGTTGCCATCAGGGGCTCAAAAACGTCTGTGCTTATAAGCTCTCTAATTATAAAGTAAGGCGTGCGAGTTTTTGAGAATAAAGGAACTAGTCACCAAATGGAATTTTTTTGGGAAATTGTCTTGAGGGAGAGATCGTCTTTTTGGGAAATTGTCTTATATCAAAAAACTCAATTCTCCCAACTAGTGCTATAAAAACTGTATAAGTCAATGTAATGAGATTTTGTATGCTGTCTCTGTTAAACTGGCTTGTCAACTGCCTTGTCTTTGAATCTTTTCTTTACCTTTTCTTTTCTTTTTCGTGTATGCCGTTATTTAAAACGCATGAAGATGCAAATTAAACATTTGTAGCCAGCGTTGAAGACAAAACAATGATTAAAAAAAATCATTTCGACGTGCAAAGCGGAAAACAACTAAAGAAGCTCTCTAAAACAAAATTCAAATTGATGTTTATTGTTCCTGACGCGGAAAACACTGACGTCATTTTGCGTTCCACTTCCGCTTAAACGTCACGCGGCGACCGGAAGGGGTGCAAAGCGACGTCAGTTTTCTCTCAGTTCTTCATTGCATTTTATTTGAATTTTTTCATTGTGTTCAAAATTTATCATATATTTCCAGACGTAGCAAACTGCATGATAAAAAAATCTTCCGAATTCGAATAAAGATATTTAATTATTTCTGGACTGCTGACTATAAAAAAGGAAGAAATCACGTATAAAAACAAACCGTATTTTCGTTTTATTGGCTTGTTTAACTATCTCTACTAAGTTTGTATGAAGTCACCAACTTCAAATAAACTACAATATACCATGTTTGATGTACACTAAAAAAAAAAAAATATAAAACTTATATATAAAAATTCGAGCGTTCTATCTGATGCTATTTATTTACATTTTTATTAATTTTTTGTCGTTGTTGATGTCGAATAAAAACTAGATAGTATTCTTAGGAAAATGCACTTTCTAATCGTCACGTGTTGTTTATTTATTGACCGTGACTGGGACTTGATCGTCCACGCGGTTACTAACGCCCTTTTATATACAAGACGTCGGTGATTGTTCTTTCATCTGGGAGACAGACTACATGTACTGCTCTACTTCTCTTTACTTCTCTACTGTTCCTGTTATCTTTCTTTCTTTCTCTCCTTGTCTTTCTCTGTGGCTTAGCGCAAAAGTATTTCCTCGAACGACTCGTATACTTCTGATATGGATGAAGATGGCAGCTGGCTTCAGCTCTCGGGCGGTATGTATGGGGAAAAAAGAAAATCACTTTTATCAGCTTAAATATGGCGGACCCATGCGATCATAAACACGAACCACTTTAATGTAAAATCGTAGCCATGTCTTGACTTCTTTATTTCTTCGCTTTGTCATGTCTGTCGCCTTTTTCCTATTTGTTTCAATTCTGGGATGATGTTTTTTCCGGTTTCTAAACGCTAACTAAGCTTAATACAGTCTGTGCACAAGACTGTACCAAAACAGTGTGATGTACAGTCATGTATTAAACATGTGACTTGTGGAATTATACACGGCAAACAGTTCAGTATTTTTAACCCATGGACGATGCATGTGTATTGCATGTAAATTGCATTTCTGTTCTTCCTTCAAAGCACACAGCAGCCAAGCTGTTTTATAGCTGTCTTTTCTTTTGGCTCAGAAAATAGAATTATATGAGGAAGAAAAACAAGGCCCGAAAATCCACCTTCTCTCCTCTTTCTCTTTTCGTTTCCCCTGGATCCTAACAGGAACGTCTGTTCGCGGAAGAGCTGTTGTTTAGTCGTTCAACCTGTCATTGAAGCCATAACATTTTCTAGTTCCTCTCTGAACGTTTAAAAGTGCTTAGGTCGCATGACGTCACAGATGTTGCAGCTTGTTAAATTTAGCCTAAACTTTTTCAATTTCGTCGTTCGTAATCCGTCTAAATCTTTGCCAATATTAACCATCTTTAACCATCCTTGTTCCTGTTGGTTTATTATTACCTCTGGTGTTTTTCTACTTTGGTACACTGTTATTTTGAGGTTTTCTTCGATATGAAGGTACCATCTTAAAACATCATGTAAAACAGTTCCGCACATGTAAATTTGCATCAGTTTTTAAGATAAACATTTGTCGATATCATTCCTCTGTTAAAGCCGAATTTTTTTATTATTTCATACGTCTTTTAAATGTCTTCTTTCTTTCTTCTCCAGAGAAATGGTTCTGCTAATCAAGAAGGTGAAATGACTATAAGGTAAAACAGTGAACGTCAACATAACGCTTGCTCCAGCTTCGTTGATAAATTTTCTTCTGGCGCACATTTTGCTTATATCGCCGTAGCTCTCTGTTTAAAAATTTCGCTTCATGATCAATTGACAGATTTGGCAAATCTTCGATTAGACTACGAGCAGTCCCTCAATTTTCTCAGGGATAGTCGAGTGGGAGAGCACGCGAGCGAGCGCGAAAATCACCCTCCCACGAGGAGAGTTTATCGCCTCCGCGCGTCGCGTCTCCTCGTGGGAGGTAATTTTCGCGCGCGCTCGCGCACTCTCCCACTTGACAATCCCTGGGACAAATGAGAGACTGCTCGTAATCTAATCTTCGATTTCAGTGGAGGTACGGCTAGTATAGGCATTGCCAGCCTTTAGAGTGGCCTTGCCTGTGGCTACTAGTGTGATTACAGGGAACCCAAACTCTATTGGCGGCAAAGTGTTGATATTCCACAATGCGTAGATTTTAGTAACTAGTTACACGCTTCTTTGTGACGCTTCTGTAATCATCGATTTCATCGTTTCTTTCAGAATGGAACCCGACGAACAAGGACGATTTGGTTTTAACGTTCAGGTAAATAAATAATTTTTCACAACGGAGAATATTTAACAGCCCGTCAACGAAAATAATGTTTATACTTCTAGTTTTAAAATATCGGTTTTATCTTTCTAGGGAGGTGCAGATATCAATTTGCCGGTCATTGTGTCAAAGATCGCGCGAGGAATGCCGGTAAGGGCAAGGCTGACGTCTTTTATCTGCTTTCTCTATTCGTAATTCGTTTTTGATAAGTTTCCAATACGTCAGGCGTCCCGGAACCAATCTGAAGTGCGCAAAAATGTAATTAACCAATCAGGAGTTAGCAATTAGAAACGCGGGAAAAGTTACGTCAGCTAAGTTGAATGCAAATCAAGGTCAACATGAATCTAATCGTGAAAAGACAAACGTGTTTTAGACTTCGAGTAGTGAAGTTTACCTTTGCTTGCCTTCTCTTTCCGTTGATTATTTCATTGCCAGGAAGTTGTTTTTTAGTGACGCTACTCTTTTCGTTTCTAGGCCGACATGTGTATGCCGCAGCTTCAAGAAGGAGATGAAATTGTCCACATTAATGGCAGGATTGTCAAGGAACTGCCACACCATGAGGTACTGAGCCGTTTTGAATTCATCTTCTCATTTACAGCTCCAAGCTCAAAACATGAATTCTCCTTACCTGTTCCCATACATTATTTGTTGTTAGTTCAGAGGATTTGGCTGTACATCAAATCAATAATTTTCTGCATTCTCGTTGGCGGTCATGTTTAGTAATATATCAAATACGAGAGACAGGGTTTCATTGGATTTCCAAACACCGAGAAGAGAGTTGCAATAATATGACGCGGAGCGGAGAATTGTAGATCAAATTCGAGGTGTTTGGAAATCCGATGAAACACTGTCTCGAGTGCAATCGAAACAAAACTAAGGAGTAAACGGAGAACTAAAATCACAAAAAGCTATACCAAACCACCGTCACGGTTATGGTTTCCAAACGATGATAAACGTGACTCATGTTTTAGTGGTGAATAAACGACCAGAATCACAGTTGACATTTCGTAACGTATTATTTTGTTGGCTTTGTTTTTAGATCGTGGATCTTATTAGAACGATCAGTAAATCAAACCGAAGATTACTTATCATGACGATACGACCTAACGGTAAGGATATTAATTTTTAATGATCTTTTTATCGCTTGCATTTTTTTTCATTTCCCAAAGGCTTTTATATTACAGTACAAGAGTTGATTTCTTTATTAACCCTTTCACTCCCTCTAACCTTGAGTCAATAAATGTGGTTGTACCTTTTGAGTCTGGATGAAACCCTAGTGTGTGACCATTCAACTGAAAGCTATTGAGCAGTACTTTCAAGTTTGTCTTTGACAATGTTTTTCACTATTCAAGATTTTTTTCTAGCCTGCAATGCAGGCGGTTTGTGGGCTTGCGAGGGTTTGTGATCGAGTGTTTAGCCGCCATCTTGGATTCACAAAACGTGGAGTGTTGGGGCGAGTCGGGGAAGGGGGCGGGGAGGGGTTAGAATATTATTCGCCCCCCTCCCCCTCCCTCCTCCCTCGCCTTTCTGCATGACTCCCTCTCCCTTCGTCTTTCTTTTGCACTCGCCCCAAGCCTCCAATGTTTTCCTAATCCAAGATGGCGACTTATAAACACTCGATGGAATATTCAGCGCTCGCTCGCCTAAAATACGCCTACTTTGTAGGCTAGATTTTTTCCTCAGTTTTGAACTTAGCACTCTTGGGAGTGAAAGGATTAAAGGGACTTTTCATAAGAGAAAAGAAAACAGTTACAGATTCCAATGAAAACAGATTCGTTTTAATTTACCCTGCTTTTATAAATATTCATTTCTGAAGTGAGCTTATTGGAACCGTTACATCGAGATTTGATTATCCAATTGTTGAATTTTGCCTTCAGTTTTCACGCATTCTACTCGAGAAGCTGAGTCGCCAGTTCATGTTGTGAGCCCGGATCAGTTTAGTGCGGCTGAACAAAGGCACGAACAAGAGCGAGTTACTGCCAAACAGGTGAAGGAGAAGGAAGTCGCAAAAGACACCGAAGCTCTTCGAGTTTCTGTGGAGCAACTCAGAGAGGTAATGTTACGTTCATTTTAACTTTTTCTGTAAAGAGAACTCGGGTGGGTTTAGCCAATCAGAAGGGTGGAAAACCCGTTGCATATTCAGCGGTATCCACGGTACAACTGGTTTTCGCGTCCGGCCGTCACAGCCTCCAGTTTTTTTCGCGCCATAGTGTTCAGTACCGCGTGCTTCACGTTTTTCCCGCCATAATGTGCCGCATGCGTCCGTCACAGCTTCCAGTTTTTCCCGCCAAAACTCGGCATGCGGTAAAATAGTTATGCGAGCCTTTAAACAGTAACGACATATTGATTGTTTGTTAACTGATTTATCTTGCTGTTTGTTTTGTAGAATCTCGAAAGCGGCGATTTACTTGTATACTTTCAGGTAAACAATGTGACGACCTTAGTTATAAGTGAGGTGCTTTTTCTTGTGATTTCTAAAACAAAATTTATGTCAAAGAAGTCATTGACTAACATTCAAATGTTTTTGCAGGAATTGTACAGAAAAAAGCCAGGGATGGCCATGGAGGAAGCGAGAAAACCAGAAAACCTTCCAAGAAATAGATACAGAGACATTCTACCATGTAAGAACACAACATTGATCAACCCTTGGTGTCACAAGATCAAAATATCAAATCTCCTGACTTATTACCATACATAACTTTTGATGTCAGTTGTGAGAATTTGGTGGAACATCAAGACAGTTTCCTCTTGTTGATGATTTTCTTTATGTTCGTCACCTGTCTGTAGGTGATGAAAAATTTGAGACATGTTGTAAACCCGTTGTTTATGTTTACAGATGACGATTCACGTGTAAAACTGTACAAAGGAAAGAACGATTACATCAATGCTAACTACGTCAGTGTAAGTAACACATGACTCGATCGCATGATACAGCAATGATAGAATTATATCTGGTTGAATGACTGACTGACTGACTGACTTACCGACGGACAGACTGAGAAAATGACTGACTGACAGACAGACTGACTGACTAATTTTGAGCGACTAACTGACATACAGACAGACAGACAACTGACTGATTGACTGACTAACTGACTAACAGACAGACAACTGACTGATTGACTGAGTGACTAACAGACAGACAGACAGACAGACAGACAACTGACTGATTGAATGAGCGACTAACAGACAGACAAACAGACAGACATGGTAAACGGACACTGAGTCAAATGTAAGAACAAAATCAAGAGCGAATGAAATCAATGAATGAATAAACCAACGAGTAGAAGAAATAATTAATGAATAAATGGTATTCAGATTGAGTCTCGGATCTTTTTCATTATCTGATCACCATTTTGAATCTTTTTCAGATGGACATTGCCGCGAGAGAAGTGATCAACAGATATATTGCTGCTCAGGGTCCACTAGAAAAGACATGCGGTGATTTCTGGCAGGTAAAAATGTGAATACAAACGAACCAGGTTAATAACTGTGTTATTACCTTCTGACTCTGTTTGTTTCATTGCAGATGGTGTGGGAACAAGAGGCGTCCCTTGTTATCATGCTAACTACCACAGTAGAACGAGGAAGGGTAAGATAGCACGGTGTTTTATAGCGGTTTTCAATTGAGTGTCGAGCAACGAAAAGCAAAACAATAGCCCTTTTCACGGTTAACCTGAGATATTTGCATAACAATACAGCTAAACATAGAAGCGAGGCAATTTCGGGCACAAGCTGTAAAATATCGTGATTTTCTTGAGCTCCTTAAACTTTGTTGGCATAAAAATAGTTTTAAAACGGAGAAGAACTAAATATGCAACTATTTTAGTTAAAGTTTTCTGTAAAGATCGTAATCCGATCTCCCTGTTGCTTATGCGAGTCTACTCTTTATTAATAGAGAAAAGTTGTTTTAATTTTTTTTCTAAAAACAACGTAAACTAAAAGAATTGTAGTTCTTCTACATTTTAAAACTGTTCTTATACTAAAATAGTTTAAGGAGTTCAAGAAAAACAAGACGTTTTGCAGCTTGTGCCCGAAATTGCCTCGCTTCTATGTTCAAGTGTATTGTTATGCAAATATCGCAAGTTAACCGTGAAAAGGGCTATTACAATGGCCAATCACAAGAAACGTAAACAATAGAACGAACCAATGAGATATCGAAGCAAATACACGTGACCGGCACCAAGCGCGGGAAAACGCGTGCGACCAAGTCGCGATTGGTTTTGGTTTTGCATCTGATTGGTCGAGAAGGTGGCGCGAGTTTTTTAAACCAATCACAGGGCGTAGTGAAGCAAAAGCAAAGTAATTCAGCGATAACTTTCGACACTCATTGAAAAGCGCTCTATACGTCAAGATTGTTTCTCTTTCTCTGTATTTCTGTTCCATTTCAACCATCCCTTTCTTTTCTTCTTCCAAAAGCTCAAAAATTTACCTCGGATCAAACGAAACCGATTAATAATGGTTTGGTTTTGTAGAACAATATTTGACAATTGACAGGAAGCCATTAGGAAGCGAGGATGATTAGTGATGGCGACGATGGAAAAGGATTACCATATGGCTCGGAGTCCATTGAAATCGGCCCTTTTTGCGATAAACGTTACACAAAGCAGACCTATTTCTTTATCTGGTCACCGCTAACACCTTATCAGTAAGAATACGCTGTCGTGAATTTCAGTTAGTCAGAACAGAAGTGTTGTTAAACGATCAGTTGTTGCTGTTGTATTAAATTATTTTTAATTGGCTTGACAAAATAATACTTTATTTTTAGATTCAAACTCTTTATTGTTTTCCTTGTGCTCGTGCTTCTGTTTACTTGGAAGGTAGTCTGCAAAAGGCTCTCTGCTGTGGTGGGGTGGGGTGGGTGGGGGAAAGGTATATTCCGTGAGTAGACGCTGCTTACAGGTTATTTAGAGGTCGACTTCCACTGATTACAATAAGTGCTTTTACTGCGTGGATTACCATACCGTGTGTAATTAAAAACTATTTCAATATAAGAACCTGTTTTTTTAACATACTTTATTTCACAGCCAGTAGGGTGAAGTACAGGTCAACCAAAAACACCACTTAGTCAATATTGTCAGCTAAACATTGAAAACGATTCACCAGTAATTTACTAGTTCGATTGTTCCGGTGTGGGTTTTATGGTTAATTGAAATCAAATTTAAGCCATTGGATGCAATGATTTTGGAATGTTTCGATTAGCTGTACTACTCAACACACGTATCTACCTTACATGTGAATTCGGTATAGTTAGAACCCTTGGTATTCTCGAGTCATTATATAAATAATTCCTGTTGCTTAATCCCTAACATCCTAAAAAGTACCTCAGTATGAATTTGACATTTTTTTTTAAATTGGGGAAAATTGAAAAGCAGACAGCGCTTTCCGGCGGAAAGTACTGCTCAATGGTTCTGATTTAAATGGTGACACTCAAGTTATTCACTGCACAGACTCGAATGATATAACTGTGCATAACAGTGACTCAAAGTTTGACTCTTGGAGCCAAGTAAATGAAATTCGATTTTGGTTACAGTCGAAGCTCTCTGAGCGGACACTCTCGTAAGTGGACACCTCTACTTATGGCCGCCTTGACAAAACTCCGTTTGAACTCTAATACAAACTCTGTATTTACACATTCCCGTAAGCGGCCAGCTCCAGTTGCGGACACTTAGCTTCGACTGTGAGTGTATTTCCAACTTAATCCACGCTCTTTTCACCCGTTTCGGCAAAGTGCTTTTTTCAAAGCTGCTCGGTAATTTGGCAACCTCCAAGCGAACAAAAACGGATCAAGAAGAAACTTCAAGTACAGTGTATTATCAGCCAAAACGCGCACCACAAAAAGAGTTTCACTATTTCTTGTGCTTTCGTCGGAGTAGAAATACACATACCACGAGATGGCACTCGGCTGCGAACACACCAACAGAATAACTATTAGGAGAAGATTAAGTCGTACAAAATTTCTCTCCACTACTGGCTTTCGCTTCTGTTTCCTTGTGCCTCGTTCTCGTGTTGGTGATGTACTCACTGTACTTGTGGTTTGTAGAGTGGAGGAGCGCTCGGCCATTCGTTTACGGAAGGCTCTCTGAAGTAACACATATGTGAAGATAGTGAATAGCAGCGAAATTGTCGAATGGAGATGTAGATCGATCTTTTCTAAAACCTCGCTAGGAATGCCTGTGACCCGTAACACTTCAAAGAACGATGCGTACATCCATATACTCGCCACGCATAGCAGTGTCTTCCGTACACTGATAAATCGCTTAAACTTGAGAGGAAACGCCACTGCCATGTACTGTGCAATGGTGAACGCTAACACGATGAAGAAAGATGAGTTTGTGGTGATGGCAGCGAGTATACCTGCGATTTCAAAGATCTTAGGGCAGTGAGTCTCTTCACAAGGATGGTAATAACACATGAAGTAACAGCTTGTAGCCATCGGTTCAGGAACAAGTCCATTGATCAAATCCGTGATAGCCAGACCGACAAGGAAACAGGCAGTTGGCGTACGAAACGTTTTAAACGGGTCCTTGTATATTGCCACGAGTAGCAAAACATTGGCGAGTATGGTTAACGGACAGATCACTGCTAAAAATCGTCCAGAAATTATGAACGATGTTCTGATACTTTCAAATGACGAATCTGTTGTGGAATTCATTTTAGGCACTCTTTATATCCTGCTCTGATCGCTGGCCTTATCCAGACAAGTCAGTAATGAGATCTCTCACAGTCAGTTCGTAATCACATGGGAGTCAGCGGAATTCTTGACTTATTATGAGGATTGCTGTCAGTGGAATATCACTCTTATCACTGCATGCAGAGACGCATATTTTACACAACCTCCGTTGATTATCTTACCCTCACGTGCACATTCTGAGTAAAGTAGGCCTTTCTACTTAGTCAAAGAAGATGTTAGGATTTTCGCCCAAAAATAAACTCTTTTTTTGTTATTTCCAGGTGAAGTGTCATCAGTATTGGCCTGAAGGAGAGGAAACTCTCACATTTGGAGATCTGGAAATAATCTGCACGAAAATCCGCGACTTTTCACCTTCGTACATTTACAGGGAAATGTACGTCACCGACTCAAAGGTACTTGATATGGATAAGAGGTTATCATACACGGCCAACGGAGAAATGGAATGCTATCCCGTGAGTTCTTGTACGCGCGGAAAATCTATCAAAACAATCTCCAAAATTTCGTGCACAGTTGCACCTCTCTACAACGGCCATGGGCCCTTGTAAGGGTTTATAAGTAAGTGGATCGGCGCACGGTCGGGAGGAAAAAATACTGGCCGTTGTATGTATCATTTATCGCATTGCATTATGGGACAACATTCTAATCCTCCTTTCTCTCGTACTGGCACGTGCAAGGCTGTCGGCTTTTTCCGGAGCCGCTAATAAAAAACCCCGACTGTCCTGCCCACGTGAGCTCAAGTACAAGGCCTGTGATAAAACAGTTATTTATTGAGTCATTTCATTGGTTTTTGCTTCAAATTTATAATTCATGTTTTCTGTTTAAATTTCTAGAGTCTGCGAAGCCGAGTTGTTGTTCAGTTACAATACATTGCATGGCCGGACCACGGTGAGTGGGTTAATCCTGCTTTCTCTCCCTCTCCCCCTCCCTTTAATCAAACCCCCCACCACCCCCCCCCCCCCCCACCCCCCTTATCTCCAGCCCCTTTACCGCGTTTCGTGACCTCTTCAATAGCAATTTAGCCCTCTTTGGAAGTTCCTTTGAAGATACCGTAAGCGTTGATCGATTAACATAAACTTCCAAGTTATTTTTGTGGATCAATGCTATTTTTTGTTAATTGTTTATAAATTATTTTTGACTTCGGTTAATCTCTAACTGCACTAAATGAAAACCGCGGATTAATATTAATTGTCTATTGAAAAACTACTGGGGATCAAAAGAAAGATGATTTATTAACAGTGAAATGTTTTCATTCATTCACTGAGTTTGAGGCTAAAAATAGAAATATGAAATACAACAAGTAGTTTTTTCGGACTCAAAAATTTTAAGTTGATTCGATTTCGAAAAGATAACCTTCATTTCCTGTTATAAATATGTTTTTAACTCTTTTTGCTCTGTGAGAAACGTAATACTCTTTAGAAAGATTAGCTCAAGCTAAATTTAACATCTGTACTGTCAATACAAGATTGCACAGGAAAAATATTTTGAAAACGTAAAACCTCTTGAAAAAGAGCTTAAGATTACGGTGTGGGTTGTCGTGTTAAACAAACACACTTATAGAAATGTTTTTGATCGGAAATGTCCTCCTTGAAAGATGAGCTAAATTTCAACGGCTGTCAATCCCTGTACAAAACAAACACAGCAAAAAATATAAACTTGCTGTAATAGCCGACATGAAAACTATTATAATTCTGCTTTCATTGTATTAAGACTTAAGCTTAAATGCCCTGCAGAATATCCGATTCCAAAACAGCAAATTTGAAATGGTGTCAAAGACCTCTGACACTAGAAATGTCTTTGTGGGAATGTTTGCATTGCTGTTCTTGTGTTTCTGGCCACTTCCAATTAAGCTTATGTTCATTTGATCTTCAATCGCCGTAATTTTACGCGAAGCTCCAACTTGTTTGCGAAGAAAACTTTTCTCCAGCCAAGTTCCTTTGCCAAACTCTTCATTTCATCTGTCACAGTGTCACAATAAGCCAGAAATATCTTTTCCCAGAGCAGGTCGCTTGCACAAATCTTCCTTGTAAACTTGCAAACAGCTCCCAAGTGGACTACGTCGAGTAGATCAAGAAACGTAGCGATTCGGACAATCACACGAGGTGGTAAACGAATCAACCAGTCTCCACACACAATAGCATGGACGTGTTTGAGTGTTTCCTCGCCGAAAACACGGCTTATATCGCCTTGAAGAAGTGCATCGTCGTCAAACTCTTCCCAGGAAACTTTCTTTTGGTTTGGAGGTAACCCTCGTTGATCTCTTCGAATCGCAATCCGCCATGTTCGCCATATCACTTGTTTTTCATTCACCACGAGTTGATGGAAATCTTTGCTCGGCGGTGGCGCTTGGCCGACTTTTTCTATGAAAACTTTAACTGTGCTCATTGTTTATAACTTTAAAGGCTTGTTGTGACTAAAGGAAAGTCATATTTCGCTTCAAAACTCGAGACGTTGGAAAATATTGAAAACAAGCAAGCAGCAAAAGCGATTCAGTTGCTTTGTTGCGGTCCGTGTATTTGCGCGGGAAATTCTGACCAATGAGACGTCGTCTTTCTTCTCGCGTGTCAACCGCGTTCGCTCTTCTTCTTCACTTTTAAATACAGAAAATAATTCTATTAAATCTTTTGTAGAAAACGTTACTGTTTTTACCCTTTGTGCCGTTTCTTTTCCTCAAATAACAGACTAATTATCCGAACCTGGTTTAATGTTTTTTGTTTAAAAAGGAATATTTTAACAGCCAGCCACCTGGTCAAACATGTCGACATTTTATCTAAGTTTTCTTTTATTTATCTGATTTCACACAAGTTCTGACCAATAGTTGCGGAAAAAATTGAAATTGTTTGATAAATGGTTCATTTCGATTATCAGTTTTTAGCTGGTTTTGCTGATTCTATCTGGCATCAGCAAGAAATTGTCTCATTTAATTTTGTTGACAGAATAAAACTTGCGGCGAATCGAAATTATGACATGTTTGTCCGTTGTTTGAACTTACAGCGGTTTGTCAGTGTTTTGTTTTCACCGAGCTTTTTCACAAAGTTATTCATTTGGATCTCTATTTGTGTACAGTATCTTGTGTGCTAAATTATGCTTAATAAAAATAATTGAGGGTTTTTTTTCTTGCCTGAAGCTCCAAAAAAATATAAAATGTAATCATTTAATTTAATTTTTTTTTTTTCAAACAGATGTTCCCGACGATTCGACAGATTTTCTTGAGTTTATTCACATTGTTCGTCATTACCGTGAAGGAACAAATACTCCATCTGTGTTACATTGTAGGTAAGCAAATAAACTAGAGCAGTGAAATAACAAACTCTTTTACATAAAACAAGTCGGCTTATGACCGATTTTGTCGGTCGGATTTATCGGGTAAAAAAAACGTCATGATAAAATCCGATTTATAAAATCTGGTTCAACAGATATTTATCTGATCTGGGCGATTTCTTCCAAGAAAACCGCCCTGTTTGACTGCCCGACAAAATTATAAAATCGGCCTTCAACAATTGTCACGCGAAACAAATTTGCGTGACGTCCAAACTACGCCTATATAAAGTACTTTGAAATTGTGCGACTGACTTTTCCTTGGTTTCAATTTTCTTGTTTTCAAGTGCCGGTGTTGGTCGTACAGGCGTCTTAATTTTCATGGAAACAGCATTCAACATGATTGAAGGTGCAGAACCGATTTTTCCATTAGAAATTGTTCGAAAGATGAGAGACCAGCGATGTTCGCTCATACAAACTCCGGTAAGTGGACAATTTATGACCGTTACGTGACGTTCTCATGGCATAAGAGAGGATGATCTAGATTAATAGATGTCAAAAAATTATCATAGGGCACGGGGAATCCTTCTCTTAGATCATCCTCTCTTGTATGGCACATTCTTCAATTTTTATTTTCTACTTCAAGTCACTTTTATTTTATTGTTTGCTTGATGCTGAGGTTTTTCTTTTTCTTTCTTCCTTATTAGGGACAGTTTATATTTGTTCTGGAAGCTCTGTTAAGAGCGTATGATGGTAAGTGCAGGTTTTGAGACATTCTTATGTTTTCATCAATTCAAACTTCAACATTCCTCCGGGAGCAGACTCAGCTGGGAGATGGGTATTTGGACAACCCCAAACTCCCCAAACTTTCCTGTGGAGGATGTTGAAGCCTTTCGATTTTATCAGTATATTAACTTAAGTGTGATAAATTTCCACACAATGATATATGGGAAAAATCAGCTTTGTAGCTGAGAGAGCATATATTTTCCTTTTTTACCCATGTTTTGCTACATTGCACACTTTTGCGTGACTTACTTTGGCGTGACTTACTTTGGCGTGACTCACTTTGGCGTGACTCGCTTTGTGTGACGCTTAGAGACACGCAAGTCACCCCAATATCTTGTAGCCTGTCGCTAAGCATGAGTTTTAATACCTGTTTAATTGACATTATAAATTTTCCTTTTTTTTAGATGAGATGGTAAAACCGTTATAAAGTGCCAAGCACCCAAACAGGATGTACCAGTTTCAATTCATCAAACACGTTTTAGAGTAGCTTTGAGCTGGAAAAACCGGTTCACGTTCACTTGACATAACGTTTTACGTCATAGCTCTGGTTAACCTTGGAAACGCCATTGTGAAGGACTTGACTGAGCTTGGAGTCAAATGCAAAGATCCTTTTAAGGAACGATACAAGTCTGACGTTTAGAGTCAAAGAATACGTGACAATAATATAAGATTGCGTGACAGTCCACGAAGGATAAGTGCAATCATGGTAGCAACTTTTAGATAACGTGATTTTCGTCATTTTAACAGAGTCGCATTTTATTTATGCACACATCATCCACACTGTCGTAATATAATTATACAGTTTTAAGAGTGATTTTATTTCTGTGAAAGAATTTATACTAGACTGCAAAACAGTCGTATTTTTCGCGTTACGATTCATACGCGCGCGGTCTTCGAATGAAAGGTCTGGAGCGAGTGTGAAAACGGAGAGTAGGACTGGGGAGAGAGCGCTGCGCTTTTAACACAAAAAAATGCGTGGTTGCTAAAAGGCTAAATGATAAAGATTGATCGCTTTTTCTAAAGTAAAGTCCACAGTTTATGGATAAAATAGAAAATGCGTTTTTAAAAGATTTTTGTCCTAAGAAAAAAATTAGCGTTATTAGTTTTTATCAAACACGTCATTATCACATGATGACGTCACGAGTTGTAACCATAGTGATTCTAATATGGTGAAACCTTTCGAACCGTTGCTAGTCTCTTAAGTTTTTTTTATCATTTTGACTTATTTATGTTGGTTTTCCTAACTTCTCAGCCAATCAAAGAACGAGTAACTGCGCGTGCAACTTTTTGCCAACGTTCTGATGGTTTTCTGAACTTGCCGCCAATCAAAGTTCAATTTTTCACGTTCAATTTTTTCTAGACCTCCCAGACTAAAGCCTGTTTTTCATATGTTGGGAACATCCCAGACCATCGGGGATTTTGTTATTTCCCGACCGTCCCAGACATTCTCGACTCAGGGAGACAATGGGCGGGAATGTCTGGGACGGTCGGGAAATAACAAAATCCCCGATGGTCTGGGATTTTCCCGACATACTGTATGAAAACCAGGCTTAATTTGCGTTTCGATTCAAAATCAACATAAATATGTGGGTTTTTTTAACAAATAATATATAGTTAATCGACCGAAAGTGGACCGCAAACCGGCGCCTGTTCCGTCAGGCTATTTATCGAGTGGATTCGACGATTAACCTCGAAATTTCTTATGGGATTTCAGACTCATTCTTCAAGGGTTTTTTTGTAATATTCAGATTCTTTCTGCCTTGTACAAATCGCTGCTGATATGCTTTGGTTCAAGTTGTCACGTGCTGGAGTCAATTCGTGACGTCATAATATAATTCGGAGACACCCAATATGTATGACATTGGCAATGACTAAATTGATAAGTTGTTTGTCTTGGTGACTTAACGTGTTTCAGTTTTCAAAGTATTTATTGTCTTCAAAACACTGATTTTAGTCAATCTGTCTTAGTTTAATTAGGCTGCACACCCCACCCCTGTCGGGGACGGAAGATGCTGCCTTCGAACGCAGATGCAAATTTGTAATTCTTGTTAATTCATTCCTTTAGCTCTTAAGTGAATCGTCAGAATAAGTTTACTTGGGTCATTGTTTTAAATCTTTGCCGTGATATACAACATTGATCGATTATTTGAAAGTGCAAGCCTTAGTGTGTAAGGTGTCACTTTAGAACAGGGTTAATGATCTTCCTTGTAAATTTGAAATTAAAAGTAAGAATTTTTTCAATGATTTGACTTTTAACCGTGTCTGTTGATCCATCCACATCATTGATGCCCTTACATGTTGAAAAGGCAAAATGCCGGGAGGGGGTGGGGGGGGGGGGGGGGGGAAGAGTGGGAGATGACTATACACCCATCCTCGACCGAGTGAAAGTTTACTAAACCTCGTTGCACCTCTCCTCCTTAGGCGCGTGCGCGAAACGAGAGTGGGGACTGAACACTAACACAGGTGAATGATCCCACATCCCGCAATTCTATACATTCTTGCTGAGTCCCCGCCGGCTGAGAGAAATGAGTGGCTCTGGGAACGAAAATGTCCTCTTGGATTTCATTCACCTCCGATAGACAGTGCCTGGTTTTGGCCTGGCTTCTTTCCGTAGGGGGTGGGGGGGGGGGGGGGGGGGAGGGGGGGAGGGGGTTAGAAGACTGTCCACACACTTCACTTTCAAACTTCTTCATCCATTTATATTTCTTTCAAATTTTTTACAAGCTTTCGTTGATTTACAAACTTTCCAAAAGCCAACACTTTTAAATACAATTTTTAACATATTGTTGGTATGTACAACAAGGGCGAAGCCAAACGACCTCCAGTTACAATAAATTTCTCGACTTTACGTACGGTTATACAATCACCATAGGTGAATCTTTTGCACGATCAAACCCGTAGCAATATTTTTAGTGCAGATGGTAACCTAAGACAGGTATTTTTTTATAATTTCCTTCAAAATCCGGAAAGTAGTGGAATAACTGTTTTATCATAAAACTCGCAAGCTACGTGGTAGCTATTTTGTCAAATATTTTACGCGTGCACTAATAATTACAAATTGTGAGCAATTTGCAATATTTAATGCTTACCTTTACACTACTGTAAACCAATAATATTTCAAACTGTAAAGACAACACTGTTCGTCATTTTTAACGTTATAATTATTTTACGCTCAGTTTAAGTAAAACTAAAAACGCGCTCTAATTTTGCTTATAGTAACACTTGGGCACCCGTCTTTCCACTATAAAGTCTTCCTTTTTCAATGTTAACGTTATTTATGAAACTCGAGGGTTAACGTTCCGTTAAATAATAAAAAAATCTGAAAGTGACATACCGTAAAACAACTTGTACCTTGTGGCTTCTATTAAGGCAAACGGTTTTCTTATAAATATTTTGAGGCGGTTTATATGAAGGATTATTTCAGGCATCAACAAGTTTTAACTTAACTAACTAACGATAACAACGTTCAACAGTGTTATTTCATATGGACTGTTCAAAGGTTCTATTGTACTGCCCGCCGTCAATCATATGTGCGACAGGAAGCCATTTCAAAGCGCGCGCGTGAGTCACGTGTCAGATACTGACATGATATCTCGTCCAATTGCATTCGTTCTCTTCTCATGTGAAATTTCTTATACACGATGATAATTATTTGCTGTCGGTGGCTACTAGATCAATCTGCTGTCCAATGAGATTTTTTCATGATTGCAACACAACTGAACTGTAATTTGTAGGATTTGATTATTTGTGGGGCCAACCACGAACGGAAGAACACGATGGCTTCCTTCTAAAGCTACGCTCTGTCTGGAAACAAGACTCAAACCAACGAAACCGTCGAAGGGTTCAACGCTAGCTACCACATGGTCAAGCTGATCTCACCATACTGAGAATCCCAGCGATAGAATGCTCTGGACACACCCTTACTGATCTGGAGCTGGCATCTCCATTTGCCATGATGGTTCATAGCTCTTGTGACGTGCGTAAACGTCTCCGACTCGAGTCGATTTTCCTCTTTGAACTTGTAGATTCTGTGGCCCACATCGTTCGGGATGTACGCGGTTCGTCTGCGATGGGAGCAGCGGAGACGGTAGAACAAAGTCACAGAATCATCATTTACCCAATCTCCTGTCAACGAAAAAGACAAAGTTGGAAAAAAACTATAGATTGGGGCAACTACTGAATGAAAAAGAGGGATAACGTGGTAGAAGTGGTAGAAGTTTTAATTTTATTTTTAGATTTATACTAATTATCACATATTGATTATTATTCTAATTTGAGTTAAATTGCTATTAAATAGTTAAATAATTTATTTATTTAGTTTATTATACATTGTGACAGAATAGCCCTATATAAGGGAGTCTCAATAAAGTGTATTGTATGTATTGAAGAGGATGATGTTTAGACCTAGTGAAGAGTGTAGTAACCTATAAATTTACAGATAGGTAAAAAAGGTAAAGTCCAGCCAGGGCTCGAACCAGCCACGGCTCGAACCAGCCAGGCTCGAACTCGGACCGCTCGATCCGGAGTCCAACGCGCTAACGATAGGCCACCTCCTCTCGCAAATTTAGAGATAGCCTAGCCTTTGTGGAACCACTTCGCTTGGTCCGTACCAGAAAGACCTCGGGTGATATTCTCCCAGTACGGCCCTCAAGCTCGGTTTTAATAAGAAGTAATTATAGATGTTTTGACAGAAAATCACTCACCACCAACATGAAGAACATATGTGACAGGCGCCACAATTTTCATTTGGAATTCGCCGAATGCGGAAGTAACATCTTGGAATCCTGTCATGGGTTTCTCTGAGATCCAATGTCCTGCATTCACGTAAAACACTTGTGTGGGTTCATTCCATTCACAGTTGCATACCCTGAGGATTCGGTCACCCCCCGGAGGTCCCTGTAGACCGGGGGTACCAGCTTCCCCTTTATCTCCCGTGGGCCCGGCGGACCAGCCGGGCCTCTCATGCCTCTCGGTCCTTCCTTCCCCCTCCAACCGGGGATTCCATCTGTTCCATTGGTCCCCGGTTCCCCAGGGAGCCCCTTCTTTCCTCGCCGGCCGATTAAGCCGGGGTCCCCCTTCTCGCCTTTCGTACCGGGGATTCCGTTGAGACCATTTCTTCCGGGGGGTCCGTTTAGTCCCTGGGGGCCGGAATGACCGGGGATTCCTACAATGATGAAGACAAGAAAGATGTGGATTAGTTATTAGTGACTCAAGCTACTTGACTCAAGCTACTTGGAAAAATAATTCCTAGTTCTCCAAACAGGAGTCGAACCTACGGCTAGTGAAACTTCAATGCAGTCGAAGCTCTCTGAGCGGACACTCTCACAAGCGGAAAGCTCTACTTATGGCCACCCGACAAAACCCCGTTTGAACTCTAGCTCATATAAACTCTGTATTTACACATTGCCGTAAGCGGCCAGCTCCAGTTGCGGACACTTTTTCTGCTTCCCGCGGGTGTACGCTTACGGGAGCTTCGACTGTGTGTCGACATCACTGAACGAGAGAAATGTAAATTCATTAACAAGTCATGTTACGAGATTTGGGCCTTTAATAAATTGTCCAAAAATTTTCCCTTAATTCGCAAGAAAACAATTTTGCCACTTGATTGCTGGACTCGCTAATGACTTGCTTCGCGTGATGTTTATAGCCGCATATATCGGCGCACTGGGCGTTTCGTGAGTTGGATTTCCTCGAATTAAGATAACTTATTTCAAGAAAACACAGCTGACCTCCTATACTTAATCTATTACACGACGTCAATATCTAATCTGCATCGTTTTGGGTATAAACCTAATACGGTAGGCGACAATCTTGCTTCAATAAGACCGGTACGTGATTATGCAAAGATTTAAAAGATAATGATCAAGGAAATTATTCCACGCAAAAACGATTTTCGTTCAAAATGTTGGTTTAGCTACCTTAAAAAAAATGCAGGTGGAAGCGGATACATAAGGGACTCAACTGTTATAAGTATGATTCCTTAAAAACGGACAATTGAATTAAACAAATAGAAAATCGAAACAATCTTTATGCATCAATAAGTACAGGAGATGACAAGGTGAAATATTGATTACACCACAGTTCTGCCCCCAAGCAAAGCTGTGATGACCACTTAAAAGCAGTTCTTATATTAATTAATTAAGAATGTGAAAACATGAAAAGCGAGTTAAACGAGATACGACGTTGCGCGTCACAGGGCGGAAATATGCCTGCATACAAAATCTCACACTGGGGCTGATAGAAAGTAATTTCCGGAATAGTGTCTTGCAAATTGTCGCTACACAGAAATAGTCCTTATCTCTGAACGGCTGTAAACTTATTGACTGAATAGTTGCATCAAAAAAGTCAATGCCATGTTTTTTTTAATGAAAAAAACTAGTTTAACAACTCATTAAAAGCCGCCCTTTGATTTTATGATAATTTTGAAAGGCTCTATTTCGCCCAAGGTGGCTTACTCAATGCATAAAAATCTTACAATCCATTGTTCTTATGAACAGCTTTGTTGGTCACAACTGATATAGATCTTCATCTTCATTGAAGAAAACCTGCTTACGGTACAGGTTTCTGTGTATGCGTCCCAGAGAACTTATAACACTTACAGGCGTAAAGGGGCAGTATCACGGGGAATTTGATGTAATTTCAAAAACCAAAAAACGTTTTTGTATTAACAGAAAACTAACAAATAATGGTCAAATTTTTGTTATAAATTACCATCCTAGTGTACTAAAACTGTCAATAAGTGTCTCTGGCCATAGAAACTGGGTCGGAATGGATCGCAATTTGAAAAAATGTTAGGCTAACTTTTTTTCAATTTCTCACATTTTCGTTTCCAAAATGCACTAGAACAGACTATAATTTGTTCCTCTTTCAAAAATTTGTTTGATTTCTTTTTCTTGGTGTTCTAGAATTATTTTGTAAATAAAAAGGTACTAAAGCACAGTTTTGACCAAAAAAGGTCAAAATCCCCGTGATACTGTCCCTTTAAACATGCATGTCTACTATTTTCAAAAAATTCAAAACTAAAACTGTTTAAAAATAACTTTATTTGTAATTGTTAATATTTGTTATTCAAGTAAGTGAGACAGGAAATTTAGGAAATTGAAATTGAGCAATATATACCTGATAAGAATAATCTGACGACAGCAGAAGTACTGCAATATTCACAACAACAACTGGACGAACAGTATGCACATAAAATGACGGAATAATTTGAACTGAAACGTTCATCTGAAAAATCATTTGCGCTAATCTTAGATCTAAACATATCTTCAATTGAACACCTTTACTGCCACGATAAACAACAAGAAGAAATAGTAAAAGTTTCATATAAAAAGTCTCACCATTTCTGCCCGGAGTTCCTGGAATTCCCTGCAATAAAATAGAGCGTGTAAGTTTTTAAAGAAAGAAAGGCAACAACGAAAGACGCAAGATTATCAATCTGACATTACATCTAATCTGAGGAATAATATGATTCTAATGTCATACTTTGAGCCGATAAAGTTTTGTTTTTATGTGTTGGGTCTGGTATAACTCAAACTAAACTTAACTCGATAATTAATAAAAAACATTGCCTACCAAATCCTTTTCTAGGGGGGAGATTAATATAGTATAAATTTAAGATGTCTAGATTTTTTGATTTAAATTTTTGTTGACTTCTTCCTCTTGTTTCAGTAATTAATTAATTTTTGGCGGTTGTTTTTCAAATCGTGCGCGCGCGCCAAACACTAAAAGCTCGTGCAAGCGATTCATTTATTGCGTCATATTACCTGGGAAACTTCAGCTGATAAACAAAAAGACATCGCAGAGAGATGTGCGCTGCTTGAAGTTACTGGACATTACAAGAGGATTATTACGAGTGCCTGGCTTTAAGGTAAATCAAAACGTTGTACTTTCACTTATACAGGAACATAGGCTTACAATACGTTGTTTATCAAACGGCAGCGTATCCTAAACATGAAAATCAGATTAACTTTTAGTTTGTTTTCTTCACGGTCTTAGCTATGCTGGGAAACGGTTAGTCGATCCGAAATCTTGAGAAATCTTCCAAAATTCCACCACTCAGACAATTTCCTTCCTCAGTGACAGTTTTGATTTATGAATTTGTCCGTCTACATAAACGATAGACAAATTTTACGAAAATTGACAAAATCTGATTGAATTCGTGTCAAAAGGTTATCTCACTGTGGCGCGCCTTTTTCAGAAATCATCCGTTTTACATTTGTAAGGAGAAAAGATGAAACAATTGTTTGTTATATTGTGTAAAATCCTTTTTCAATCTTTACTTTACTTAAGTATAACTGGTTTTCCAATTTTATTGCACTTAGACTATTTCTTGCATGTGAGTAAAAACGATCCGTGAAAAGCTCTTTCGATCGATCGAGGCGAGAAGAAACAAGATAATTTTCCTCCCCGTCACCTCCCCCTGTTCTTCCCATTAACCCACCCCCAACCCATCCTCCCACGTACGGACGGGTACGTCACAAAAGGTCTCTGCCAAGAAAACAGCTTTTTCCGTTGTTTGTCACGTATAGCTGTTAAGAATAAACCTTTGTTAATTAGGTTCCACTGAGTTTAGCGGCTAATCTGCGAGGGAAGGAAAAACCGACATTCTTCAGCACTAAGTTAAACAAGTGTTTTTTTAACCAGCTTTCACGATCGAGCCTGTTGAAACTAACCCACACTGAGCTATCATGTTTATTTGCTTTCATTTATAAACAAAGTAGGTCGGAAGAAATGAACTCCTTCTAACCTTTACCTAATAGAAAATAAATATTCTTTCCAAACGAAAAACCGACTTATAAAAATTGTCGGCTTCGTAGCGACTCAGTAAGATCTTGTATGGTATTCAAGCAATTATTTCCCACTAAGTTTGTTGCGGCGAAAAATAAAACAACCACAATTTTTCCATTTAGCAAAGGTTAAATCACAATGTAAAAACCGCAAATGTATGCATAAAAGGAAGATACGGACGGCGATAAACAAGTCGAGTTCTTTAAACATAAATCATTCTTAATAATCAAGACTTATGTGGGAGTTTATAGGCAGAGATTTGGTTAGTTCCGAGTTTATAATCTTGAATTGTTATTTAATTTACTGCAACATAGAATCTTTCCAGTTCGCTTGAAAATAATATTCCTTCGTGGGTTTCCTTTGCTTCATTTAAATTTCCTAACCTCTATTCACGAGAGAGGAGACGAAAGTTTGGAGTACAATGAAATTGCGCAAGTGCCAGCTCCTATCCGAATTGCAAAGGAAAACCGCATCTTGCCGGATATCATGAACTCGTTAAAGTTTCCCTTGCCTTTAACAATTAGTTTACAAAGTTAGTTGCAAATTTATTCTTTAGATATGTATTAAAGCATAAAAAAAAACTGTCCCCGCTCACGCACTTGACTCATTTCTTATTGATCAGATAATTTTACCAAATTAATTAATCTAGTTGATGGTTGATGGGTGTTAAACGAACATTTACTCCAAACGAACACTTTTGTCCAAACCGCAAAGCTAAATTTGCGAATGTCATTCCGTGACAAATAACTACCCTTGATCAAACATGCGAACGGTTTTCAATTTTAGTTTTTTTTTAACTGTTCGCGAGTAAACAAGTTTTACAAAGGCCATTTACCTGGCTGAGCAAATTAGCCCGTTCGTATTGTATCACCAGCTGACATTGAGTTGCTATCAAAAAGGCCGCGCTGCACTACATTATACACCTACTCTATAAACAGCCACTGAGGCCTTGTCCTCTTTAAAGGCGCCCGACCTTAAGCCAACTCGAAATATCTACAACAAGCTCGAATATTTACTTTCCACAAAGCCAATTTGAAAAACATGATTCACCCAGCTCGTCACTATAGGCTCTTTGATATTGTATTAGAATAAGGTCGATAAATACGATGTCTTTCAATGTTATCGACTGGTAAAGATTTCTTATCTTTTTTATCGCAACGAGGACACTTCTCTTGGCAATATAAAGCAAGCAAACTGTGTTACAAACTTTAAACACTGGGCCAACTTAAAACACGTTCGAAATTGTGAACGCGGCAAGAATATTAATTTTGCTCTTCAAGTTGGATAGTCGGCTTTTGGACGAAAATAACCATCGAGGTCAAGGGCTTGTGTTATGCTATATTGGGAGCGTGCTATTGAGTAAAAGTGGATTGTTTCATAACCAGGCGAGAAGAGTACGAAAAAGTATCCATGTATGTCAACATTGCAGCGAAAATCAACGCAAGGAAAAAAAATTTCCTTCCGCGGTGCGAGCTCTTTGCACGACTTTGCTAAAATAATGCTTCTTTGTTTACAAAGCTGAATTTTAAACAGCCCAGCTACGTTTGAATGAAAGAGTAATAAATGTTTTTCTACTTACACAACAAGTTACGCTTTTGCAGCGAGAAGTTTCTCTGTCATTGCCGGTAGAGTTGGTTTCTTGGCACAAACTAGGAGAACAAAAATGGCTGTTAAGATTCAGTGTAAAAAGAGAGACGATAAAGTTTTGTTTAGAGCTTCAATGTGTTGTTCTTTCTTACTTCACTACACTGTAATTATAGTAGCTTAAGATTTTTTTGCTCTCGAGGTTCATACACTCTGAAAGTTGCAACAACGTCGTGAATAGTGCAAAATGGTAAAACAGAACTAACCTTAAGGTTGGAAGTCGTGAGCATGTTGTAACCAGAAGGAGAAATATCATGTGGCAGTTGCTGAGTCTAGCCATACTCGCAGAGCATGTAGTGTCAGCGTATACTCAACTCACCAAGTGTCTGAAATTAATTCAAAATTCGCGTTGTAGTTCAGTGGCTTATTACCGTAATAAATTCACTTCAAAAATCATCGGTGCAGAACCATGGGGCCTATAAACAGGCGCGAACGGCGAACAATACAGAATGAAATTTCTAAGACATTGTCCGCACAATTAGTTTGTCGTTCAATTAGAATTGCCCTTGGCCCAAGTTCACAAGAGGAATATTTCCATAGCAGATATATTATTATCGCGAAAACTTCGACAAAGACATGACCTTATATTATAATCCTGCCTTGGAGAATTTGACGGATGTCGCGGCATTCCATAGCGTACATGCTTTTTCGAATGTCCAATACTGAACAGTTATTCCGTTGCCAAAAACGCTTGTTTTTAGCTTTCGCACGGAACATGACGTGTTAAAAACCCGCAAAAGTAACCCACATTTATGTTTACTGTGGTCGCAATGGACGAATTTGCAACTATTATACACACTTTAGTGGTAAACATTGTGTATTCTGCCCATCGTTTTATCGTGCGAAGTAAGCCGCACTCTTATGTACGTGTGATATACGCGTGTACTTAGCCTGAACACTTCATGGTCCTTCGTGGGTGATAACTATACGAAAAGCTTCTTTGATAAGAAAAAATAATAATCCGATTAATCTGAGTTACTTTAATAGGTACATTGGACAAAACATTGGAAATCGTTATTTATTAGTATAAATATGTTCAGGAATTAATTTCAAGTAAACACCGTGAACCGGGGCACGAATGAAAGAAACCCTGATTGGTAAAGTAGTTTAATCATACTTAAGTTGAATGTGCGATATTATAAATTCTAAGACCTGAGAAATAATACCTGCTTGAATTAGATAAATAAATAAAATTACTGTTTGAAGGCTAACATACCATTTTTTTTCTCCTTTTCTTTGAGCCAAAACTACATGCGCAAACAATAACGTCTAAGTGTTAAGATCACAATAACTATTCAATCTTTCTTCATTTTCGTGCCGCTTTCTTTGACAATTAATATTTTAAGTCTGATTTTCGACGACTGCATTGATTTAACTAAACTACAAAACAAAAAGGCTTAATCAATAATCAACATCATAAAGGCGCATATACGTCATAAAAAAGACATTTAGCAAAAACATTTCTTGATCCATCGATATCATAAAAACCGTGTGGCTTTTCATTCGTCCCAATCAAAAACTACGTAGAATTTCGTGACGCTTACATGTAGGGCTGACCTGTTTCCACCCAAATGTGTTGCTAGATTGTGCCTTTACTATCAAAAAAGTATTTCGTGTTTTTTTAATGTTTTTTTTTTCTTCTGCTAATTAAAAACGTAGTCGTGTTCCATACCAGTGGGTGGCTATAAATTCTATCACTTACATAAAATGTTACTGCGGAAGTGTCATTTTAAAATATTAAATATTGTTATAATGAATGTAAGTGAAATAACTTTCAAATGAATTGTTTATTTAAGATGAAGAAGGCCGGATGACTAAGATTATGGAAGATTAAAAAGGCGGATTCCATATCTCACACATTTTGACTTAATTGATTCGTATGCCGTACTCATAATTTATGCTAAAAATAGATTAAACATATAATTTAACGAAATCGGACAACTGCACAGCGGGAATCTGGTTTGTTTAATCACGAGTATCGAATGAATTCTGTATGACTATCTATAACAAAATTCTACCGGAATAAATTTAACAGAAAGAAAAGAAAGCGAATAATAATTATTCATTTCTATGAAAAAAATCGAGGAAAAAAGCCATTTGTTAAAGGAGCTATGTCACGATATTTTAAGTCATTTTTGCGAAGTGCAAAATTACTTCAAATTGAAGAAATAAACAGATTACTAAGGTGGAAAAACACCAAAGAGGTGATAATAAACCAAACAGGAACAAGGATGGTTGAGGATGGCGAAGATTAAAACGGATTGCGAGCGACAAACTTGAAAAAAATGGCCAATTTTTTCAAGATGCGTCAACCGTGACGTAGCTCCTTTAAAATGTTTTTGGATTGTAAGGTGGAAGGAATAGGAACCCAATGAAGTGCACGGCACGCGAATTTGATTGAAAACCTTCACTTTGTTATTGGATCGACGCCTACGCGGCTGAGCGGCTCGTGACTGAGTGGAGTCGGTCTGTAAAGACTGTAATCATACGAGTGATTTATAACAAATTCGGACGACCTCGCAGCGGGAGTCCGATTTGTTTAATCATAAGACCGAATTCTGTTACATTTTTTGGGGGAATATAAAGAAGGAATATTCAGTCACAAGAAGGAACCCAATGAAATGCACGGCACGCGAATTTTATTAAAATTTGAACGCCCACGCTGCTCGTATTCAATTTGGTGTATAATTATACCAATAACAAAATTGTTGGCGTTTCTGATTGGTTCTTTGTGCACCTATTTGTTACGGAATCGTGCTCGTAATTTCGCGATTTCGATTAATGGTGCGAAGGTCGCTTTCAGTGCAGTTTAGAAGACAGAGACTAGAAAATAGATAGTACATTTTATAGAAAACAAATGATCAAGCCTCAATCAGAGCTCCTTTCTGGGCCGGGTTGTTCAAAGCACGATAAGCTAATCCAGGATTAGCGTGAATATTGATTTCACTTTTGTAACTTTCCAGTGAGGTTTTCTGTTGATATTTTTTGCCCTTCAGTTTTGACTTTACTGAGTAATCTCAAACTCTACAAAACATTAGGAGTGAAAAACACTTTCATATAAGAGAAATTAAAACCTCGATTGACTTTTAATTCAGTATTAGTGTTAATCTGGGCCCAGGAGGTTAAAAATGTAGCGCCGAATATTTAAACAAGGTTTAGACAGGGTTTAACAAAACCGTGGCCTAACCCAACTTTAAACTGGCCAACCTTAATAATTTGATAACGTCATTTACAGTAAACCCTGTTGAGACTGAAGGTGTATAACACAGATTTTAAAAATAATTCGCTACTTAGACTAGCTAAGACTGACCTGCTTGAGTAAATTTAGACTTCGTAAAATTCTCTAAACCACGGCCAAACTTTTAGAATTCGTTTAAATATTCGGCGCGTAAATATGTGGCTGTTACGAAAGTCGTAGTGTCGCCATATGGGAGTTATTCCTTTACTGCAGGTTACAAATGTACAAAGTGTTCTTGTTCGGCTCAGTCACGATCAGTCCCCCTTATGGACAGCAATGTCGTCAAAATTTATTTCCAGTTATTCCATAGCCTGCGAGCAAGCCCCAAGAGAGCTTGCTTGCAGGCTAGTCATTCCATTTATCTGATATTATCACCCCAAGTTCCTGTTTGCTCGTATTAAGGTTAATGGTTCTCAAAGATTGTTAACATAAAGTGACTGATATGATTATAATGCTGAAATAATTGTCCGCTTTATAGTGTAATTATTGAGATACGCCTGCCCTCTCTTAATATCAGTTCGAAATTTATCTAGATACTGAGTTAGATTACTCACAGTATTTATAACTTAAGTATTGTTAATCTTAAAGGTCCCATCAATAAGCGTGCGAACTAATTAATCCCAATTTATGACAATATGGAGCAAACATGAAAGAGTTACTAGAGTTGGTAAGAATATAAGACTAGTTCAGGTACAGTATATTTTTTATCAGGAGAGGATAATCTAACAGAAGCCATACACGAGTCTCTTCCATGCATTGATAAATTTTTGAAATCTATGTTACAACGTGAAGTTAATTGGAGCCTTGATCCGAAGAAATAAAAATAACTTTCACAGCACAATATAATTCAAAAACGTATCATGGGGCTGCAGGGGGAATCCTTCTCTTAGATCACCCTCTCTTGTTTTTATTATATTTGTGTGTGCAGATCAGAGCTAAGCATGGTGAATATTTGCACACACTTTAAACATGCATGGCTTATTATGGTGTATTAAATAAAACAGGATTATTCAACGATTTTACCGTATCTAGTTTTTATAAGCACAATTTTCGTTCCCCATGGCACTAGGATTTTCATCAAAGATAAATCTCTGTACCATCGGAGTTTTGCATGCCTTTATAACGAATGATCACAACGACTTATAACATGCTTCTCATGAAATCTTCGCTCAGTTGTCGGATTCTGGAAGAAGCCAATTTATTATCAGTACTATCTAGTCGACTAGACGACGCTCGCAAATGTTTCTTATTCGCGTAAAGCTGTCTCACAAATTCTCACTATAAAAACAACCAATGAAACCTTGTCTTGCAAATAAAATACAATGGAATCCCTCGAACCTCCAAGGGAAACGAAAATTGGTTCAAGAAATTGGGAGTTCGAAATATCGGGGGTAAAATTACGGAGAAACAAATTCAAGGGAAACGACTTTTGGTTCGAGTTATCAGAGAAATCGAGGGTTCGAGAAATCGAGATTCCACTGTAAATTCATATTTATAAGGAAGGAATTTGCTGTTCAACTCAGTTTTAAATGGTTCATATCGCCGCACTTCCAATAATTTATTTGCTAGAAACTGTCGCTTACAGCTTTCTGAAATTAGGTTTAGCCAGCCTGGCGCATCATGTGAAGTCGCCGAGAATCTGACTACCGTAGTTATGGATTTAAACTAAAAATCTACTGAATAGCACAAAGACTCCAATAGATTGATCACTAGAATGTTTTAAAAATTAAATTATTATGATACCTGTTTTCGTGGCAATCTTGGAACTTTCGGAGATGAACCTATCTTCTAAAAGCACTGACCAGCACTGTCATTATATCATCAACAATTTTAAAAATGTAAATAGACCAATTTGATTTGAAAGCCAATATGTTAAACGTTTATTTTATTGCATAAATAACAGAGGATACAAGATAACATAAAACTGAAATAAACTTCACCGCAAACCGGATCTGATTCCAAGTCTCGCATCGCAAATTAAATTTGTACAATTTTGGTGGACGTTTTGCACTTTGGTGTTTTAGTGAATAAATATTTGCCGTTTCCAGACGTGAATCGAAAGCAAAAAGCGCTAATATCATTAATAGAGATTGTTAATTGAAGGACCAAAACTGTATCATGGCAACAGATATACCGTGTAAACACATTTAGTGAAAACAACTGAAATTCTAACTAAACTAAAGTAACTCGCAAAATGGATGCCCTTGGAAAGTTCATGTAAGGCCCTAATTACATGGAAAGAGGATGATCCTAGTGCTAGTATCATCCTAGCAAGAGGGTCAAAGATAGCCCCGGTTTACAAGCAAAATTTCACAGGGAGGATCCCCCTACTGCCCGGGACAATTCAGGCATCACGCTTGTAAATAAAACACGCAACGGATAATAAATTTAGCGCCAAAAACCGATTTTTCGCTTTAATTACGTAGCTTATCAGTTCCAATAAAATCATAGTCAATTTCTAAAGCTCACTAAAATCCAAGACATAAGTTTTCTTAAGTTTGGAACGCGTTTGACGGCAAAACTATAAACTATTCTGCTATCGAGTATTTTTAGCGACAGTAGCGACAAATATTATATCGAAAATTTCGTCGCAAAAAGCCGTTATCCGAAAATTATTTACTTACAAAGCAAATGTAAAACAAATTCTGAATATATACGATGTTTTTTGGTCACAAATAATTGATTTTGTTGGTATTTTGAACATATTTTGCTTCTTGAAGTCAAAATAAAGTTGTCCCGGGTAGGCGAGTTGTCCCTAGCAAAGCGTTTACAAGGGCAAAACATAACCCTGGCGCTAGGGATCATCCCTCATCTCAGATAGGATCATCCTAGCGCTGGGATCATCCTAGTGCTAGGGCCAAATGCAACCCTTCGCATGTAAACTGAAAGCAGAAAAACATGTCGCGCTAGGATGATCCGCCTGCTAGGATGATCCTAGCACTAGGATGATCCTCCTTCCATGTAAATAGGGCCTTAGTTTCACTTGCGTTTTGGCCACTAATGGGTAAAATATTTTAAAAGGTTTTGTGTCAGATTATCATATCACAGTAACAACAATATTTGTGAGCAGCATTCGAAATTAAAGCAGCATTCGAAAGTAAAATAACGTCTTGGACGAAAGCACATCTCTACACCCATGTTTTCAGATGTTTTCGAATGTTTGTGCCGTTTTGCAATTTCATATGCCCACTCACTGGGTATTTTTTTTAACCAAAGACATTGCATCT
Organism: Desmophyllum pertusum; assembly: GCA_029204205.1. Classification (NCBI taxonomy): domain Eukaryota; kingdom Metazoa; phylum Cnidaria; class Anthozoa; order Scleractinia; family Caryophylliidae; genus Desmophyllum; species Desmophyllum pertusum. The sequence goes on along the minus strand of MU827334.1, from coordinate 400,878 downwards.
ACGATATAAGGGCTAAAAATCAAGTTGTACTTACTGATACTAGTAAGGCGCTAGTCTTTGAAGTTGTTGCTCAACATCTGGCAGATTTTGAACGCAAGGTGAAGTACAGTTCACTACGCGACAAACTGGATCATGTGAATTTACGGATTCGAACGGTTTGTTGATCATGTGACTATTTGATTGACTGATCGCGTGTGAAATGAAATGGGTTCCGATTGCCAATGTGTGGTTAATCAAAAAATGTCCCCCGCCCAGTAAATCGAACGAAGAGCCACAAGAGTGTATAATTATTGGATATATTGAGGGACGATTATTCGGCAGAATTATAGCAAGTCTGTGGCCAAGGGAAGGGCTAAAATTAAAGCTAACACAATACATTGTTTATGGCACGTCAGTTGTATATTATCAAGAAAAAAATTCGACAGAACGTAGAAAAAAAATAAATTTTCAGTATAAGTATCAATCTCAAGAAGCATTAGTAGTCATTTCAATTGCAGTCAGAGGTGATATTTATCAGGCATATAGAAAAATTGTTTTTGAAATCTAAGTATTGTTTATGATATGATATGCGAGGTACATTTCTTCATATGCAGTTATGGGCTGTACAAATGGCCAAGTAAATTTTTCTTACTGTTGAAAAATGTTTCCAGTCACAACTTGTCGTTTTGTTTGTTTTGGTTTTCCTTAGAAAAGCGGAAAACCTAACCGTTTTACCGAGTATAGTAGTAAAATATGTTCGCACTCGATTAATCTTGGTTTTCTATAATTATTCGAATGATTGACAGCATTAAGGAACGTCAACAGGATATTAAAAAGTTTAATTATTGCGGTTAAAACCACTTACCCTTACTATTAAAGGAATTCGGCATGAGAAAATCAACGAGAATAACGAATGGTTTTGTTGCAACTGAAATCCTTTAGATTCACGGCGGATGAAACATTGATGACCTTCACTACGCTAAAATCTTGTCCAATATTGACAATATTCGCTAGATTAGCTGGCGCCCCTGAGGCCGGGGAACACTTTGCTTTTATAAAGACCAATTTAGGTAAAGATTCAAATCATACCTCACTGTATATGTACTGGTCAAATACTGTTTGCTATTTAAGGCGGCCACTTATTGCAAAACCACATACAAAATACGTAAAAGTATGGATGTATGGTAGGCACTATTTGACAATGGAAATAACGTCATTTGCAATTTGTACACATACCTATATTAGAACTTAAAAGTATTGATTATTGTTGACTTAATTATAAATTGTTTTTTTGGCATTTTGTAAAATCGTATTTGCTATATGGATAAATTAGAGTTATTTGGTTCCAAAATGGACTTGTTAAAGTCAGGTCTACTACCTTAATTTGTCTGAGTTAGTATTTTCTAGAAATCATTTTATCGCTCACTAGCCTGATCTTTAAGGCATTTCTCCTCCTGTATCCATCAAATAAATAGAATATATAACAAAGAAAACGTTTAAGGATGTCAAACTGGATCAATTTTTACAGTGCGACTACTCCAACCAAGGCCACCCAACAAAATTATGTGCAAATCAGCAAATGCGGAAAACCTCGATTATGGATCTAAGCAAGCTGCACACTACAGAAGCAATTTTGTGGCCATTTTTTAACACTCAAATGCCACTGGACAATTTGCAAAGAATTTGTTTGGGTGGCCTTGGTTGGAGTAGTCGCACTGTAAAAATTCATGTAAGAGTTTAAAACTGCATTTCAATAACCAATATGACGATTGTCCACGATTACAAATAATCTAAAAATCCGTCCTAAAGTATATTATTAAATGATATTGAAAATCTAAATTTAAACTAAACTTTACTACAGAAACCTAACCGTAAACTAACTGACTAAAGTAAAATGGACTAAACTAAAACCTTAATTTTCGTAATTAATTGTTTCTTACTTCTAAAGTACATATTAGGTAGACACAAGTGCCTCTTGAATGAAAGCGAACTTTCTCAGTGAAAAAACAAAAAAGTACAAAAACAAGACCGTTAGTACTCTCTGGAAACTCTGGGTTTTCAGTATTTCAATATTACCGGCAACCTGTGCCCGGCTAAGCCACATATGCACTGTTTAGCGAACTGTACACAAAAACCCAAACAATGTTTTTGTTTTTCATACCATCCTTATTCAATATTCTCAGAAAAAAAACGGACCACAGCTTTGAATACAGTCGAAGCTCCCGTAAGCGGACACCCTCGGGAAGCGGCAGAAAAAGTGTCCGCAACAGAAGCTGGCCGCTTACGGGAATGTGTAAATACATAATTTGTATGTGCTAAGTTCAAACGGGGTTTTGTCAAGGCTGCCGTAAGTAGAGCTGTCCGCTTACAAGAGTGTCCGCTCAGAGAGCTTCCACTGTATGACAACAAATTGACAAGTAAGAGAACATGACGAAAGACAACAACAACAGCAGCAAAAAAAAAACAGAGAACATAGTACAGACGTCAATGTATGGCACATCCGGTAGAGTAGAGGCCGGATTTGAGTCGGTGCCTAAAATAACGCTAAGTCCCGCCATTGGGTCGTGTATCATTGATGCTAGACTGAGATAGCACCTATAGCTGTATGCAGGGCTGTATGTTTGTTGATCAACTCATTGATGAAAGATAAAAAAGAGCAAAAAATTGAATCTTGTAATGATCATAAGTACATTCCATAAATATCCACTTGTCCAATTAGATCATGACTGAGTCTACCAAATACATCAACAACAACAACAACAACAACAACAACAACAACAACAACAACAACATACAGTCAAAGCTACCGTAAGCGAACACCCTCGGGAAGCAGAATGTATGAGCTAGAGTTCAAACGGGGTTTTGTCAAGGCGGCCAGCTGTCCGCTTTACGAGTGTCCGCTCAAAGAGCTTCGACTGTACTCTATTTCAGTGCGAAGGCAATACAGCTGCTAAAAATAGAAATAAAACACGACAGATGCAAACGCGCCCCCCTCTCTAATAAGCCCCCCCCCCCCCCCTCTTTGGAAGTCAGATTTTGGAATAAGCCCCCCGCTCTATTAAGTACCCCCCTTCCGTCAGGCAATATTTTCTGGCGTTTCAGTCACTTTGTATTGAAATATGGTCTTTAATTTCCAGAGTTATCGTTGAGTTAAGGTATAAATGACATTGCATTTGTAAGATGGTGATACATAACCCATTTCCTGTTCTATTTTACTTAGTGGTGTAATAATTAAGTTATGATTTGAAATAAGCCCCCCCCCCTCTCTAATAAGCCCCCCCCCCCCACTTTCTTGAGGCCTGAAATTAAAAAAGCCCTCCGGGTGCTGGATAGAGCTTTTACGGCGAATGAAAAACAAAGTTAAAACGGAGGGGACCAACCTCGATCCCAGGGTTTTTTGGGAGGTGGGGCCTAGGCACTAGACGCGAAGAGGTTTTGTTCGAAGAAGTAAAACATGTAGTAGTCTAGAAAACCAATATATTTACCGTTTGGTCAACTGCGCGCCTTTATTCAATGAACCTCCCCGCCATTTTCATAACAAACTGTTACAACGCAAACTCAACACAATCAAACCACTGAACAGCTTTTTTATTTGTTGACAACTGAACTGCTACGCAGCAAATGACACGATTTACCAGAAACTATCGGTGACAAACTAGTGACGGAAAGTAAACGAACCTTGTTTGTTCACTTTGTTCACCAAAATACTTACACCATGTTTCAAGTATGCAACGCGAATCGTAGATTCGAGAGTCGTAGATTTTGAATCGAGGCGAGACAGTCAACTTACATTTCCTTATCCAACACAATACTCCCGTATTTATTGTTCCATACAGACCTAGTATATATCTGTTTTAAGTCAAACACTATTGACGATTGGTAGCCTGCGAACGATTGGTCGACACACGAACATAGCGGAGCTCGCATTTCACTCTCACACTTTTTATTTATAGTAAATTATAAAACTATTTTGCAATCAATCTACGTCCACCGGGGGAAGGTAGACAGATATTCCTGAGCCAACAAGAGGCTCCAATGTCATCGCAAGTCCAGGGTCCGAGAAAGATTGTCTAGAATTCTTCGACGTTAGTTTTCCTTTGAAAAGTTGACCTTTAAGTCTTTTGTCTGTGTTCAGTGGTGGCGTCTGCGATCCTAACTGCACAGCGGTACCTGATGCGAACAAACTGAGTTCTCCCACAGACTGTAAAGTAATGATAAATAGGGTCAGTTCATAACGGTACTTACAGACTTTCTAAACTTGATACTTACAGGCTTGACATAATACTAGAACGGTGGGCGTGCGCTGGCTTACATTTTGTTCACGTGTTTAACTTTTCTGCCTTTTCCGGTGTCGTTTTAGGAAAATCTTCGTAGAGACACCCGAAGAGTTTCCGATTCTTATTATCCAATCAAAAACTAGCGCGAGCACTCACGAGTACTCCGAACATGGCATAACGAGAAAACGTTATGTTGCTCAGCAACGTCTCTGACCAAAAACCGTGGGCTCAGTCAACTCTCGGAGACAAAAACGACCGTCGAAACGACCATTTTCGTCACTGGAGACCGCGATCCTTTTGTTTACCACCAAATGGATTGAGGTCTCTGGGGACGCAAATGGAAAAAGGTGCTTGCTTCTCAATATTGATACACTATTCATCCCACGTATATTAAACACTGTACTACTTACATTGCTTCGCTGTGATCTGTCCAGTTTAGGTCTCGGCCGCCTGGTCTGATCGCCGCTAGAACTTCTATTGTTGTTCAAACTCTGTGGCGGCATCGGTGGCTTAGAAGAGTTCACAGGACTGAACGTTAAGTTGTGTCTGGTAAACGTCTTAATTCCTGGCGAAGATGATGATTCTGGTGCGGCTCTCTGTCGGGATCCCATCCCATCCCGTCCCGCGGATGACAGGCGGATGAGCTGTGCGACTGACGAGGCGCCGGCATGTGGAGTAATGCGAAGCTGATCCAGCAATGGAGGCTGTATTGACACTTGGTCAGGAGTTCGCATGTCTCTGTTGGATCTGGAATAAAATTGGATTTGTAAATAAGCTTGTACCTCTTAATTAAATATGTTATAATGTTATTTATCCAGCCGAAGATTATACTTCTACTGGAATAATATTTAAATATGTTATATCTTCCGGTTATATTATGTACATGTAACTAATTTCCAGATCAACAGCTTCATACAGCTGTACGTAAAACTATAATGTATGTACAGAGATCTTAGGACAGAAAGACAACTTGGGTCTTGCCTCATTTAAAGAACCAAAGCTTATAGTTCAAAGCCGTTTTCTTCTAAACTTCCGGAAAACCAGAGAGACGTGATTTGCGAGGTTAATCTTGAGTCCTTCATGATCCTACCGGTTCCAAATTCAGGTGAACACAGCTCTATATTGGAGGGGTGGGCGGGGGGGGGCGGTAGCGTTAGGGCCGTTGGGGGGGGGGGTGTAAACGCGTCGCGAAAATATACGGGAGGATAATATTTCGGACGGGAAGCAGGGATTCTCAAGTGGACAGGAATAGAGGGAATAGGAAAATTCTTTTGCAATAATAGGAAAAGCACAAAGGGGCGGAAATCACTAAGGATGGGGGCGGGAGCTAGCAGTAAGATGTTTGGTGGTCGGAGCGGTAAGCCGATGGTCTCTTACTACATCGGCGAGTCGGCGCGAAATGGATTCACCCGAGCACTAGATCACCAAGACGCGACCAGGAAGCGGCAGACAAACAACGCCCTGGGCAAACACGTGGTTGACTACCACAGCGGCCGGCAGGTGACCTTCGACATGTGGATCACCAGCAACCACAAGGACCCGCTGACCCGGCAGGTGCAGGAGGGAGTCAACATTGTGACAGGACTACCAAAAGACTTGGGAATGGAACAACTCCAAATGAACAGTAAACTGGAATATCTGCAAGGAGCCGTACCCAGACCAGGACCCAACGAGGAGCAGCACAATGAGTTGCGGAGCAACAAAGATATTTTGCGACCAGAATGACTGGACTGGCACGGTTTGCCAAGCTTACTCTTATTTTAAATCTTGTATATGTGCACTAATACACAAAGACGAATCACCAGAGCGTAAGAATAGAACTGTGTATATATCCTAATTATATACTATTATCCTAAGAAACTCAAACAATAAGACAATTTTAGACAGCACCTTAGGGAATCAATATTCACGTTTTATTTTTTACTTGTCCAGCATTTTTAACGTAATAACTGATATAATATTCATTATCATGTCCTGAAGAGAACCCTAAGAGGTTTGAAAGTTCTTGACAGCCAGCGAACTTTTTAATGCTCCAAACTGTTGAAAAATATATAAATCTAGAAGAAAATGTTTGGGAAGTGGGAAGTTTCTAATCCCCCCTCCCCCCATATCTATTAAGGTAGTCAATCATTTTTGCGTCCACTCACCTAGACCTGTTGTTGTTATATGTGCTGTCTAACAATCCACACCCACTCAGAGTAAAACTGCATTGTCAAACATGTTGGGCTTGACTCATTTCTAATCCAGCTAAGTCCCTTTAATCTCTGCGCCAGGCCTTTTCCCCGCCCCGCCTAAGGCCATGGGTACTATTTGAACCGCAGTGGTGAACCCGTCCCCACTCCTGGCACCGTGGTGTCCATTTGGCTGGCAGTGTTGCTACTGATCCTGCAGTGCTCACAGATCCGATATAGAGGCCGTGCCAAATGACACTGTGAGTGGTTTGTGAGCCTAGGTGGTCGATACTAGGTGATGTGAAAAGGATGTTGACATGGTAAGGTCTTGATAACACTGGTGTGTTTGGAATTCCTTGTAAAGCAGACGCCGCAGTTACTGCCATCAATGATCAGTCTGTGACTCTCTTGTAACACTTGTGTTGGTAGAATTGTGGATTATGTTGGCTTTGGGATGCCGTCCTCATTCAGTAACCTGGCCTGTGGTTGTAGCAAGAAAATTGTATGAACAAAGTGGTTTTTTCTAACACTATCCGACACTACACCGTGGCGCTAAAAGACGGAAAACAACGGGAAAAGCCGCGCAAAGTCCCCCCCCCCCCCCCCCTGGGAGATACGTCCTTGCGGTTGGAGTGTGTTAATTAAACCATTACCCGTTTTCACCAGACCAAAAATTTTCCATCACCTCAAATGTCATGAACAAAGATCCTCCATATTGGTAGTCCATAATGGCAATAACAACAACAATGTAGGTGAACATGATGAAAACTGCACAAGCTTACACATGTACATTTCGGCCAAAGCCAAAGCACGAAGCAATTGCATAACACAAACAGATAATAATTCTCAACTAACATACTAAAACCCAAATTCCAGCAATAGCCAAAAGAAAAAGAAGTAGAAGTTACAATAATTGTTTACTTATAATTCGTTCTCTGTTTTGGCTTTTTGCTAGTGAAGGTATAGCAGGGGGAGGTGGGGGGGGGGGGGCGGGGGGGGAAGGGAGGGAGGGAAGATAGATGGGAGGGGGAGGGGAGGTAGGGGGGAAAGGGGGGGGGGGGGGGGGGGGGGGTGGGGGGGGAGGGGGGGGTGGGGGGGGGGGGGGGGCGGGCGGAGGGGATGGAGGGCAGGGGGGGAGGGGGGGGGGGGTAGGGTGTGCTGGGGGTTTGGAAATTCCTGATTCCGCATACCTTGTACCCCCAGATCCCGCCCCTTCTGTTGGTGGTTTACCGCTATAAATATTTGCAAAATAATGTTATGGAAAAATATTTACCTATTTCTCCGGTTTCTGCCACATTGGAAATCCCTCTTGTCGCTTCCTCTTCTCCCAACCCCTGTCCTCCCTCTTTCTAAAATTGTATGGCAACAAAGGTTAACTTTGTAAAATTTATCTCTTTAGCCAAAAAATTCAAGAGGAGTGAGATTGAGTGAGTGAGTTGAGGTGGTGTTCGGTGAGAGTCGAGTGAGCGACTCGGACCATCTGAGAATCAGGCTAGAAAAATGTCTGATAATTCTCATTAACTTGTTATAATTTTCTCAAAGTCTTACCTGTCTGAGTTTGTAGCTAGCATCAGTCATAAAATCACTCATGCAGAAATATCACGGTTTTGCAGTCGCTTATGACTGCAATTGGGTAATGGAGTCCCATCCGGGGGAGCTGCACGCCGAACGTTCACTGGGTTTCTAATAACAAAAATAATGAAAAACTGTAATACCATCAAGTGTTTAATTATTAAATCTTGCTTGGATTGCAGGTTGTTGTTTTTGTTCATGTAACACTGACTCTAATCAATGGGATGAGATTTACTTGTAAAGGAACTTAGGTCTTACTGTTGGTAAAACTCTTGAAAGAAATTACAGTTGAAGCTCTCATGAGCGAGACGCTCTCATAATATAAGCGGACTAAGCTCTACTTTACGGCCGCCTTGACAAAACCCTGTTTTGAACTCTAGATCTAGCTCATACAAAACTCTGTATTTAGGAGCATTCCCGTAAGCGAGGCCAACTCCAAGTTTGCATACACTTTAAATTTCTGCTTCCAGAGGATGGTCCCCTTATTGAAGCTTCAACTGTACTGCCTAACTGAAATTATGCAATCTGCTGTACGTTGCCATGTACAGTTGAATTGTTGACAATATTTGTGATACCTTTCTGACAATTTTCCAAACACAATCTATTGCCAATCAAAAAAACCCAATTTTACTACTACATGCAATTACTATGTGACCACTTTAACTTCTCCGCCTTTTCCATCCACCCCCACACTCACCTCACATGTAAGTAATGAACAAACAAACACAAAGGATTGACCACACAATCAATCAGAAGCTTTTAAATATAAATGAGCAATAATGTTTACGGCACTTTTAGCAATAACAATTACATTTGTTAGCCTAATTTCATAAGCCATTTTCTTCTTATCACTCAGTGTTCCTTTGGTAAATGTTATTTATAGAATCTATAAATTAATAATATTATTTTAAATCTATAACCACACCAATGGGTCATAGAAAAAATAATTCAATACCAAAGATACAGTACTTTCCGTGTTTTATTACATGTTCAGTCTCAATTTATTTCCTTTACTCTGTCTTAAACTGGAAGGAATGTTGTGTGTTGGGTGTCTGTAGCAAAACATCGTGTGACACAGATGGTAATCGGCACACAACAACACACTGCTAAAAAAAGACACAAGCCACCCTGTAAATGCAGATAGTTTGATGTTTTTCATACCATCAGACTCGAAACAACAGGCGAAAAACCGTCTGCATTTACAGGCCTAGAACATGTAACATGTAATGTCTCTAAAAGGGATTTAGAATAGCAAGTACAGTCAACTCTCTCTTAAACGGTCCACACCTCCTATATATTTAAAGGACGGCACACCTCTATAAAATGGACACATGATGTTGGTCCTGCCGCACCATTTTTTCAGTCATTTTACTGCATATTTTTCAACTCTCTATAAGGTGGACATCCTCCTAAGATGGACCAGTTGGGTGTCTGGTCCCGATGGTGTCCGTCTTAGAGAGAGTTGACTGTATCTGAGGCCTCACCAAGACTTCTGCAGCAGTTTATACAGTAGCACATCTCCAAAATTAAGAGTGTATACATCCTTTATTTTGAATGATGAGCAACCTGTATATGATTTATTTTACAATATTATAACTCGTCAAATTTTTCTTGCATGCTCATTGGCTCAATAGATATTGGTCAAAGCGGAGTATAGACCACAAAAATGACGTCAAGCACCAATGCAAGTGATAGGTGGGTAATTTCATTTGCTCTGTCGCACAACGTTTTCTCAACGAAAAATAAAGCCCAATTTTCCCATGTTATTGTAAAAAAATAAAATCAACGACATTCACTGCCAAGTTTTTTTTGGACATTTACCTAGGCGTGCATTTTCTATGGTCTATAAGAGTATTGACCATGAAAAAAATGTTATATTAATTTATTTATTAGACCAAGACCCTGACATGGTTGTTCATGTACTAGAAGCACAAGTGTGGCTGAGCGGTATAACACAACACTCAAGTCTTCATTTCGCACACTATTGCAAATAAATACGCGGCAGATATTTTCTTGTTAACTTCTCACCTGTTAACATTTCCCCGCTATAGGACACACCTCTGCACCTTTACAAGTTGCTCCAAGGTGAAGATCTTGTCTTTCTAGCCCTGGGTTTACGTTGAGATGATTTGCTGAAAAAAACTCATCCATCAATTCCTATCAACAGCCAGTAGAAAGGTTAATGATTAATTACTAAGATAATAAATCAATTGTTAAAATTAATTATTACAATCCTGGATTCTTCACTGTCAGATCAGTGGATACATGCTATTTTTACATTCGTGTGGTTCCAGGAAAATATCCAGTATCCCCCCCCCCCCCCACCCCCCACAGAAGGGTTTTTTTTTTTGGTTGTGAACCCCCCTCCCCCAATTTCTCTTTTTAAAATTTATGGCTTTTTTGAGCATCCCCCCCCAACCCACCCCTCCCCTCAGAATGTGTGGGTTTCCAGAATTATATCCATACCTCCCCCACAGAAGGTTTTTGGGTTTGAGCCCCCCCCCCCTCCTCCCCCAGGAATTCTCCAGTTTTAGCTTCATACTTTCCTTTAAAAAATTTTTGGGCTTTTGGGAGACCCCCCCTCCCCCTCATGGAATTCCAATGACCTTCCTTGGGGTCTGTATGGATATTTTTCTGGAACCGGCACAATTTCCAATGAACCTTCCTTGGGGTTGTTATCTGATATTTTCTCGAACCACCTACATCCCCTACGGGATTTACATTGATAGCAGTGCATATTTGTAGTATGGATTAAGATGAGGATATTGATGTCTGATCCTACAGATATAAGAACCACACATGACATGCTTGTTTCTTCGAGACAGACATGAACAACGAATTACAAGCTTGACAATTAAATGACTTAACACATCTGACGCCTCATTACCGGCCATAACCGGCCAAGAGGGAGACCATGAACTTGATACCACTTGTGACGTCATCACTTTTAATGCCTAGAGGAATGTCTTTGATAATCAACGGGATAGAGTTGAGGAAAATGTCTAACAAACCATAGCCTACATACGAGCAAACGAAACGTTATTATAAATTGGCACACAGAGATTACACCACAAAACAACTTGGATTTTTCCCTCAAAAATCACACAAAATAAAAAACGCTCCAGACCTTCACTAACCATTCGACACTCTTGTGTCAGAAAAATTCCCTTTTCCCAACGTTTCAAAAAAAGTTAAAACTTTTTCAACGTGAACGAAAGGCGACTGAAAGGCCAACAAAACCACAAAATAAAATGAGAGAAAAAGGAGAGCAAGAACGGCAAAAAAAAATAAAAGGAAAAGAAAAGCCTAAAGTCAGGTGAGTTTTTCAAACCAAAAAACTATGTCCAAATTTTGATTTCTGCGCATGACGAGGAAAATATTGAATTTGTTGCTTTTACGTAGAAGGGGATGTTAGTTGCCGTGTTTTAAACTAAGGTTTTAGACAGTTGACATTAAAACTGTCGAGATAATGGCCAGAAATAGGCAGCTGGGATGTTAGATTGCCGTTTTTTGGGAAAAAGCCGGGGTGTCAATGGGTTAAGCAAAGAACCTTGTTTTACCCAAAATGGCCCCTTTTAATATAATTTTGATCGATCTATCCATAGAAAGCTGAAATGGGTTGAATTGAACCACAAAAAACATGGATTTCAGGAGTTTTGCTTAACACATTGACGCCCATACGGCCAGAGGAGACCATGAACTTGTACCACTTGTGACGTCAATCACTTTTAATGCCAGAGGATGTCTTTGATAATCAACGGATAGAGTTGGAAAATGTCTAACAAACCATGCCTAAACGAGCCACGAAACGTTAAATTGGACCAGAGATACACACAAAACAACTTGGATTTTTTCCTCCAAAATCACCAAAAAACGCGACCTTCACTACCATTGACACTCTTTGTCAGAAAAAATTCCCTTTTCCCCACGTTTAAGTTAAAAACTTTTCAACGTGAACAAAGGCGACTGAAAGGCCAACAAAACCACAAAATAAAATGAGAGAAAAAGGAAAGCAAGAACGGCAAAAAAAATAAAAGGAAAAGAAAAGCCTAAGTCAGGTGAGTTTTTCAAACCCAAAAACTATGTCCAAATTTTGATTTCTGCGCATGCCCGAGGAAAATATTGAATTTGTTGCTTTTACGTAGAAGGGGATGTTAGTTGCCGTGTTTTAAACTAAGTTTTAGACAGTTTGACATTAAACTGTCGAGATAATGGCCAGAAATAGGCAGCTGGGATGTTAGATTGCCGTTTTTGGGAAAAAGCCTGGGTGTCAATGGGTTAAACTGTTTAATTCTGTTGGGCCGAAAATACAACAATCAGATGGCCGACATTATAAGACTTTGTGGTCGATTCTAGTCCTGAGTGCGCAATTGCGCGCCAAGAATGGTCCTAACAGGGGGTACTGAGGGGACTCTGAGAATGAAAATACAGCTATCTGGAGGGGGACATTTCGGGAATTCTAATCTAAAATTGTGGTATTGCGGTATTCTCAAAACCTGCGGGATTCGGTGTTTTAGCGTTTTTGGTCGGTATTAAAACTATCCTCCAGTGTTTTACGACTTTTAAGACCCTTTTCCATCCTTTTCCAGTTCCATGTCGTTCGGAAACGCTTCGAACAGCTCTAAGATCCTCTAATCCGTCATGCGAGTTTATATTAGTCATATTACATGAAATGTGATAACAATTTGATCGTTTTTAACAATCTACATGTAAGCTGATATTTGCGCAAATTTAACGAACAGAGTAGCGGTCTCGGTATTCTATTGATTTTTGACAAGGTATTGGACGTATTGCGGTATTTGGCGATTTTTTTTGTGATATTGCGGTATTTGTCAAATTTTTTGCGGTTTTGCGGTGTTCAGAACCCCCCAATGTCCCCCTCTATCTGCACATGCTACACGGGACAAACTATTGTTAAGGTCAGCACATTATTGAAGGACACAGTTTATGTGGGAGAAGGTAGGGGGGTAAGTGTTGTCCTGGACCCGAGAGCTGCCTGCCACACGCGAGGCCAGTACTCGGAGCTAGTGTCAGCGAGTGGCATATCAGACCATGAGATGGGTGTCATGGGACACAGAGTCAGAGTGGCGTGAACCTATGCCAAGCTCCTGGAGGGATGATAGCGAGGGGAAGTGGATGTGACCACCGTTTCTCACCCAAGCTAAGCAACCCAGGCATCGCTTCAGTGTGGGACTGAAGGGTTGTCGCCAGCAACACTTATCCCCCAGACCGTTTATTAACACTAAAACAGCATAATTTATAAAATAACATGGCTTTTTTTCTTTAACATAATGTTCGGACCGGATACACAAAAACGGCCTACATAGCAAAGCGATGTCAGAGAGTGGCAACCCTAATGATATATAAGAATTAACAGCGATCGGTGGTGGGGAAATAATCGCTTGAGTCAACAGCAAATACTGAGCTGTATGCGAAGATCGGCTGCGATCGATGTACTTGAGCGTAAACAAGGTTAGCCTACATGGAGCTGATTGGCTGACAATCTGTGAGCACGTGCAGGCTAATCATTGGCCGATAAGAATAGAGAGCGGATAAGGGTACATGTTTACAATGCAAAGTACAATAAATCGATTAACGGAAAAAACACTTACAACAGCGGGGAGCGAAAGGTTCAAATGAGCTAAACATTAACTCCAGTTTATGCTCTGGCCAAAAACAGCCAACCTCACACAAGATCAAGAGCTTTACCTTCATGTCAGACTAACCTGAAATGATCCAAAGTCCACTCTACAGAGAGGACATTTAACTATAGTCTCGCCGGTAGTGCGTTGATGTTCAGCCCAGATCTTCATGCACTTCACATGTACACTGTTACCACAACCATACCTTCAGATGATCAAGGAAAAAAATTATAATTATATTTTTGTAAATCAGAACATTCAAATTATAATGGAAGCATGGATGCTAGTATTTCAGTTTTCTTACTAGCTTGTATAGTAGGTGCTGGAATATCGTAGAGTACGAGCTGGATGGTTGTGCACAAGGGAGGAGACAATAATTTATTACATAATAAGAAATGGGAAACCTCTACTCCATTTAATAGATCAGTTAGCTGTCGTACTCCGGTCCTCGAGTATCAAATATTTTGTTTTTTCCTGCAGGTTTTGGTGTCCGTACAGTGTAGCTTAGTAATGTGCTGTCTAGGCTAATGTATTGGTGTAGTGTAGTTTTTTTAGCGTAGAGTTGCATAGCGCCGTTGTGTCATTTAGTGTAACTCAGTGTTGTAACCTTTTTGTAATTAAGTAATATTTATTAAAAAATAAAATACAAAAAAAAACAAAAAAAAACAAGGGAGGAGACATGTAAGGCACTCGATCATGCTCTTAATACTTTCAGCGCCCGATACACAGACTATATTTTCTTTGCAGTGTATTGGAGGCTTAAGCCTGTTGAACAGGCTCCGTAGTTGGGTCTAAGAAAAAAGTAAATCGGCAAACAGAGCTTTAGCCGAGCTCAGACTTCCCTGGACATGGAGGCGGCAGAGTAAAAGTAAGTGCAGTCAAAACATGTTATTAAGTGGACACCCTTTATTAAGCGGACAGTAGCAAAAGTCCCAAAATTTATCAGTTCCCTTATTTACTGCAAACAATACCTCTATTAAGCAGACACCCCGTATTAAGCGGACACTAGAGCATTCCCCGATGGTGTCCGCTTAATACAGGTTTGACTGACAGTACACCTGCTGTCTCAACATCTGGGCGAGTCCACCTCCACCAATTTTCGTTTCCCCCTCCTATACCCCTGATACAGCCTGTTCACACTTCACAGGCTAGTTGAAAGACAAGCTGGCAGACTTACTTGCAATAAGTTAATGGTTCAGGTTTCTGTAGAAACTCGTCCTGACAAATCGGACACACATCCTCTTCGTCAATTTGTTTTTGTTGAAGTTTCTCTCTGTTGTCAGCAGCCAGCAGCCATGTCCTTCTCAGAGTCTTTCCTCTTTGCTCTACTTGACCTTGAGTAACCTCCTCTCATGACCTCGTTAATCTCGCGCTCCACAATGATAGTTGAAAAATAACTAAAATTCAAACAGATGATATTTTTCTAATGATAATATTAATAAGTAAAACGTTAAACCGTATGCCCTTTGTAGTCATCATTGCTTTATACAACTGCTGTAAATAACAAAATAATATGAAAGTATAGAATATTTATCGACATACTTTGATTTCTTTAGGTACTCTGAATTTCTTGAGCAGTACCCTGTGTAAAATAACAAAGATACAATCATATACCAATGACATCAGCAAATGACATCAAAACATTACACCATAAAGTTCAATAAATTATTTTAAGGAAGGATGTAGACGTACATGTACATGTTACATGTACATGTACATGTACATGTACATTATAGCAAGGATTTTTCAAAGCTATCACAGTGATATTAAAACTCAGTGCAAGGTTTTCATGGCATTTTTTAAAAGTGATGAGATTAATGTGCCTACTGTATATGTAGCTATAGACCATCACAGTTTACATCCTAGCATTTTACCAGTACTAATCTAACTGTACATAAAAATACATGTATGCAATCTCATGTTACACTAAACTCACCAAAGGATGTGAATACAAAGTTCCTTTTCCTTGGTAAACGTTTGACAAGTACGAGAATGTTGATCACCTAAACACACCTGACAAACACGACAAATAACTAAATGTTAATCATATAATACGATGTACACGTAACATTGACAGCAGCTATTACTGCAGTGATAAAAAATAATAATGACTTTATTAGTGTGTCTGGAGTAGAAACTGTACAAGGCTATTATTACATGTACACAGGTATTTGTTCGCCAAATAAAATTCATAAAAACAATGGCGATACTTTGACTTCAAATTCATTGTTCGCGTGTCATTCATATTGTACAATACATGTCCCAGTTTCAACAAAATTGAAATGTATAATATCTAAGATACTATCGTGCACCCTTTAAAACTTACATTTTTTCGCATTTCCAACATTAGCTCCCTAAAATATCATTAAGGCCCATCCAGTTAAACAAATTTAAAAACATCTGCTAATTTTACCGTTGTTTACATGTACCAACAGAGTTGATCCGACCGCTAACCACACGATAGATAGAATTAAGTGAATACTGTTATATGGTTATTATTGTTTTATTTTGTCCAAGGAAACAGCCTATTATTTTTCAGGCAAACCTTACATTATCGATCCAAACCATCTTCTTTCAAAAGAAACCCAGTTGGGTCCTGTCTCGCGAAGAAGTAAAATTCTGGCTTGACTCGGCGTTTCTTCGATCCTGTTTACAACAACATCAGGGCCAAATTCTTCTCCAAGGAATCCTTCGAGCCATGCCACAGGGTCTTAGTTATAAATATTATCGATAATTTCGGAAAGAATATACATAATTTATCTTCTGGAATTTGAATTTGCAAATTTTTGTTTTAGTGCCTCGTCTTCACGCTTGCCTCGGACAACGATTTCAGTGGAGGAGAACTGTGAACTAGCAAATTGGAGACATTTTATCGTCAGTTAAATGAAGTAGAGAATCAGTTCGTTTTGGGACACACGAACGAAGGCTTTTCCCAGTTTGCCTCTGAATTCTCGTCTTGTTTGGAGTTCGTTTTACATCCAAAATGGACTAGGGAATCGATAAATACATCTAAAACTGGATCATTCTGATGCCTGCAGCTTCTGTCTGATCAGCTACTTGGAATACCGAAAGGTTTGTGGACTAAAATCTTTACTAACAACAAATGATTAGATGCATCGTATTTGAAAAAAACATCAGCGAGTTTCACTAGCCATGATAAGCCCCCTTACATATTTTATTGAACACATCCCCACATGAAGGCTTTTCATTCGAACAAGTAAGAGAAATACACTCAAATAAATAATAAAACTGATATGATTTTATACTATAATTAAACTTACCTCAATGGTTAAAACTATTACTATATGTTTTAAGATTCGATTTAGCGCCCTCCTTCCATGTCCAATAAAGCGCACTCTTGCAACGGCGCTGTTAATTGGCCTTAAACAAGGGAGGTTAAGACTACTTTTAGAAACATTATACAACAAGCGTATAGCGAAGAGAATGGCGTCACGGTTAGGGCCCCGCGTTTAGCATTAAATTCCAGCCCAACTTGAAGGTTAGCCTAATTCTAAACTGAAGGTTCAGGCCACCTAGTTGAGTTAGCCATAATTGTTGGGGTTTGGTTAGCAGTTGCACCTGCAACCTGCAAAATATCCCTGCCCGCACCTTCCAATAAGCAGCCCCTATTGGTGTACATGCGCCCATATTTCCAATAAAGCGCCCCTAAACCATACATGCCTAACAAGGAACAAAGAGGTGCGAGGGAGGGGGGAGCGGGGGGCAGGGAGGGGGGTTTAGAAATAATTTGCCATTCAAAAATTTAATGATATCATACCCCCCATTCAGTTCTCGTGAATTTAGTTAATTTCAATCGCCAGTTTCTTTGAAACGTTATTTTTATTACATCAAATAACAACAATAAATTTATTGTGTTTGCTACATACAATACTTCAGCAGCAATAGAAATTATATCTGCTTGATATTTATACCCTTGTCTCGAATATGGATACCCCGATTCTAGATCAGGAGTCCCAAAATCACAACCCTGTTGGGCCCGGGCACATACATGTACCCATGCAATGCAGGCGGTTTGTTTGTGGGCTTGCGATTGAGTGTTTAGCCACCATCTTGGATTCGCAAAATGTGGAGAGTTGGGGCGAGTCAAGGAAGGGGGCGGGGAGGGGTCACTGTGATGATCTACCTTAAGTTTGTAATATCTTTCTCCCGCAGTTCAATATATATGGTTTTGCATACATATAATTCTAAATTTCTAATTCATTTATTCATCATAATTATATGAGCAGGGGTTTACCACCGCCTACGTTGCCTCTTGCCGCCGCTTACTAATCAAGCCTTCTGGCCTTCTGAGAGTTTACTTATAAGAGTTATGAAAGCAAAAAAACAACGACTGTAACAGAGAAAGTCTTTAAACTCCAAACTTCATATAGAATAATAATTGCAAGATCGTTTAAAATACCTGAGATCTACTGTGATCGATACAAATTTTCATATAAAGCACTAGATTTGACTCCCAGAATGCTGGAAATTGCATTTCCGATCTTCTACATTTCAAACATTTTCTGGGGGGCATGCCCCCATACCCCCTAGCATAAAGGGGCCGTACAGCCCCTTTATTGGTCACAGCCTCCTACACCACGGTAAGCCGCTTACTTACAAAATTAATGAAACCCCTGATTATATATGGGTATAATACAAACTCACAAAATGACCAGCTCCCAGAGGGCTTGATAGCTCGGTTGGTAAGAGCACTGCACCAGCATTTGGTCACGCGACACACCAAATATGGGCATGGTTCGAAATATTTAAAGGGAACATGAATCGAACAAACACTACAAACTTTGATGACCACTGGAGTCCAGGAACCAAAGTTAAGGGGGTTTGGAGATTTCCTTAGCAACAGCCTTGTGGTTCCTTGTAGTTTAGGTTCTCCCCCCTTAAGTTGTAAATCTTTCCCTGCAATGATCTACATGTACCTTTGTAATATAATTTGCATTTTACCCACAAAGTCAGTAACTCGTCTTTTATTGTGACTTCACAAGTCATGTTATGAATAATTTTTGTTACAATAATTTTTTATTACAAGTGTGAGAGTACAATTTGTTTTTCATAAACATCTTTTAGTGTACATGTATCATACAGGTGTGATAAACCTTGGTCTGTTATATTCTTATGTTAACATACAACTTACATGTAATAAGTTTACATATTTACATCTTTTTGTGCATCACGCAGATGTGATACACCTTGGTTCCTTATATTGCAATTATCAATAAAAGTTAATTAACAATAAATTATGCAATTATTGTAAACTTACTCAGTTGGACCTTAGCAGTATTAAAAACTTATATATAACAGACAAGGGTGTTACACCTAATTAAAAAAAAAACATTTTTGGGTAAAAAATATAAACCATAAAATTAATCATATGACCCAGTGGTTTTCTGGGAATTGCACATCACACAGATGTGATACACTGTACACCTGATTTGGTCTGTTATATACATGTAGTTACATGTACCACTAAGGCCACCTTAGTGAGTTTACAATAATATTTACATCTTTTAGTGCATCACACCATAGTTACATGTAATAGAGGGAAATGGTTATGAAGCCCGGCAAACTTCAAAGGAGCAAACAAAGAGGCCAAGATTTATGTTGGAAGGTCCATGACCGTGCACATCTTTTGTTTTGCACTCATACACTATGCATGAATTATGTAATCGAAACGTTTCTATTGGTTAGTTGCTTGAACACACGTAACCACCTATTGTATTTTGTCAGGTTTTGTCCACGGTCAACCCCCAAAATAGCGAACAAAAACATATAACAAAGAACTTTGCCGGGCTTCATAACCATTTCCCTCTATTAACTATGATCACACAGATGTATTATGTCATAAACACTCTTGTTCTTCGGCCATCTTAGCTTAATTAAGAACAAAATACAAATAGCAGATATAAACATTATACAACAATGCATGCTGTAAAAAAAAACTTGACGTTTCGTATGCTACGCAACATACATCTTCAAAAGTGACAGATAAAATTGAAATTACAAAGAAATATCTATGCAATCGGGAGTCTGGTACCGAGATTAAGAAACAATGTTCTTAACAAAAAGCTATAAAAAAAAAACACGGAGTTACAAACAGACGGTTTTCATTAATACATGTATTTAATTTGTAACCCCGTGTTTTTTTTTCAATTTTATCTGATATGTCATATATACACCAAATTGAAGGAATGTCGTGTGCAAAGCACAAATCAAGAATTATATGACCTATTGGAATTCTGCGAGGACAGCACTAGCAAGCTTGTAGTATATTCCATTTATTGATATTCCGGTCTTTTCTTTCTTAGAAGGTTTTCAGAGTGTCATTTAGGCATACAAATGAAGGGCATGCTGGAATAAGGGCATAATTAACAATAGAATTCTATTGTCGTTATGCCCTTATACCAGCACGCCCTTCAAATGTACTGTACTGTGTTATTATTTAATAAAGTGCATAGTACAGTGTAACCCCAATACATGTACATGTATATCCAAGGGACTGGGAAAATGTGTTCATTATGACGGGGGTTCATACATGTAATATTGGGGTTGTGTTCCATACATTTTACTGTAACTTTAATTGGCTGGGCTGAAGAATATCGTTCGTTATAGAGCGGCCTTCAATAATTTTTAAATGGGGGAGGGGACTTTGTTATCAAGGGGTTTGTTATTTATTGGGGTTCCACTGTACAGCTGTATCTGAAAATGAAAGTAAATTTTCCCTCTTCCCAGAAAACCATTGGGTCATATTTTCACTTCTAAGATGTCTTCTAAGCGATTTTTAAATTTAGTGAATAATAATGTTAGTAGTGATTTTTCGTGACATTGCTAAATGTTATTGGCCGCTAAAATAGTAATGTTAAGGTGTATAGTGCAACTTACTAGTAAGTTTCTGCATTCCTCAATTTCAAATTTATTATTATTATTGTGAGCCTGGTCCATGCTGGTAAGTATACAAATTTACATCTTTTACAGTAATAAGATTCAACTCAGTAAGGTTACAATACATCTTTCAGTGCATCATACAGGTGTAATAAGCCTTATCTGTTAAACTGTATTACCTTATTCTTACTAATTTTCGCGCGTACTTAATTTCGCAAAAATGACAGAGCCATATTTCGCGAGTATTAAATTTCGCGAAAATATCACCAAATATTAATCACCATTTAAAAAATCCGACATTCATAATCGCCAGTAAAGCGTTCAATTGATGAGTTGAAGGAAAAACAGTACTGCGAATGGCAATTTTGACGACTGCATCAGAGACATTTTGCAGGAATTGCAAGAAAACGACGAATCAGAGGAGGAATGTGGAGATGCATAAATCACGGACAGAATTGTAACAATTTTTAGCCTTTGTATTTTACCAAATTACAGTGTCAATTTTCTTTGTGTAATGGGGTATTAAATTTCGCGTGTTTAATTTTCGCGAGTATTTAATTTCGCGAATTTTTTTCAATCGCGAAAATTAGTACTCGCGAAAATTAGTAAGAATAAGGTACTCTATTATTAATTACTCAACTCAGTAAGTTTACAATTTACATCATTTAGTGCATCACACATGTGATACACCTTGGTCTGTTATATTGTTACCATAAAGGTTCAACTTAGTGAGTTTACGATTTACATCATTTAGTGCATCACACAGATATGATACACCTTGGACTGTTATATTGTTAATAGCAAGGTTCAAATTAGTGAGTTTACAATTTACATCTTTTAGTGCATCACACAGATGTGATACACCTTGGTCTGTTATATTGTTGCCAAGAAGGTTCAACTCAGTGAGTTACAATTTACATCTTTTAGTGCATCACACAGATGTGATACACCTTGGTCTGTTATATTGCTACCACCAAGGTCCAACTCAGTAAGTTTACAATTTACATCTTTAGTGCATCACGCAGATGTGATACACCTTGGTCTGTTATATTGCTACCACTAAGGTTCAACTCAGTAAGTTTACAATTTACATCTTTTAGTGCATCACGCAGATGTGATACACCTTGGTCTGTTATATGTTACTAGTAAGGTTCAACTCAGTGAGTTTACAATTTACATCTTTTAGTGGCATCACACAGATGTGATACCACCTTGGTCTCTTATATTGCTATGACTAAGGTTCAACTCAGTGAGGTTACAATTTACATCTTTTAGTGCATCACCAGATGTGATACACCTTGGTCTGTTATATTGTTGATACTTGTAGTAAGGTTCAACTCAGTAAGTTTACAATTTACATATTTTAGTGCATCACACAGATGTGATACACCTTGGTCTGTTAACATAGTTATAACTAAGGTTCAAACACAGTAAGTTTACAATTTACATCTTTTAGTGCATCACACAGATGTGATACACCTTGGTCCTGTATATTGGTTGCCAAGAAGGTTCATTACTCAGTTGGCAGTTTACAATTACATCTTTATGCATCTACACAGATGTGATACACCTTGGTCTGTTATATGCTACACCAAGTCCAACTCAGTAAGTTTAACAATTTACATTCTTTAGTGCATCACCGCCAGATAGTGATTACACATTGGTCTGTTCTATTGCCTACCCACTAAAGTATAAATCAGAAGGTTTACAATATTACATCTTTTAGCTGCATCACGCAGATGTGATACACCTGGTCTGTTATATGTTACTAGTAAAGGTTTCAACTCAGTGAGTTTACAATTTACATCTTTTAGTCGCACATCACACAGATGTGATACACCTTGGTCTCTTATATTGCTATGACTAGGCTTCCACTCAGGAGGTTACAATTTACATATCTTTTAGTCATTCATCCACAGATGTGTAACTTATCATTTATTCATACACATGGTCTGTTATATGGTTGATACTTGTAGTAAGGTTCCTTCCAACTCAGTAAGTTTACACATTTACATATTTTAGTGATCACACAGATTGTGATACACCTTGGTCTGTTAACATAGTGTTATAACTAAGGCTTCAAAACAGTAAGTTTACAATTTACATCTTTTAGTGCCATCACCACAGATGTGATACACCTTGGTCTCGTTCTTACTGCTACCACTCAAGGTTTCAACTCAGTAAGTTTTACAATTTACATCTTTTAGTGCACACACGCAGATGTGATACACCTTGGTCTGTTATAATGCTATTACTTAAGGTCTCAAACTCAGGGAGGTTACACATTAAATCTTTTAGTGACATCACGCAGATGTGATACACCTTTGGTCTTATATATTGTTACTACCTAAGGTTCAAACTCAGTGAGGTTACAATTTACATCTTTAGTGCCATCACACAGATGTGATACACCTTGGTCTGTTATATTGTTATCAGCAAAGGGTTTCAACTTAGGTGAGTTTACACTTTACATCTTTTAGTGCATCACACAGATAGTGATTACACTCTTCGGTACTCCTTATATTGTTTTCAGCAAAGTTCAACTTAGTGAGTTTTACAATTGACACCTTGTTAGTGCATCACACAGATTGTTGATACACCTTGGTCTCTGTATATTGTTGATAGTAAGGTTCACTCAGCGAAGTTCATGCAGGTGCTTTATTAAAATACACAAACTGTTGTGCAGTCAACAGGTGTTAGTTGACATTCAGACAAATCTATTCTGTTATTAAACTTACTGTTCTTCCTGCAGTTCACAACAGCTGCCTTCTCTGCAGTAGCTTCATTATTGTACTCATGCAAAACACTTCATCATGAGTATAGCCTTCTGTCGTTTTGTTTTCATTGTTACAATAGAGACTCCTGTCAAAGAGTCGTGTGAAGAAGGCTGACAAAACTGGTAAACTGCTTCATTTTTCCTTCCCACAGGAGCAGACCTGCCACAAAACTCGGATCACCAGATGACCATTTGGGAGCTGATGCATTTGAGGTGATAAAATCACTGAGGTCACTAGGCTTCATCTTTGCCAATTTTCCCGAGCAGCAAGTAATTCTTGGAGTGTCAAAATGAATGAAACAAAAATGAGAATTAAATCTAAAAGGTGAAACTTCACTGTCTGGCATACGGTTAAACAAGCCACAGTTTCACACATTGCCCTTCACTTCAGTTGAATCAAACACCAGTCCGCCTTTCCTCTAGTCCTGTTTTTGCCAACGATCCTACTTGGCATCATAAAGTTTCTTCTATAGGATCTGAGAAAACAACACTTGCCCATGAAGGTAATCCTTTGTTAATGGTTTACCCTTGAATTCCGGGTGATGCTTGAAGAGAAACAATCTCAGAGCTCCTTCCTAAACTTCTGTTGAAGTTGTGGTAAGGTTACTTTCTGTTTCCCTCCTTCATTGGGAGTTTTGATCAACTTTTCCAAAAGGCGAACAAACAATGAACTGTTCACTGGAATGTAGCACAAAGACAACAATTCTAAATTGTTGACTGATTATGCCCCCATATTCTGTTCACTGTACTCTGTGTCATTTTGCACAAAAGTTTTATACATACTTCTGCAACTTTCTCTGGTGTAAATCCATTATCCCCTAACGTCCTGTCCAAATTTCAGGCCCTGCAAACACTCTGTACCACATTGGGTCGACAAGTTGTTCAGAACTGTGGCTCCAGAAAGTTGCTACTCCTTTTGCCCAATTTCACATAAAGTGCAGAGAATAGCATCTCCTCTGCTGCACTATTTCCACCTTGTCGCCCTCTCAGCCTTCCAAACAGGCTTTAATGGTGCCTTAAATTCAGTCCAAAACATCAAATTACAAGAAGTACTTTCTCAGGGTTATCTAACATGTCCTGGAACACCTCATTGTCAATACTTCCTTCAGAACGTAAGCTTAATAAACTGTTTTGAGAGATATATTCTCCATTGCCTCAGTATTGAACAATCTGAATTGGAACGGGAACAAATATATCAAAGCTTTGTGTATTGTCACCCGAACAGATCACCCTTGCTCCAGTCACGCGAAATTTTCGTACATTAGTGAAGAATTTCCGATCCCTGCGGCGGACCAACAATAAGAATTTTGCTAGGATCTTCGGGTGTCTGTTGTATTGCGGAAGAAATAAATCGCCAAGCTTTTTTATGGCTACTGATCCGATGTTGGGGCTTCAAATAAATGTCAAATATTAGTGTCGTTCTTCAGCGAGTCTTTAAACGCGTGTTCCGCTCTTCCAGTTGTAAATGACAAGATCCGACAAAAATGTCTTATAAAGTTTCTGTTAGCTTTCGGGTTGATCAGCAATCAATGGTTCCAGAAGTTCTGTGTCTTCGAGCATTCGTTCCTTCATGCGCAATGCTGAGTCTCACGTTTAGCGTGACTGCAGTTCCACCCTCTGTGAAAGAAGTGCTCTTGGCAAAATTCGGAGTCGTTGGTGAACTCTTACACTGTTTCAGTGCCTCTTGCTAAAATATAACACATTTCTCCAAAACACGAGAAATGCATAACAGAATGATTCACTATCCAAATTCACTTCGCGAAGATAGTGTGTTCAGACCCAACGGAAATTGACACAGTTAATTGTAGCTCCGTCATCTTTTGTCACATTGAAATCCGTGGAATTTACTGCGGGCTTTGCGGTTGGAGAAACGCAGAAGAATTTCGTAGGAAAGCCAGATGGATAAAACACTGAAGTTCTGTTGTAACACTGTAAGCAAAATCCCTAAAAAACGAAGAGCACACAAGTAGAATGAAGAAAGTAAGAGCAGAAACACTCGGCGAGTTTTTCAACTACTCGGCCCTGCGGCGAGAGTTTTTCCGGATCCTGATTTCAAGGCGGTTTCGCAGCTCATCATACTCTCGATTTAACAAAGCACCTGGAATAAACGATGCAAACGACCACCGTAATGGAACAAAACACACAAGACCAAATACATAGAGTGGAAACGCGAGAGTTGTACTCGCTCGTCATATTTCACCACAACAGTCGTCACGAGAATCGGTAGAAGAAGCGACAGCGAAATGTTTCGACGTTCGCTGGTTTCTCAGGTTTCCTGTGTATATCAGCCAAATATTAATCAAAGGCTGGAACGTAGGTAGGAAAGGGCTACAATATAACCTGAAAGAACTGAAGTATTTTGACAACAAAACACTCCTTTTATTAACACTGCTTCCATCGCGCCTCTAAGTTTCTGTTGGGGATGGGCCATATGACATCTGAGCCCGCGTTTGAACTACTCAGTGTACAATCGAAATCAGACGGTAGATACGTAGTGTAACAATCATATAGTGGCTGTTATACACATCCCTGCCCCAAGGGAAACAGTGAGACTCGTCTCGGGAATATTCCCGGGGGGTGGGGGGACTCCCATATAAAAGTGACGGGCGTGATCGCCGGAAATTTTGAAAAGAACCCCTAAAAGGTACCAAAACCTCGTTTTGTGGGTGTACAAATTCTAAGACAAAACTAGTCCCTGTTATATATTTTTTTCCAGCTTAATACCCTAAAAGGTACCGGAATAACTCTAACGGCAGTCATTTTAGATTTTAACACCTAAGCGATACCAACCCACAAATTTTAACCCTTAAAAGGTACTGCGATTACCTCCGTCACTTTTATATGGGTGTCCCAACCCCCCTCCCCCCCCCCCCCCTCCCCTCCGGGGAAACATTGAGATTCAAGGGAAACAAAATTAACTGGTTTCCCGAGGGACCAGCCAGTAGTGATTTGTTATATAGCAAAACAAATAGCAACTGACATAAAATGCTTTCAGCTCACATTTGCTGCCAAATCGCTACCAAAAAAGTTGAAGTGAGACTACGTTGCATGGATAAATTCGGCTGCCAACGTTGGAAAGAACTGTGAATAACTCTCGCAAGCGGGCAACATTAGCGGGCAACAGTGCACTGTTATCCTCTGACATCACAGTTTTCTGCAAATGTTGCCCGCTCATCGCTTTTGGCGGGAAAACAGTCTCTTTGTTAGCTGTCATGTGACCATGAATCAACCAATGAGAGCATGCGTTTGTATCAGGAAAACCGTCTTGGGTTTCTCCTCAGTAATCAATATTTTGTTCAGGATTGTTGGTGAAGATGATGGTGGAAAACTCTTCACTCCAGAAGAATATGAAGATTACAAGAGAAAGGTGCTGGCATGCGAGAATGAAAAACGGGCTGTTTGTTAGTTGGACAGCCACCTGATGGCGATGGACTGTAAGATGGTCGGCCCGGAAACTATGTGTTTCTGTAATCACAGGTGAAATATTAATAATAATAATTAAAAATTTATATAGCGCCAAATCCTATTGTCCTAAGGCGATAATTACTGACCATAGCAAGGATTTTTGGTCCCGACGATGCGCAGGCTAACATGAAAACGGCGGCAAGCGTGGGGAAAAATGACACTGCATGGTGGCTTGAATGTGGAATACCGCTGACCTGCTTTGCACAAATCACATGGGGGCATCCCTGGGGCTTAATTAAGGTATTTGTTGCCAAAGTGTAAATGTCCCTACCTCATGGGCAAATAAATTATCCAAAGTTGACTAATCCCCTCATGATCCCTAGGGTGTATTATCCCTTGGGATTATCCCTAGCCAATGATAAGTGCATGACTCTCATTGAAACCTCCCTACAACGGCCACCTCTCTACAACGCCACTTAATTCCGACCCAAGGTGGCTGTTACATTGTAATTATTTATTTAAAAATTTCCACATGAATGCAATGTAAAAATAAAACTAGTTACTACAATAAAATGTTTTATAAACCTTGCATGTAGGTACAAACAACACAAAACCGATTATGAGACATTGCCGCAGACCAGACCAATACCAGTTCCATGTCGAGTTAATGGCTGTAAATGTAAGAGTTATTTACTATGCTACCAAAGAACGGCACTCAGCCAATCAGATGCCAGTGTAAGCACTTTGCCGATGACCATTCAGAAGCCATACCTTACAAGTGTTCAAAGGGCTGTGCTTGTAAGAAGTTCACAAGTTCCTACACTTGTGGTTGTGGACAACCAACATATGCACATAAGGTTGGTGTAGTTTATATGAAAGTGATTAATTCATATTTTCTCCTACCTTTTTATCACAATTCAAGGTGGCAGGTTGTGAGAATCAAGAACTTGGTCATAATCATTTTTTTTAAATCTAGACCAAGTTCTCCCTCCCAAGATGAATATAGAAAATGCATTACATCACATGTAACAACAGTCAACTTTAGACTGACGCCATACCTGTCGACATAAGTTACCAGATGGCTACCAGAAGGCGAATGTAATGTTTTTGGTGCACCAATGAGTTGGGGAAGCTCTTGTTTTAGCATTTACTGAATTAATATTAAGGACAAAAAGTCAATATACACATCAAGGGGAAGAGAGCATTTGACTTCCAGTTGCTTTTTGTGTCTGTACCTCCTCCTACTCACTGTTCTCTGCTACCCCTCCCCTCCCCTGCTGAACAGTACACTCTCATCCCAAGCTATCAGACAACAAACAGTTAGCTACATGTAATAAGCATGGAACTGATATAATTAATTAAAAACAATGTACATGACTGTATCATTTTCTGTCTACACTTACATGTTAACAGACAATCGTTGAGACAAAAGAAGAACGCATATCTCGCGGCCACCCAGTGGGTCATGATGTACCTTATGCTGCTATGGGTGGAATAACAGGCTTCAGTTCACTAATGGATGGTTATATGCGCTTGGATGACAGTGGTTATTGGACCACCACCTTTACATGTGTTGGAGCAGCCAGTTGGTAGGTACTTAGCCTGCGAGCAAGCTCTCTTGTTTGGGCTTTGTGCGAGTGGTGAAGGTGCGAGTTACAAGCGGCCGGCCTGCTTCGCTCGCCGGCTAGAAACTCGCTCTTTGCAGCTTTACGCTTCGTGTGAATCCCAAACAGCAGGCTGGTAGGTACCCAAAGCAGCTTTCTAGTACTGTGAGTGGTACATGTAGCCCCCAGGGGGACTCCCATAAAAGTGACAGGGGTGATCATTGTACCTTTTAGGGTACCTGTTAGGGATAAAAATGAATTTGAGCCACACCCACAAAACAAGATTCTAGTCCCTTTTAGGATTCCTTTGAAAATTTCTGACGATCACCCCATCACTTTAATTTTATATTTTAACTATTCCTTTTGTTTTTGGCTAGGCCCTGATGATCACCCATTCCTCAGAGCACATGCTGGTATGGCTGGGCTGTCGTTAGAGGATGGGATGGGTGGTGGTGCAGGGCAGGTGGCTCGTCAAACTACAGAGGAAGAAGACATGGCTTACTTTGAGAAACGATACCAAGCAAGGGTGAGTGACCTACAATCTACAGAGCCAATCATTAGACACAAGTAGCACAATAAAGCAATCAAAGCTCAAACTAAATACATGTATAATGCTTTTGTGTCTAATGCTGCTATGAAGCTGTAGCCACTATGCTATTATGTATGCAATGAAGGGCAATGTGAGGTACACAATGCATTATTGTCTACTGTGACTGTGTTGTTGGGCAGTTGTTCTTGTATCTAACTGAATCAAATTTGAAGGAGTTCCTAGTAGACACACGTACGCATTGCGGACCTATTTCTGCTCGAGTTATAGACAAAATCTAATAGGTTACATGTGTGTGTTGCTGGTAAATTGCAGCTGAAGGCAGAAAAGGAGCAGGCCAGACTGCAGAGATCACCTCAAGCTAAACGATTGACTGAGGGAAGCACTGGGCACCAGAGCACGAGCAGTGCAGCTAGGAGGACTGGGCCAAGTAAAGGAACATCAGCAACCAAGCCGGCTGCTTCATCCAGGAGCCCTGGAACCCAGACAGGAAGGCCAAGCCACAAAAGATGAAACAGAAAACATCGGAAATAGATTAATGTAGCAGTGCTGTGACCCCAGGGTACTGAGTGTATCATTTTGCAAAGATAAGTTATTAGCCTAGTTTCTTGGTCGGCCACACAATCATTATTTGTTTGGGTCAAATGGTGTGGCTTTTCTTTCTAATGACATCACCAAAATGAATACAAGTTCCAGGCCTGGTAAAACAAAGGTACACGAAACAATAGCTAACAATGGGTTCACCAGTATTTTTAATGATCATGAATGTTAACCCTTGCTAAGTCCAAAATTGAGTAAAAAATCGTGACTTTCATTTTGCAAAATTGTCAACAACAAACAACACCACATGAAAGTACTGCTCAATAGCTTTCATTTGAATGGTCACACACTAGGGTTTATCCACAGACTTTAAAGGTACAACCACATTTATTGATTCAAGGTTTGACTCTGGGAGTGAAAGGGTTAATTTTATCTAAAATAAAACTGTCACCCAAGATTGAACTTTCTGTTCACTCTTATTTTTTTTATTTTTAGCAATATGAGCTAATGTGGGTACAGCCACAAAATATAAAGAAAAAAACTATTTATTATAGTTGTTCTTGTTCACACTTTTATTCAAAGCGTTTACATGTAACATACAGTAACTTTCATGAGTTTTACATATTAAGTTTCTGTAAATGAAAAATAGAAAAACAAATACAAAAGAGTGAAAAATAAAATACAAAACAAAAGAAATTTACAATGACTATGACATTACTTCCTTCTACATGTACTTTACCAGGAAATGTAACGTAATTTTAAAATAATACCAAGACGAGCGAAAGAAACAGCTAGTATGTGCCTAACATATCCACATACGGATATCAAATGTCTATCTAGTTGGCTAGGATACCATGATGCAGAGCCATAACAGTTAAAAAGCCTACAAGGCTTGCTTCATAGTTTTCAGGACAATTTCTGCTAAGATAATAAATATTTTCTACAATCAGTACGCAATCTTTCTCCTACAACAACAATAAGAGTGTTTTAAGTCTTCGCCAAAAAGGGAGAATGCCGGCGGTATTTTGTATGAAGTTATTTTTGTGACAGAATAACCTTCAAATCGAAGCTAATCTTTATACAATAGTTTTGTAAGATAGGAAAACACCAAACAGGTGATACTAATCCAAACAGGAACAACGATGGTCGAGGATGGAGAAGATTAAGACGGATTACGAACGGCGAACTTGAAAAAATTGGCGAATTTTTTCAAGATGCGTCATCCATGACGGTGTTAGGGTCCAGCCTTGCAGTGTATGTTGACACAGACACAAGTTTATTTTCATGATGGACTTGAGGTGTAAAGAGTTTCTACAGCCACGGGTGCCAGGCAGGATCCATGCGACACAAGTTATCGGGACTGGTGGCCGCTGCTATCAGAGTTGTAACCTTGGTTTCACCACCTTCATACTGAGCCAAGTCTGAAACAGTTATACCACATGATATATTATTAATACGTCATGGAAGAACTACGTGTACAACGTGATTCATACGTGATAAGAAATCAAATACAATGTCAGGAAAAGCATTGGATTTTTGGAGGAACAGAAGACAAGATAGTTTAAAAGTAAAGATACAAGCACGACAGAAAAACAACAACAAATACTTTATTGAGAAAGGGTAACACTTAACAGGAAAATAGACAATAGACAGTAATACGATAGACACATAGGTATATCGAGAAACGGTATATCGTGGCGGGTGCGTGAAATGAGTGAAAAAATGTGACTTGATAAACATTAACGTGACTTCTAGAAATCGAGTGGTTTTTAAAAAACGTTCAACAAACCAATCAAAACTCGAAGCAGGCGCATGTTTGGTGGCCTTACGCATGAGCGACGACGCCTCGAGAATGCGCGCCGCCCACGCGTGAGGCCACAAACGTGAGCCTGCTCGGAAACATGTAAACGGCAGCAAGCGCGGTACCCTGGGTGCCAGAGGCTTTTCTTGCGCGGTTTCCGCCGCTCGCCGGGCGTCGTCGGCCTTCGGCCGACTTCGGATCTCGACGCGACGGAGAAATAAACCTCTGGTACCCAGGGTACAAGCGCGGGAAAACACGATTGATTTTGGTTTTGCGCCTTGTATGACTTACTTTGTAACCTGGTCGTGATGGCGGTCACAGCTCCATTCACGAGTGTAATCAACAACTCGCTGTCCATATCTGTGGGTGGGTTACTCAGGGGGAGGGAGTGCGTCTCGTCTTGTTTCTAAATCCAGAAGTAAGGTTGTTAGACTTGGTAAACATGGTTTGCGTTTACTCTAAAACACGTCGTTCATTTGTTACTTGATAAAATTGTTGATTAACTTTTAACATCTTTATTTTTGTTTTTCCATTGCTTTGCTAAACAAAAGTAAATAAAGCCGGGAGGCGGAGATGTCACATGTACGTGCGTCCGGTTGTTCAGACAACTATTGGCAGAGAAGTTTAGAAAATCATGGCAAAAGTTTACTAATATGTGGGAAAACTCATGTGAACCGGTATCAATATCGCTACAGTAAGGCAGAGTAGCTCACCTTTTTGTGCCAGGCAATCATCTCATCTCGTAACACAGCTCTTAAGATACTCTGTACACTGAAATGAGGCTCGGCTAAACATCGCGCGGCGGATACAATAGCCGCTGACATCACACCATTCACGCCGACCGGCGTCACGAACTCGGCAATGTTCGGAGTGAGTCGGAAAGGTACGGGACGGTTCGCGTCCAGTTCACCTTGGATGCAAGAAAAACAATGTCAGGCTTGAATTCTCGTAATAAATTTCCCACCGAATAAATTGTCGAGGTAAAGAAGCCTTACCTTTGGAGTCGTCCACTTCAAAGCGACTGTACGAGATAGTAAGTCGGCCCGAGTCCTGCGCGATTTGAAGCATTTCCGGTCCCAGTCTTGTAAGGTGCAATGTGAACTCGGCGAAACCCGACAGAGCCAGTTGAATAGAGAGCTGGGTAAGAAGAAAAGTTATCTTTAGTTTTGGCACACAAGACGCACACATACATGAAGTATTTCTTCAACGTACCTGTTTCCTAAAGGTCCAATAGTCAGACGGGTCCTGATACGTGTACTGGGCCCATTCTTTTAGAAGTACTTCTGGCACTAGCGTGAGCTGCACCTCTCTGAGAATGTCCTTTAGAACCTGGTGAGTCACCTGACAGCCACGTGACTGCACGGAAGCGAGGCGCTCGTAGTACAATGCGATTGGTGCGTCGGATTCCACGTGCTTCTTGTCACAACGCTACAAAGACAGAAAAGTGGCTAGAAATAAATGAACCTGTCTGAGACTTGACATTACCGAGAGAGGATGATCTAAGAGAAGCATTCCCCCATATATGGGTCTCCTGCAATGATAATTTCCTGAAATCTATTTTTAACTTTCAGTCCATAGCCTGAGCTATTTTAAGAGCGCTACCTGATTGGTCAGTTCGAGTAACGTGACGTCGGAGCCTCGATCAGAAGAAAATAAAAATAACTTTCACAGCATGGCACGAAACTATAAATAGATTTCAAAAAATTATTATGGGGTACGGGGAATCCTTCTCTTAGATCATCCTCTCTTGACCCCTTGGTAACAACAGTCAAATAAACCGATTCTACATCTGTTGACAAACGATTCACACTCCGAGTTATGGAGTGCCAGCCAAAAGCGATAATGCAAAAATATACAATGATTGATCTATTCATTCGATTCTCGGGATGTTTATTAGTACTTTCACATTTGAACCGTAATACAAACAACAACAAACAAAGCAAATATATAGATTTAATAGATTTAGTAATCGAACCAAATAGAAACTCCCTACATCGTGTCAAACTTTACGACAAGGACCTAAGACAATCTTGTCATGACGGCAACACGACTGAGACACGACTGCGATATAGCTGCGGTATTTCGGCGGTCTAACTTACCTCAGTTAGGATTTCCCTGAGAGAAATGAAAGATGGATTGTCCTGAAAAAGAGTAAAAATATATAAGACGGAATAGCCCAAGAAAGACGATTTCAGATAACTTCATACAGACCTTACTCTCGCACTTAATCGTATTGTGTGACTTTACAGTATTGCGTGACTTACAGTATTGCGTGACTTACCTCTATGAGTCTCATTTGAGGTGAAACAGCAACAACACGTGGAACGGTGAATAAAAGATGTCTTTTGCAGGATTCCTAAAAAAAAATAAACAGCAATTAGCTATTTACTTCGTATGAAATTTGTTGGTCATTAGTTTGAGGTTTTGCTTGTGCCTAATACCTGTAAGGATTTACAAAGAAAATGACGCGAGAACGTGGAGGGTGGGGTGGGTCAGGCATTGTTACGTTCGACCATTATTAGATTTTGGGCCAAAGCTTGATGTTAATACGAATTCATTCATTTGTTAGGGGAGGGGCCGGTGGGTAGAGTTTCTCATGATAATCGTTCCCATCTTCTCTGTAACATAATTGTTCTATATCCAAACTAAATTCGCACCTTTCTCTTCTCTAAATAAAGATTTAGAAGCCTCAGCAATTGGAGTATTCTTTCTTCTCTTCTTGATTCCGTCATACAAGCATCGTTCACCACAAGGTACGGGTAGATCTGAAAAAAGTTCAACAATTTCAGAAGGTATCTTGGCTTTTTTTGTAGCCTGCCGAACGGGCTCACGTTTGGGGCCTCACGCGCGAGGGCGCAGAAGTCTCCTCCCTCGCGGCTCACGCGTGAGTCCCCAAACAAGCTACTTTTTTTTCGGCGAATGTGAGGACATCACCTGTCCGAACAGCAATGCTGCTTAATATTTTTTGGTAGCTAGTTGCTTATCACAAAGTTTCATCATGACGTCACATGCAGACATACCTTTTCCGTTGTTACCCCGGATGTACAGACGCCTGGCAGAAAAGTTGTGCTTCTGAACAAGTTCAACTCGCGGCATAAAGCGAGCGATTCTGATGTAGTATAGGACTATGCTGTGAAGAGAATAACAGCAGATATTAATTTTAATTCTTCCTGGTATCCAGGTTAGGTCTAAAAACCTCTAGTGGCTTATACAGCTGTCAGTATATAAAGTTTAACTAACCGTGTTCGCCTTTGGCATGAGAAAACTCCCCAGGAAGTTCTACTTTCTGCTGTGGATGTCGTGAAATTACTGAGAAAACGACATCTCTCCTCCAGAAGAAATGAACTACAAAGGAACGAGTTGTAGTTAGTTTGAAAAAAATGCAAATAATGTATCATTATTTCGTAGAAAACTGAATTTGATTGCCGTAAAACTAAAACCAAAGTAATCACAAAGCTTATTACTGTGGCGGCAAAAGAGCAATCAACCAATCAGAACCCCACGCAGATACATGTTGACCGGCGACAAGCGCGGGAAAAACGTAACCAGCGGCAAGCGCGGGAAAACTGGCGTGAACTTAGGTTTTGCACCCGATTGGCTGAGAGGAAAATATCTTGGCTCCTGATTGGTTGGAGTGCGTTGTTTAAGTTTTTCTAAGCAATTAACACAGATTGTTAACAATCAGTACGCCTTACTTTGGAAGAAGTTTTGCCTTTTCCTCGAGAATCTTGATCCACTTCTTTAGTTTCCCAATCAGATTGTGAAGCCCCATGGAGCCTGGTTGACTAAACGATAAAGAAAATGTTAGTTAAAAGAAAAGAAAAACTGTTAGTTTTCCTTACTATCCAACTGCCTATTCCTTATAGCATCCTGTGTATTTTGGTTTCATGATATCTTGTTTAACCCTTTCACTCCCAAGTTTAAAACTATGGAAAAAATCTTCAATTTCATTTTGCGAAATTGTCAAAAACAAACAGCACCACATGAAAGTACTGCTCAATAGGCTTCATTTGAAGGATTTATCCATAGACCTAAAAGGTAGAACCACATTTATTGACTCGAGGTTTGACTCTGGGAGTGAAAGGGTTAAATGCTCATCTGGGGACCAGTAAGGGGATTTCAATGTTGATATCAAACTTATCATGGGATGTCATTTTTCAAGCTGCTTACCTGAAGTCAAAATCGATAGAAAACTGTTCTTTCAGTCTCTGGAAGACTGGGTCTTGAGCCGTGGCCTGGGCCCTTCTTGCCAGGGACTCCGATGCAGCGGATGAAAAGGTGCTTGATACACTTGAGGCCGACTCAAATCCGATCCCAAATGTACTGACTAACTTCTTACAAAGCTTAACGTGTGTGGTGTGATACGGGCAGCTGAAACTGTGTGAAAGGAAATATTTAAAAACACCACAGTCTCCCCATCATTAAATGGAAGGACAATGTATTTTGTCACCAAAGAACATATAACTTTTTAAAAGAGAAATTAATTAATGTGAAACCCTGAATATGTAGTCGGCTTAAGAAGTGCTGTTTTCGGTAAATCTTCGTTGAGATCCCGGAGAGGTTTCCGAGTCTATAATTACCCAATCACGAGCCGACTCACGTCAGCATGGTGCAACGAAGATACGTCATGTTACCTAGCAACCCTACATAAAAGAACGCGGCTCAGAGAGACACATTTTCGACCGAATAGACATATTTGAGTAAATAACAATGATAATAGAATAAGAGAGATTAGTTACCATCTCCTCTTGTCTCAAATGCCACTTGGTAACACTTTGTGAGTCCCTGGCGCAGCTGTCTAAGAACTTCCTCGTGCCAGCACTCTCTGAACCACACCATCTACAAAAAGAAAGAACCATTTTACATGGAATACAATTTACATGCGAGTAACAATACACAGTCGAAGCTCTTTCAGCGGACACTCTCGTAAGTGACAGCTCTACGTACGGCCGCCTTGACAAAACCCCGTTTGAACTCTAGCTCATAACAACTCTGTATTTACACATTCCCGTAAGCGAACAGCTCCATTTGCGGACACTTTTTCTGCTTCCCGAAGGTGTCCACTTATGGGAGCTGCTATTGTATTTGATTCCACTTGCGCAACTTATAAATTAAAGCTCGTTGCGCATGATGCACAACGTCAATTCATAACGCGACTAATTTGTTGCTTGTGTTTGAGGAAACATTTGTTGAAGATTGACTTCTACACTGAAAAGCAGTTATTTTGGGTCAGTCAGAGATATAATATGACAGCTTTAGAGCTCATAATTTATAATTGCGCCCTGGTTAATGTTTGAATGCAAATGAATCTAGACATGTACCTGATCGAATACCCCTTCAAGGGCCGAGAGAAGAGTAGGATGAAGTTCCCTTAGTAGGTGCATTATCTTGCTACAGCGCCACATCTGGGCTGTGGCCCGGATGGCCCCAGGGTCGCTCTGACTGCTGGCTGGCGTTGGGCCTGGAAACAAGATCAGTCAATCTCAATCATTACACAGTGGTAAACCGAAAGTTGTAACGTTTATAAGGATACGTCATGTTACGTTATCTTACCGGTCCCCTGTGGGGTGCTTATTGTTAACTTACCAGTCCCCTGTGGGGTGCCAGTTGTACTTGGAGTGGTCGTAGCTGAGCCCGCAGTCGATGCTGCAGTCTGTTCAGCGGTAGTGTTCACATGGACAGGCGTAGTTGGTGTAGTCGGAGTCGGAGTTAACGGTGTTGTCTTAAATGAACAAAACGACGAGATGAGACAAAGATTCAAAACATTAACGAGAAAATATGCTCAGCTTCAAATAAATTCTATTAAATTATCCTCACCGGGGTGACTGTTTTCGAACTTGCTGCTTGTTCTGATAAATAAAAAAAGAGCAAAGATTAAATCCACGGGTGATATATTTGAAAAGGCCATTTTCAAAACATTAAATTTCTAACTTAGCTCGGAGGACCAGGGAAATATAACAAATAACAATAATTAAAATTGATACAGCGCAAATATCCACATTATGTTTCAGCCTCAATTTTATTTCATTCGTTTTATATTCAAAATAATATTTGAAGGGGTCAATGGAAAAAGGGCGTGAGCGATTTTTGCTTAAAAATAAGCATTGCTGAAAAACGCTGAATTTCGCATACGGATTGTTTTCGTGTGGTAAACATTGCCACTGTAATTTTTTCGCTGGTTTGCGCTTCGTTTTCGAGGAAAAACGTTTGCATATTTAGTAGTGTGACGGAATGTGTGTTTTAGTTTTAGACACAAGGTAAGTTTAGAACTCTGCGCATCTAAAACAAGTATATAACATGTGAACATACGGCTATTGTAGAACTGACGGGCGTTGAACCAACACTTCTGTTTGCGGTTGACGCAGGCGACCGTACTGGTTTGTCCTGTTTCCGAACCGGTTGTACTGGTTTTAACAGTAGCTGGGGTATTGCTTTGTGATTCTGTGGAGGCGGTGCTGTTGCTGCTTCCTGTGGAAGACCGCTGACTTGTAATGACTGCTGCAGCGGCCTCCATTTTATCTGAAATGTTAAAATAAAAAACAGCAATTTCATTAATATTAGTATTAGTAACATACCATACTTTTTGATAAAATAAACAAACTGGAGCGTTTTTCCATTGACTGTCAAAAAAGTACAACCAATGTAATCACGGAGCCATTTGTTGCAGTGGCAAATATTACAATAAACCAATCAGAACTTTACGCAAAAACAACTAACCCTCGTGTACATGTCATCGGCGACATTGGACAAGCGCGGGGATAACGTGCAACTGGTGTCAAGCGCGGGAAAATGTAACCAGCGGCAGCGCGGGAAAAGTCGCGTTTTCCACTTGATAAATCGAGAAAGCAACTTTCCTCTGATTGGTTAAAGTGTGCTGCGCGATTTTCTTCAACCAATCATCACTAAGGTCAGCAAACAAAAATCAAACATAACACGTGATCACTTTCCAAGGTCACTTGAAAAACTATAGACTGAGTACTCATGGAGCTACAGAAATGCAATACTTACGGCGTTCTCGCTGTTCAATCTTCCACGTTAGGTACAATGTTCTGATTGGAAAGTACATGGCCTAGATAACAAGGAAATGATTAATAAACTCAACATAACAAGGAAATGCTTCATAAAACTCTCAATACTAACCAAAATAACGAACAAGCCATTCAGTTAGTAACAACAGCGGTCAACTTTCTCGTGATTTTATCGACTCACCTGAGGATGAACTCGACCAATGTTGCAAAGCGAGATTCAATATTTTCTGACCTTCACGTCGAACCAAACATGTTAACAACTGAGGAATCCTAAATGATAAAGAAACACATAAACAGTGAACCAAGATGAACTAAAAAAAAACCCACACAACTGAACTAGTGTTGTGACGTACCAGGGGAGCCAATGAACCGCGGTGGGGGGGGGGGGGGGGAGGGGGCACCAACACATAAACAGTGAACCAAGATGAACAAAATAACACACAATAGTAAAACACAACTAGTGTTGTTGTGACGTACCAAGGGAGCCAGTGAACCGGGGGGACACCAACACAGTATTTATCCACTGCTTCTGAGATAGACCCCTGTAAGACACAAGCACACAGTTAACATGATCACAAACTTGCTGTGGTGTGCAGAAAAACAAACCAACCCAAACTAAATAACATGAATCACCAAGGCCCATTTTAATTTACTGGTAAGTGCCTTCAAGATTGGTATTTTACTAAATGGCCTACTCCACATTTTGTCTGTACTCTGCAAGAATCCCGTCTTTATATTGCACTAAGTCGAAGTAGAAAATGGTTACACTTTACTATGGCATAGTTCTTTCAAATACCGAGTAAATAATAAGTCGTATTCAGACCTTTTCGTCATCATACGTCATCAGCCAGATGGTCCGCGCCAGATACTTGCGGCCACTTGGCCTCGTTCTGGTGTCTACAGGCGTGAAGATAACAAACAATGGCGGATACACCGAGCTGCATGTTCCTATGGCAACAAGATAAAAACATAAGAACAAATAGCAAACATTAAATACAGAAGTGCTGTGAAATGTTACTTACCTTTCCAGTACAAACAGGCCATCAAGGTAGTCTCCCACAGCGCCCAGGCCTTCACAAGTGAGATCTTGCATTTGAACGGCCTGAGAGAAAGCTTTGTTGGCGTCTTCAGACCTACAATCAAGTAAACACAATACAAAACAGTCTTAACAAAAAACGTAATAAAATAAAATGAAATAAATAAATAAAGGTTAAATAAAGGTTGACGATGATAATAAAGATTTGAATGTAGTGTTTAAAGACCCGCAGGCTAAAATATCTTTGAACTTGCAGTTTTTGCTTTCCCTCTCCATGGCAAAATATTACGCATCCTTAGACATATTTTAACGCTAAATTTACCTGCCAATATGAGCGAGGAACATTCCTTTGAGAGCAAAGAACTCAGCCGTCATTTCCTTTGGAAAAGTATTTTAAGATTCGTGGACTCGATAACCTCAAGGCCCTGCGAGGAATAAACAGAAAATTGGAGCTTTTCAAAGAGCAAGAAGTAACAGGAGGGGCCAAAATTGAATACATGTATGATCTTTTATTTGAAAATATACCTTCGGAATACTACGGTTTCACCCAGAGACTCAAAAGGTACAACCACATTTATTGACTCAAGGTTTAACTCTGGGAGTGAAAGGGTTAAAGGTAATCCGTCTCAATCTTCCCCAATCTTAACCATCCTTGTTCCTGTTGGGTTTATTATCACCTCTTTGGTGTTTTTCTAACTATTATTTTGAGGTTTCTTCAATTTGAAGGTGATTTAATTTATACATCGCAAACACTGACTGAAATTCAAGATTTTCCCCTCAGTTTTGAACTTATTGGATTGGCATTCTTGGGAGTGAAAAGGGTAAGTCACCAACCACAAACCGGAATCGATAGATTTTTAACCTTGTTTTTATCCCTATTTTAGTGTATTTTATTGTATTGTATTTTAGTTCTTTTTAATTGATTTATTGTTTGTATTTTTATTTTACTTTACAGGGCCCCATTGAAAAACACAAATGTGATCAATAATATTATTATTATTATTACCTCTTGTAACTCTTGTTTGCCCATGCCGCCGGCCATCTGTAGATAACATTTGACTTGTTGCCTGATCTTTTGGAAACAGTCCCACGATAGGTACACTGGGAATCGTGTGGATTCTGCCAAGATAAGTTATATTAAATTACTAGTTTGTATGTCATGTATGCTGGCACGAAGTGTCCACACAAACCTGCTGAGCCGAGTCCAAACACACTCCCGTCAGCCCTTGCTTCCTGGCTATGTAACCATAATGAATAATGGCCCACGCGGAGGCAGTGGACACCAAGCATGGAGTGGTTTACTCTGCTGCTTTGAAAAAAGATAAAATATGTCGGAGCATAAATTATTTATTTTGTATATTTTACTTGTAACTTGAAAATGACTTCAGCGAGGTCGAAACGTCGTTCACTTACATCGCTGATTTTTATAACGAAATGTGTTTCTACAAAATTACTCATTCGAAATAAATTATCTAGTTATCACAAATAACTGAAACAGGGCACTTGAACAACCGAAAAATTTGGGGTTAGAGTTAGGCATTAAGTAAGGCATTAAGTTTAAGGCATTAAGGCATTAGGTAAGGAAGAGCGGATGGAATTTAAGTTGTGAACATTGAATCACTTGATGTTCTTCGCGCGTTTTAAGTTACTACTCACAAAATGGAGCCTTTATGTGTAACAGACTGCAAAGGAATATGGTCTGTATTTACCTGACTAGAAGGGAATATAGTGTGCAGTTACTGACTGGAAAGGAAGATAAGTGTGTATTTACTGCCTGTAAAGGGAGCATAAGTGTTTCAGATATTTACTGACTGTAGCAGGAAGATCAGTGCGGTGTATTTACTGACTGGAAGGGAATACAGTGCGTATTTACTGACTTTGAAGGAAGATAGTGCGTATTTACTGACTGGAAGGGAAGATAAGTTTGTATTTACTGACTGTGAAGGAAGATAAGTTTAGGTATTTACTGACTGTGAAGGAAGATAAGTTTGTATTTACTGACTGTGAAGGAAGATAAGTTTGTATTTTACTGACTGTGAAGGAAGATAAGTTTGTATTTACTGACTGTGAAGGAAGATAAGTTTGTATTTACTGACTGTGAAGGAAGGATAAGTTTGTATTTACTACTAACCGGTTCATGCTGGGCTTGACTCTCGTATGCTGCCACTATCGCCTGATAATGATGATGTCTCCACATGAACACGTCACTCCAGTGCGATAAGTTGTCCGATGGCATGGGAAGGCGATTACTAAAAGTTACAACAAGTGAAGAACGTAAGCGGACTGCAAATCAGTAATCCTAATCGTTACCACGTCAATATCGCGCCAAGTCTACATACTTTTCAAAATCATAAATACTTGAAGAGATGTTTATATTAGCACACAACGAAAGATGGTCTGTAGGGATGTAACCAAAACTAAATGAACTAATTAATTTATAATTACTTTGGGTTGCGGTAGTATTTATCATTGAAACGGTTGTACACAGAATCTTATCTTTAAAGAAAAAAGGAAATATTCTTAACTGTCGTTACCAAGTTATCGGAAAGTAAAAACGTTGATTTACATCGAGTACTTTAAAAAACAGACTGTAACAGTGGATAATATACAAGTTAATTTATTGTGGAAGCAGATTCTCACCGCCATGTCTTCACAATAGCTTTCATGTCATGCAGACTGGTCGATCGTCCCAACATTTGGAGGCTGAAGTCCCGTATGGATCTGAGCTGCTTCTTGAAGTTCCATGATTTGTTGCGCCGCCTGAAAGTGAAAGCAAAACAATCAACAAAATGTACATAATTATGAAAAACTTACAATAAACAGAAAAAAAAGAAAAAGAAATAGATTCGTTTATTTTATCAAATCCAGGCGTTATTAAGCTGCGGAAAAAAGACATTGCTGTTAATTATTTAAAATAGAGAGAAAACTACACATGAAAATACCTGTCCAGTGATGAAAAAATAAAATAAATAAAAATAAACATTCACCTGTAGGAGAGGAATATGTTGTTGTGAAATAACAGGTGGTAGTCGCCTCCACTGGCGGATAGCCTGGGTAGTGGAGTGTTCAACAAGCTTGTCGACCTGTGTTAATAAACCAAAAAGAAAAAGATAAGTATGAAACAACATGCGAGTCCTAAAGACGTGAGAGTAACGCAACAGCATTCTGATGCAGGACACTGTCACGAGACAAAGAGAATTGCTCAGGGGTTGCCTTACGACAATAAACAACACAAAGCGTAAATGCGTAACATTATAAGGAAGCTTGACGGCAACACTGGTCTGGTAAGTAATATATCAAACACTCGATACAGTGTTTCATCCGATTTCCAAACACCGTGAAGAGAGTTGAAAATACGACGCGCAGCGGAGTATTTTTGGCGAAATTCAAGGTGTTTGGAAATGTGATGAAACACTGTCTCGAGTGTAATAATAAAAAAAACCTTTATTTGAGTGTCTGACTGGAATAGCAGTTATTGACAAATATCTTCTCAAACAAAAACTAAGAAGTAAACGGAGAAGTAAAATCGTAAAAAATCTATGCTAATTAAGACCAGATATCCAAACGTCCGTCATGATTGCGATTTCGCTTCTTTTAACGTGATGAATTATTAATGAGTTCGAGAAGAAAAGAGGAATATCCTGAAGATGGCGTGACAGATTGCGTGACACAAAGATAATAGCACCTACCATGTTAAGATGTTGCTCGTCAGGATGACAAATCGCAATGTAGCCTCGATATAAGTTTAACTTGTATGCAATGGATTCTGGGAAGTTGACTTCAACCTGTAAAGTAAGTTGAAAAATAAAATTAGCTCGCTAAAAACTACATGACAACAAAACAAGTAAGTACGCAACTGCAAAGTAACATATTAATCCAACTGTTCAGTCCTGACCTGTGCAAGAGCTTCTTTCATTGATTGCCACTCTGGGACTCGCCATGCACTCTCAAGAACTACAAAAATAAGACACAAAATTACAGCTTTTAAAAGAAAGTGTATTTTAAATACTAGCACAGTGGCCAAACATTACGAGCTCAGTGTAAAGGGCGTTTCCAATGACTTTGTATAAATGAGGTTAAATGAATTTTAACCAAGTTAACCAACAACGAGTGTGCAGTCAGCTGTCAAAGTGGTCAGCGGTTCTTAGCTCTTGCCAGGCTCAGGATTCTACGTTTCCTGGTTATAATTGCGTGGTGTGCTCGTATCTTGGCGGTATTTCAGCCATGATGGCTGGTTGGCGGGGATTGCCAGCCATGGGAGCTGTATTCCATCTGGCGGGCTGGCTGACCACAGTGGAGGCCCCCCGGATATCCCAGGCACCCATCCTCCACATACACGAGGCAGTTGGTTAATGAAATTAAACATTAAAACTTACCGAGAAAAGGATTTGCATGACCCTTGGTTTTTCCAAATTCCATCAACAAATCCCACTGACCAAGTTCCTTGGAACAACTGAAACAGCAAATACATCAACATACAAATTCGCCTTATTGGTCTGGTTTGGATAACTTTTATTTAGATTCAAGACTAAGTAAATAATAAATAAATAAATGAGTAAAATGAGTGAAATGCGTAAAATGAGTAAAATGAGCAAAATGAGTAAAATGAGTAAATGAGCAAAAATGAGCAAAATGAGTAAAATG
Source organism: Desmophyllum pertusum (assembly GCA_029204205.1). Classification (NCBI taxonomy): domain Eukaryota; kingdom Metazoa; phylum Cnidaria; class Anthozoa; order Scleractinia; family Caryophylliidae; genus Desmophyllum; species Desmophyllum pertusum. The sequence continues at coordinate 356,959 of MU827334.1, read as the reverse complement.
CGTAAAATGAGTAAATTGAGTAAATTGAGTAAAATGAGTAAATTGAGTAAAATGCGTAAATTGAGTAAAATGAGTAAATTGAGTAAAATGCGTAAAATGAGTAAATTGAGTAAAATGAATAAATGCGTAAAATGAGTAAAATGCGTAAAATGAGTAAATTGAGTAAAATGAGTAAACGCGTAAAATGAGCAAAATGAGTAAAATGAGTAAATTGAGTAAAATGAGTAAATTGAGTAAAATGCGTAAAATGAGTAAATTGAGCAAAATGAGTAAATTGAGTAAAATGAGTAAAATGAGTAAAATGCGTAAAATGAGTAAATTGAGTAAAATGAGTAAAATGCGTAAATGAGTAAAATGAGTAAATGCGTAAAATGAGTAAATTGAGTAAAATGAGTAAATGCGTAAAATGAGTAAAATGCGTAAAATGAGTAAATGCGTAAAATGAGTAAAATGAGTAAAATGAGTAAATGCGTAAAATGAGTAAATTGAGTAAATGCGTAAAATGAGTAAAATGCGTAAAATGAGTAAAATGAGTAAATGCGTAAAATGAGTAAAATGCGTAAAATGAGTAAAATGCGTAAAATGAGTAAAATGAGTAAATTGAGCAAAATGCGTAAAATGCGTAAAATGAGTAAAATGGCGTAAAATGAGCAAAATGAGTAAATTGAGTAAAATGAGTAAAATGAGTAAAATGCGTAAATTGAGTAAATTAAGTAAAATGAGTAAAATGAGTAAAATTGAGCAAAATGAGTAAATTGAGTAAAATGAGTAAATTGAGTAAATTGGGCAAAATGAGTAAATTGGAGTAAAATGAGTAAAATGAGTTAAAATGCGTAAAATGCGTAAATTGAGTAAATGCGTAAAATGAGTAAAATGAGTAAATGCGTAAAATGAGTAAATTGAGTAAATGCGTAAAATGAGTAAAATGAGTAAATGCGTAAAAATGAGTAAATTGAGTAAAATGCGTAAATTGAGTAAAAATGAGTAAATTGAGTAAAATGAGTAAATGCGTAAAATGAGTAAATTGAGTAAAATGGAGTAAAATGCGTAAAATGAGTAAATTTGAGTAAAATGAGTAAAATGAGTAAATTTGAGTAAAATGAGTAAATGCGTAAAATGAGTAAATTGAGTAAAATGAGTAAATGCGTAAAAATGCGTAAAATGAGTAAATGCGTAAAATGAGTAAATATGAGTAAAATGAGTAAATTTGAGTAAAATGAAGTAAATGCGTAAAATGCTCGATAAAATGAGTAAATGAGCGTAAAATGAGTAAATGCGTAAAATGAGTAAATGAGTAAAATGAGACAATTAAGAGCTGCTTGTAAAACGTAGTTCTAGAGCAAACATTTTACCTGATCCAATGTTCCTCCCACAGATTGTATTTCTGATGTTAACTGTGGGTTGGCGGGGCCCGCGGTTGTGTTTCATCACGAGCCTTGCCCATCACCTAAAGAGAAGTGAGAAAATATACAGTTCAGTCGAGCCGGCAGCCCTAACAAATAGCTTCCGTCTGACAACTGACTGGTGCAGACATCAACGGGGTAAAAAGACCACAAACTTGAGGCTTGATGGGCTTGAATGAGTAAACTTTTGATTTCGCCTTCCATTTGCAAAATTTAATATATTTTACTATTCCTACTTGTGAAGTGGTAAACGCTTCTACCGCAAGAAACTCGCGGTTACAGCAGCTTCGTTAACCGCGCCGCTGGCCACCACAGCGCAACTTGCTCACACAACTCGCTAAGTCACACAACTTGCCACGTCACACAACTGGCTATGTCAATGTCACGCAACGTGCTACATGTATCGCAAAATTTTAGTACATACATACATACATACATAGACTTTATTTAAGTGTCCTGTGTGTTTAGCTTAAATAGCTAATTGGGGGACACTATAACATAAATATAAATATAAAATATAAAATACTAATATTATATAAAAATAGATATATAGATAAGTAGTTAAAATGTATAAAACTTATCGGACCAACAATACATATTCAAGAAAGCTGCACGAGCCACCAATGCACCAGACGTGCCGGACGGGAGACGCCACGCTATCCTCACGATGAGCATGCACAGCAGCCGCATCCACCACCCAACACATCCGACACATCGACGGCACGCACAGCTCTCCTAAATTCATAGAGGCTTGTAGATGTTTGTGTATCTATGTAATTACTCTTACCACTTCATAAGCTGATTGTGCCTGTTCATAGAATCCTTGAGTCTCATAAGCGATAGCTGTGGCTGTCCTCAGGGTACCGACAGCGCTGCTGCCACAAGCCAGCCCACATGTCCCTCCTCATTCAGTAATGAATACATCTCGGCTAACGCATCCAGAGTTTCCTGATCACAAAGAAACGATAAAATCTCAAATGAGTTACAAATGTAAATGTACCAACCACTGCCATCTATTTTTAACATGATTTCGAAAAGTTCAAAAATATACCTAGATAACAGAAAACCCAACAATACTGGTTTGATTTTGTAGAACAGTACTAGACAAATGGCAGGAAACTCATTATGACGTGAGGATGACTAACGATGGAGAGGATGGAAATGGATTACAATATGAACAAACTTGAAAACGTGCGAGGCTAACGTCTGGCTCGCATTTCTTTGAAATTTTCTAATTCAGATAGACTTGGAGCAGGGCGCCCGTATTTTCCCGCCATTCGTGACGTCACTCCTCCATATGTTAGTATTTCATAAACCGGTACTGATGGTCCGTTTGAATAGAAACAATGCGCTCTAAATCCTATAACAGTGTTCTAAAGGTATTTTTTTCGGAGAACAATTTCTGAAGCTGATGAAACAGGGAAACATCTACACAGGTTTACATGGTTTTTTTTACATACATGTTGGTTGATCTCTGACGGATCCTCTTCAAACGGCGAAAAATCAATAACTTGTTTGCTGCTGATGTGAAATCTGATGATTGGAATAGTCTTCACACAAACTGGCGTAATCCTCAAGCAGGAGTCCTGAACGATGCCACGAGTTATGAGTTTTACCAAGATACTACAAAACACAAACATTTCAAGTGAATTCAACTGTACTCAAACAACAACAGACTTAAAAGTTAGAACCACCTTGTACAGCATACTAAACAGTACCACATGAAAGTGCTGCTCAATAGCTTTCATTTGAATGGTCACACACTAGGGTTTTCATCCACAGACTTAAAAGTTAGAACCACCTTGTACAGCATAATAAACAATACCACATGGAAGTACTGCTCAATAGCTTTCATGTGAATGGTCACACACTAGGGTTTCATTTAGACACATTGCATGCCTCCAGGTTTGATGCTAGAAGGAAAAATAATAACGAGTATAAGCCCGTGGTCCTCCTACCTTGAGAATACAAGGTCGGATGGGAACAGAGGGGTTGCATTTGGACACACCCTCCAGCACAGTGTGAACAGAACTGGGAAAAGTGTCCACTTGAACCAAATGACTTCCACTGCACATGAATGGACTGATCTCACCAGCGAGAACCTGTAACATACACGACACACAGATACAGTGAAAACTGTCGTATAGATATTTAGCGAGATATTTAGCGTGGTATTAGGCCTTGCTCGTGTACGCTGGAGATAAATAATATGCACAGACAAAATCTGATTATTTTCTCTTTTATAATGCTCTGTGGTTTAAGAAAATATTCATTACCTTACTCGCAAACTATTCCACGCTTAATTTACTTGAAAAAGTGCTATCGGATTTTTCGTGCGGAGTTTAGCACGGAATTCCCTCGTCAGGGAATATATTTTGCTGTGATATTTTCAAGTTGCCGTGTGTTACAGGTTTGAGTGTCATGAAACCAAAACCAAAGCAATTACAATGGCCAATCACAACAAACGAAGCCAACACAATGAACCAATGAGAACTCAAAGTAAATACACGTGACCGGCACTAAGCTAGCGCGGGAAAACGCGTGTGACCAAGTCGCGATTGGCTTTGGTTTTGCATCTGATTGGTTAAGAAAGTGGCGTCAGTTTTTTACATAGAGCGTAGTAAAGAGAAACTAAAGCAATTCAGCGATTACTTTTGACACTCAATTGAAAACCGCTCTATTTTCATGGCTTACTTGTTGTTGTTTTCTCGGTCAGCAGATTCCACAATTGAGGGAACAGGTCTACCCACACGGTATGAGCGAGGTTGGAGTTCCTGTGGCACAGCTGTGCCATTGGACCCAGGAATGACGCAGTCCTGCGAGGAAAAGAGGAAAACATTCCAAGTAAGCGATCTCGAAAAAGATGTCAGTGATAAAATCCTAACTTCTCACAACATGGTATTTCCTCATCATTGAGGGGTGGTCGTGTCAGAAAATTCCAGTGTTCCGTACCTTCGCTTCACGAAGTTTGTCGATAAATTTCCCATGTTTCTCAGCGAGTAACTGGACCGTCTCTATCTCCTTTAGTCGACTGGGATGGCCTGTTTTGTCCATGGCGGTCAGAAGTTTCTACATCAAGAAGGAAAATAAATAATAAGTACTTCTAAACTATGTGGCTTGTACAGACTGATTTTTAGCTTCAAGTTTTTATGGTATGAAGGGTGTAGTAGCATTTTGTAGGGTGGCTCTGACTAACAATTTGTCGGTACCCACTCTCCTGGGTGGAGTGAGGCACTGCCAGAGCCACTCACCTGGGTGGAGAGAGGCACTAATGTGTCCAGTGTGTTACCCAAGAACACAACACAAGGATATGTTTTACTCCATTTTTACTCACCTTAGAACAACCAAAACTACAGTAAACACTTGCTAAGCTAATCACTGACAAAGTAAAAACCAAATAATTTATGCTAGTGCTAGCATACATTACTTGGTTTTCATGTCTGTGATTATCATAACAAAAGAGAAAAAATTCTGGCGGGATTTGGTGTCAGTAGAAATTGTTTCATTCTTTCAACACCTATGCTAGGATACGTTTTGAATTACACAAGGGGAAGTTATCAAGTTATTATTTTCTGTTCATTGTACCTCAGAATCCTCAATCTCAAACAGGCATAGCGCTGTAATCTTTGTCTTTCTTGTTCTCTGTAGCACAGCTGTCTGTCTCCATTTTTTCTTCTTTACTTTCCTCTGGGACAGCGGTCTTTTGCTGAGCATGCGCCAGAATTTCCTTACTCAGTTGGTTTGTCAGCGGCTCGGAGGTATGACGTCACTGATGGAAGCATGCTGAATGTACTGGAGGGTGTGACTGGCCTCTCACACGCTGACACGGCCAGTAGCAGCTGAAACAAGACAGACGTAGAAATTAAATGGGATAGTACGATATGACCACTGCTATATGACTTTGAACAAGACAGGATGATCTAAGAGAAGCATTCCCCCACGGGTCCTCTTCCAATGATAATTTTTTTGAAATCTATATTTAACTTCAGTCTATAGCTGAGCTATTTTGAGAGCGCTACCTGATTGGTCAGTTCGAGTAACGTGATGTCGGAGCCTCGATCAGAGGGAAATAAAAATAACTTTTTACAGCATGGCGCAAAACTATTAATAGAATTTAAAAATTATCATGGGGCACGGGAAATCCTTCTATTAGATCATCCTCTTTTGCTCTTGATGTTCCTTACAGGTCAAGATGTGCTATTACGTACCTCTATACACTGTTTTATCCAGAAGTGAGGACCCATTGCTTCCCAGTTCTGCAAAAGAAGAGAAAAAAAGTAAAAAAATTAAATCAAAGAATTAAATGTTACACAATGAAGAGCGGCCTGTTCGTGTTATTGAAGGGCGTATTAAATCCTCCTACCTGAGAGCAGAAATGTAAAGTAGTCGATCGTACAGCTTCTTCTTCATGGTTTTATCAAAAACCTGTTAAAACAAAAAAACAAAAAAACAAACAACATGTGTAAATACAGAGTTTGCATGAGCTAGAGTTCAAACAGGGTTTTTGTCAAGGCAGCCGTAGAGTAGAGCAAGTAGAGCTGTCCGCTTACGAGAGTGGTCTGCTCATAGAGCTTCCACTGTATGTCAACAAATTGGAACACAATAATAACACAAGATTTTGTTTGCTTTGTCAATAAATTGAAGAATTTCAACGTTGTTTCCTTAAAACTAATTTCTATGAGAGTTATAACATTGAATTCTTCGGTTCCTTATAAATCAGCACATTGATGTAACAATAAATTCTCATAACTAAAATTATAAGAAATGTATGGAGTAAAGTGAGAAGAATTCGTGTTTCAATCTTAGGGCTGACCGAGGTCACTAGCATAAGAACTCTCTTACCTCCATGAATCTTGATCGGATCTGTGGTTGGATTACATCGCAGTCCAGATAGGAATGCAGGCTCAAGTTTGGAAGCTAATTCAGTGCTCACCAGGGTCTCATCTCTGGAAACACAAACAGAAAACAATGTTATACAAGATGTGGTTGTTCATCGTGGGTTTGTCACATGATTTGTCACTTTGATGTGGATGGCGACGTTTGAACCGCTCTGCTGCTGGTCTTCAATTGCAACTGGATCTGGCCGCTTATGGGAATGTATAAATACAGAGTTTTGTATGAGCTAGAGTTCAAACGGGGTTTTGTCAAGGCGGCCGTAAGTAGAAGCTGTCCGCTTACGAGAGTGTCCGCCCAGAGAGCTTCAACTGTATTTCAAACTAAATTTCAACTACAAGCCTGCACATTTGTCGCAAAAACATTTGGACTAAAAACAAATCAATACCCCAACCTGTAAACGTAGTTTGACAAGCTCTAAGAACTGTGCTTGTAGTTCAAAATCTTCTGGGAACCTCTTCTCGTAGTTGACCATCATCCGAACCAACAACAGGGCTTCTCTCTCAATGTAGGGAGTCTCTGAATGGTCAATTGTGTCTAAAAACAGATAAAGACTCTTAGTAAACAGATTACAAGGGTTGATATCGTATAATGTCAGTTTGTGAGCTCACCATTTTGGTTTTAATCCAATCTTCTACAATCTTGGTAATGGCTCGAAGAAGTTTTGAGTCCTGAAAATAATTGAGAGTAGTTACATGTGAACAAGATTAAAAGTAAGTATTTTCAATTGTAAACACATTGAAAGAATCTGCTCCTCCTAGAAAAGGTTATTAATTTTAATCCTTGCCAAAAAAGAGAAATAGGGTAGTTTTGTACTCACGGGTGATTTTTCAATAAGTGTTGTGAGGATGATAAAGAACATCTTTCGGATCTCAGCACTCATCACTCCCAGCCGACCACGAATTAACTCCAAACACAGAATCAACATGTCACTGGCGCCTGTGAAAAAAAGATAAAAATAAAATTACCCACAGTCTGCATCTGCCAAGCAATATGAAGAATAATCAATGTTGAATATGAAATCATGGGAGGCGTGGTTAGCGCGATGGACTCTGGATCGAGTGGTCCAGGTTCGAGTCATGGCTGGGGTCATTGTGTTGTGTTCTTGGGCAAGATACTTTACTCTCAAAGTGCCTCTCTCCACCCAGGAGTATAAATGGTACCAGTGAACTGTTAGGGCAACCTAACAAAACTGCTCCATGGGGGGTTGCCTGTGTGGACTAGCATCCCATCCAGGGGAGTAGCAAAAACCCCCAGTGTGTGACCATTCAAATGAAAGCTTTATGAGCACTACTTTCATATGGTACTGTTTGTTCTTCCGTATCTTGCAAATGAAATTTGAGATCTTTTTTCAATTTTGAGCTTTGGTACTCTTGGGAGTGAAAGGGTTAATGGAATACTGTATATTATCAATACCTGTGCTTTCTCCAAGAAACAGCGTTGATATGATCTTTGTGCATTCTTTGCAGTGCCTTGAAAAAGGGATTCATTAACCTAAAAGAGATAAATGTTTGACGGTTGAACAAAAGTAGCTCCTCCTGGTTGATATGAGGTACTGATGTAAATTTAAAAATAAATAAAAAATGTTAAAAAAAAATGATAATAAGTGTCATATTGTGAAGAGTCATGACAAACGTTTCAGGCATAGCAATTTTCAACAAAGTCACTTACCTATCAATGTATGAAGGATTGTGTATGCAAGCCGCTTTCAACATCATCAGGGACCATAGAAGATAGATGTTGCTCCATTGGCAGACCTAAGGTGTAGCACAACAGGAATGTTACATGAAGAAGAAACAACCCAACAGAGAAATGACTGGAAGAAGTAAGATTGAATACCTTTCATAGTTTGTGAGACCGTCATAGATCACTTTACCAATGTTGCCATACAGAGTTTCTAATTCATCATATTTTGACGTTGCCGTAGCTACAAAGAAAAAGACAAATTCATAGTAATTTTAGAACAAAGCCCTGGTCATTACGTTCCAAACATTTTGATCCAACAATGCTGACCTTGTTGCGACATGTCGGAAAAATAGGCGAAACATGTTGGACTGTTCAACACAGTTTTTCAAATCAGGTGATTTAAGGTTCACCATGATTTTCCTGTACAACATTTGGTGTGCTCATCACAAATATTTAGGAAATTTGAATAAATCTGATCGGTTAATTAGAATCAAGGCCCTGGTTTCGGACGTATGTGGTCCGCTAGGAAGAATTAAGAATTAGAAACTTGTGACTGAGAATTCCAGAATAAATGTTGTTTATTTTATGAATACCTGATTCCAGAGGAAACAACGTCATCAATCTGGCCAGAAGTGTGTGGATAGCACGGATGACCTCTGTACAAAATATCAAACATTGCAAACAGTTATGTACTTATCTTTATAATTAATTACAATTTAAGGGTCTAACTCATGATCATTCTAAAGTTGACAATGCATCGAAAAAAATTATAAGCAGTGTGGGCACCTGTGACATGTGAAAGTGTAGCTTGTCTTGTAAGTTTTAGGTTCTTTGCCCGACACTAATCTTACAGTCATACAGTAAAAACTCTGCACTCGGGAGAAAGTGGCTCACACCACCAGAGCTTATCCGGTACAAAATGTAGCATGAATTTACTACATGTAGGCGTATTGCTACTCCCCGTGGATGGGATGCTAGCCTATTGCAGGTTACCCCACTACAAACAGTAATTAAGAAGACCAGCAATGGTTGCAGTACCTTGGTGTTTGGCAAGTCATACAGGTGGCAATCCCTCTTTGAAGCGGTTTAAACAGAGTCAGGATAGTTTGCTGTGGCTGGAAGAAAACACAAAAAGTCACATCAGGGAAAACCTCGAATTTCGCCAAAAATTCTCCACTACACGTCGTATTTTCAACTCTCTTCCCGGTGTTTGGAAATCGAATGAAACACGCTATCTTGTGTTTGAAATATTACAAGAAAAAAGTGTGCTACATGTACATACCAGAACTGACAGCAGATAAGTTAATATCTCAATTGCTGTACAGACATTGGCATAGTTGGCAGCTGGCGTTTGATCCTGAAAAGATAGTGATTGATTACATGGCTGATAACGAGTCAGTACAAACATTGATATACCTTGGTAACTCGGAAGAGAAAAGAGAAAAATATTGACCCTGCAAATTGAAACATGTTTGTTAACTACAAAAACGACTGGAGGCAAAAAAACATGTTTATACAGAAGTTATCTTTGGTACATACCACGGTTACCAGGATCTTATCCAGCCATCCAACTCGCAAATCTGTTCCTAAAGGAAATACAAAGCAAAGACAAGGTTTGTTAAGTGTTGAAAAAAGCATGCAATCGATCCGGAATCGCTTTAGGTTTGCTTTACTCTGTGATTGGTTTAAAAGACTCGCGCCACCTAATCAACCAATAAGATGCAAAACCAATCACGACTTGGTCACACGCGTTTTTCCTGGGCTTGGCACCGGTTACGTGTATTTGCTGCGAGTTCTCATTGGTTCATTGCGTTGTTTTCGTTTGCTGTGATTGGTCATTGTAACTGCTTTGGTTTTGGTTTTACAAAACTCGATTGAAACTGCTCTATCATCACTCCTCTTCTCTTGTTACCCAATATCTCTCTGCCTGTCGCTCAAAGATGATGTGCCCTTCTCCTGTCAATCAAAGTTGATATGCTCCTCCCCCTGTAACTCACCTGGCCACACATCTGGTCTCAGTGCAGTCTTCAGTAGTGCCACACAGCGCCGCGACAGAGTTTCACCAGGGGATCCATGGTAGTCGATGGCTCATTCACCTTACAATGTAACACACTACATTTAGCACAATGATAAGTTTATTTCTACTTAATCGAACGTGAATATATATTATATTAGTAAAAATGTACTAGCATAGTAATGCAAAATACGGAAATCTGATTGGCTGAGCTACTCGTATACTATCAATACATTAGTGTACGAGTGCTGGAGGTAGTTTTATTACGATTTTTACTAAACAATTATGAAATTGCAAATTACCTCAATTTTGAACTTCGCACTCTGGGAGTGAAAGGATTCAAACAAACAACAAATTTGTTAAAATATTGTAAAATGAAAGTTTTACCTGGCAAGCAATTCTGAGGAGAAAGTTGACAACAGCATCAGCGTGGTGCTTCTCAAGCGGGGATTTAATCTGACTCTCTTGTACTGCTACCCGTGATGCAGTGCTCTGTACACAAACAAAACAAACGGGTGTTAAGCAATTCATTGGTTCACAAATCGATTGATTATTCTATTAGCTGATTAAACAAAACGCTTAATCACAGGCCATCAACAGGGCTGTGCATAGTCCAATAAACTAGTCAGAATTCGGAGAAACAATATGTTACTGGTGGCAAATACAGGAACCGTTACATTGACTGGTCACAACAAAATGCATGCCGGGTTTTTGGGGAAAAAGTACAGAGCTTAGCAAATGAAAAACTTCAGGAACTGTTCATTAGCCGGTAGGCAGACAGGCAGGCAGGCAAGCAAGCAGGCAGGTAGGCAGGCAGGCAGAGTGGCAACATAGATATATTGACCAACAACGACAAACAAACTCCTAGCCTGGTCACTCGACTGACAGTCATTGTAATTATCGTTGCACCCTGACCTGAGACATGGATCTTGTTCTCTTTGTTTCTGGTGTGGCAGCGTCCTCAGATGGTCGCTTAACACTTCCAACCTGGACAGGAGAAAAGAGACCAAGTGATGAGACAGGAAATTGTTTTCAAACATCATTTTTTTAATTTATACTGTAAACGCCTTAGCTACATAATGCAGTGTTTGAAAGATCGAGTGGTAACCAGGACGTGGCTATTCAATGGCTTTACCAAAGTTTACAACTACAACAACACAAAGGAGTACACTTACTTGTGATGCAATTACGGTAACGGGAGTAGGTGTAACTGGTTCAGTTGGCTACAAAATTAAAGACAAAATAAAATGCTCCAAATTAAAATGAAAAGTAATAAGCGGTTAAGCCCTGGGCCAAACGCAAGTCTGTTACGCAAGTTTCGTTACTGCGTGAACTTCTTTCCCGTCTGTCTCCATGACTTGCGTTATGCGTTGACTTGACAGTCTTGCGACGACTTGCGTTCACTTTGATTGAGATCAAATTTGAGCGCAAGTAGACGCAAGTTTTTTCACGCAGCCATTATTTGAGTTGCAACGCAACGCTCCTCCCCCTATACAACGTTCCCCTGCTCATTCCACAGATATCTTACCTCTGAACTTGTCGCCGGTTGTTCCTGGTCATCCTTGATGCGTTGCAGTTCCCATTTTAAAATCACTTCTGCCAAGTCCACAGCAAGTTTGCGATGTTCAATGGAGGCCTAAAACGATTTGGAATGTAAACAGGTCCAGTGTTATGCCCAGGACAAACGGGAGAAAACTCTCGACGACTCTCACAACAAAATTGAGCAGATTCAACTGATTCTATGAGAGCGCACGAGAGTCGATGAAAGTCGCTGAGAGTTCCAGGCCAAATGAGACTCTTGGCAATTCTCATCCTTGTTTGGCCCGGACTTTACTTACAGATACCTTGGGCGCCATGTGTCGCATTTGGCATGAAATGGCCTCAACGTACTAGACTGCTTGCAGCCTGTTTTTCTCTCGAAATACACAATCGAAGAGCGCGCGCAAGAAATTGGGACAGGAAGGCTTGGGGCGAGACTTGGGAGCGCTCGCCCCAACCCCTTCTCGTTCGACGGCCATTTTTACGAACGCGGTTCCGAAGGACCCTAAGAGAAAAGAGGGGCTGCAAGCAGTCTACCAACGTACAGGCCATCATTCCTAACCGAGGTTAGGTTCTGCTATCCATTTCCAAGTTCAAAAATAAATCGCAAAATAACATAATAACTGGAAATGAAGTACTTACATTGGCAGTAAATCCAAGCCTTTGCATGGCACTGACCATGTGTTGAATCAGGTGGATTCTGACAGGATAATAAACTCGATAATGACGAACCAGTAACGTCCTGTTGAAAAATAAGACATGGGTTCAACTTAACAAATTATAATTACATTGCACTAGATAACATAAAACACTACATCACAATAATTTAAATTGAATAACATTACATTGTAGAAACTGTGTAGGAACTTGTAACTGACATTTGCTTCCAATGGTAAATTTCATAGAAGCACTCGTAGATTCTTATTAACCAATAAAAAGCTATTGTGAGCACTCCGAAAATTGTCAAGCGTTTGCGACCTCATCGTAGCGCCATAAAGCACGCGCCATCTTGCCAAAGCAACTTCTCTGCCAAAAGCTGCATGTTCTGAATCAATTATCGGACAGAGATGGGATTCTGATTGAAAACTGCACTTTTTCTTCTATTTAAGATGATTTAAACACAAATAGTACAACATACAGCATGTGAACAAGCTGGGCCACTGTGTGTCCTTCTTCCACAATGATTTTCTTTGTCCAGTGAGTCAGCATTGCCTGAAAAGAGACAAGCACAACTTTACATTGATTGGCCAACATAGAAAGAAAGGCATTGGAGAGACCATCCGTATATCACGTTGAAATTGCTCTTTTCGTTTTCTGAGATTTTCCGAAGATTTCCGACCATTTCCCGAAAATTTCCGATGATTTTCCGAAGGTTGTCTGAAGGTTATGCGACCATTTCCGAACATTTTCCAAAGATTTCCGTTGATTATATAATAGAAACCATTATGACTTCAGTGGTGAAAATGTAGATATAACTGTTTCCAGCAGACTTACGTTTCCATCCTCCATCCTCGCTGGCATAGCAGGTGTCAGGATATCAAGAGCCTGTCTAACAACACCACGAGCCTCAACTGCATGCGCCTTCAACAAGCTGTGGAATACCTAACAATACAAGATTTCAAATATGAAACGAAATTCACCGTAATGAAGTGGAAGTATGTTTAGAAGGTGTACTGCTTCCATACCATGGCTTCTAGGGTATGTTTTTTGTACCACATGAAAATACTGCTCAATAGCTTTCATCACACACTAGGGTTTCATCCACAGACTGAAAAGTTATAACCACATAGCTTTCACACACTAGGGTTTCATCCACAGACTGAAAGTTAAAACCACATGAAAGTACTGCTCAATAGCTTTCATTTGAATGGTCACACACTAGGGTTTCATCCACAGACTCAAAAGTTAGAACCACCTTGTACAGCATAACAAACAGTACCACATGAAAGTAGTACTGCTCAATACTTTCATTTGAATGGTCACACACTAGGGTTTCATCCACAGACTGAAAAAGGTAGAACCACCTTGTACAGCACAAAGTTGCACAGTAATTTCTCTCTCTTACAAGTCATTGTACCTGTAAAACAATTCTCTTGTGGATGGCAAACTTTGCAATGATGTGAGCAAGTAGTAAATGACCGTGGTACTTGGTGGATGGGTCCTAAAGACAGAAATCAACTGCGTTAGCAAAGAAAGAGTTCTAGTTCTGATGGTTCAAGTCGAATTCTTTGCTTTGGTTTTACGACAATCATTAGGAAATCAATCTACGTAAACAGTAACCTTACCACACATTGTTTAGGCAACAGACAAGGCCAAGCAAATGTCATTAGACGACGCAACTTTATTCCTTGTCGCCTAGACAAAAAATACACAAAAAGACAAAAATAACCTTGTTGGCAAAGAAATAACAACAAAGAATGCTTTACCAAAGGTGCTTACAACCCACGAAACGTTAACGCTAAATCCTCTTTATTGTTTGAATAACAAATTTGTATAAACAGATCATGGGAATGAAGAACTAATACGTTTGTATTAGGGAGAATTTCATTTAAGTGTCGAAAATAATCCAGAATTGCTTTGGTTTTGCTTTACTACGCTTTGTGATGGTTTAAAAACTCGCGCCACCTACTCAACCAATCAGATGTAAAAGCAAAACCAATCACGACTTAGTCACGTGCATTCTCCCGCGCTTGGCGTCGGTGACTGACTGGTCGTTGTAATTTTATTGCTTTGGTTTCGGTTTTCCGTTACTCAAATTGAAAACCGCGTTATCATGGAAAACACGGCAAATGACAAATTAACCGTCTATTCAAGTTACTTGTTAGCAGCATCATGTATGTGCTGAGAGGCATGTTCCACAAGCAGAGCTGAAAACTGCAACAACAGAATCCGCACAGCATCCTGAAATCACAAAAAATTAAACTCGTTACAGTGAAATAAATAACATCCTTGGATCGTGCTCTGTCAACGGGCCGGCGCTTAACTCCGGTTTCTGTAGCATGAAGCGACTGGGAGTATTGCTACTCCCCTGGATGGGATGCTAGTCCAACACAAGTAACGGCACCCTTGGAAGTATTTTGTCAGGTTTCCCTATCAGTTCGCTGGCACCCATTTATACAACATTCCTGTGAGAGTAAAGTGTCCTTGCCAACAAACACATTATGGCATGCAATAACCCCGGCCAGCGCTCAAACCCAAACCACTGTTAAAACCATTACTATAAATTCATGGTAAAGTTGTACTTACAGATGTTCCAAATGGATTATCTGGATCCACGACCTTGCAGACGAACACACTAATGACATTTTCGTTGCTGTCCTGTTCAGGGCTGGGTGGTCCACCTATCAGGGGGTCACCCTCACCACGCTCAAACGACACTTGAAACATGGGGATCAACACATACTGCAAGGCCTGTGGAGGACAGAGCAGACATGTATCAAAACAGAAACTAGTGTAACACCACAAAATACTCAAACATTTGCTTCAGAAGATATTAAGACGATTTCCGCTGGACGTTCGAGCAAAAAGTGCAAAAAGTTAAGTTACCAAAACAATACTCATAGCACGGTAACATTTTGAATACAGTTAAGAAGAAATTATCGATAAATTAGCTCCCAAGCTGACCCCGCGAGATAAGTCATTACATATTTTAATTAAAAGACGCTTCATGTCAGTTCAAAACAAAATGGCGTGCGTTTTTATCATTTTTTACGAGGTTTTGACATTAGTTTTTCTCGAGAATGCTTGAGAATTTAATTGCGGGGTCACTTGGAGAAGTGAATTAAAGTGATATGTTTCCAAATAGTATTCAAATGTTACCGTGCTAGTATGAGTAGTTTTTTAGTAATTAATGTTTGCACTTATTGCTCGTTTGAGCGGAATCCGTCTTAAGCAATCAGGAGGTGGGGGTTGTATTAATGGGGTGGTTGTAAGACAGGAGTTTCATGATGGAATTGACTATGTACAATGGTGATCTCTAGTTTGGGGACATTAAAGACTCCACCCTACAGTTTTTTTGTGGCATGATCTGCTTAAAAGGCTAGTACATAGTACAGAGCACACAACGTAGAAGAAAGAACAGCCAGTAGTCAATGGACGTTTTCAGAGTGCTATAAACTGGCAACTCTAAGAAAACATTCTTTATTAAGGCGAGAAGTGAGATTTAGTGCATGATCATAGATACCTTAGCTTTGAGTTTCTTGTGGAAAATTCGGTTCATGAAACAATTCCACAAATTTGAAGAAGACAGCTCTCTTTTGCTCCACTGAGTAACCTGAAGGGAAAAAGGTTCAAATTAACAATAAAATAACCAATCTTCCAGTCTTAAACTCTGGTTTCCACATTGTTAAAAAGCTAGGAGTATTGCAACTTCTCCAGATGGGATGCTAGTCCATTGCTGGTTTTTCATCAGATTGTCCGCGGTCGAGAGAAACATTGTGAGAGTAAAGTGTCTTGCCCAAGGACACAACATATATGGTACCAGGCCAGGCACAACACCTCTGGAAATTGACCTCGCTTATCCTTGTAAAAACCTACATGAAGAGACTTTATTGGTTTGTTAAACCTTTGCGCTCTAAGCTGTGGATAAATACTGCTTACCTTGGCTACTGTTTCCTCTAAAAATTTCCTCAGGAAATGGAAGTCAGGCACATGACGAATGGTGAACACTCGGAGTAACTGAAACAATAATTCCACTTCAGATGCACGGTGCCTAAAATGAGGAAACAACAAAAGCCAACTAATGTTTCAAAAGAACCAATCATAATGAACTCTATTAAAGAGAATGAGATCTTTCGCAGTTATATATACAGTTTATATATACAGATCTGCGAAGATCTCATTCTCTTTAGTTCTTTCCACCGCAGTTCAAATATATGATGACTTATTTCATATATTATTTGATGACTTTTTTTCATATATTCATCATCACCAATGACTCTATTATTTCTAATGTTTCAAATTAACCAATCATGATGACGCTTTTATTAATTCCATTATATAAAGACATTGGCTTGGCGTTTAATTGCAATTTAGCATGGATATCTAAATAAACGAGGAACCTGCAACTATGGACATGCCTGAGCCTCACAGATGACGTATTTTGCATTCATGTACTTCTCAACTATATCAATGCAATGATTTAAGGAATTTTCAAGTGAGTGGAAACAGTACAATCATGTACTTTTCAAGACTGCGCAAACAATGTTATTGGCTTGATGTAGTTCTCTCCATCCTAAATAAAAATATGATAAACACCATGTCACCAAACTGATGCCAACTTACTTGATATAATTTAGTAAACACTTGGCGAGAAGTTTTGGTTCTCTCCAACGATGAATTGGAGTACCATCCTGAAATAAAACAAATTCAATGTTGAAAATACCACAAAGATTTCCAATAATGCAAAGTATTTCAGATCATATGTGTTTAAATTAAAAAACGTTTTGTCAAAAAAAAAAAAAAAAAAAAAAAAAAAAAAAAAAAAAAAAAAAAAAAGTATTTCGATCAGGCATCACTGTACCTTTCTGAGTCTCCCCTGGAAACCGCTTGACACCCAGATACGTCGCAGATGGCCAATCTAGCATGACAAAAATAAAATATAAAAGAAAAATAAAAATAAAATAAAATAAATAAATTAAAAATTAAAAATAAATAAAAATAAAAAAAAAATAAAATAAAAATAAAAAAAAATAAAAAAAAATGACAAATAAAAACAATACATTTTTACAAAATGTCATATAAGAATCTTTGGTAGATTAAAGAACCATTGTCATCAATTTTAAAATAGAACGACTTCAGGAAGCTAGAAATATCCCTGGATCACGGGAAACCCAACAATAATGGTTTGATTTTGTAAAATAGTTCTCGAAAAATGCTAGAAACCCATTAGGAAGTGTGATGGCTAACAATGGCAAGGATATCGATGGAAATGGATTGCAATATGGACAACTTGAAAATGCGTGGCTTATGTGTAGGAAGCCCAACAATAATGGTTTGATTTTGTAGAACAGTATTCAACAAATGACATGAACCCATTAGGAAGTGAGGATGACTAACGATGGCGAGGATGGAAATGGATTACAATATGAACAAACTTGAACTTGAAAGGTTAGTGTTTGCGAGTGTGGCTCAGATTTCTTAGAAAGTTACACAAATCTTCTTGCAATGTGAACGTTCATAAAGTTTATAAGTTCATAAACTGAAGGATTATTCCAGCATTTATCACTGACAGTTTTCAGCAAATATCTAGTGCTACACTGTATTGTTCTTTTGATACTTGGGCTTCTGTGATGGAAAAACAGTTGAATTGATGTAATCAATTTCACAAAACTACTTCTCACCAAAACAGGGTGCTCTGGAAGCCAGGAATTATTAAACTTCACCAATAACCTGCAGTTATAAAAGATGCACAAAGATCAGGATATGCAAGTTTTGTCAAGTATAAGCAACAAGCAAAGAAAACAAGCATAACAAGGTTAAGCTGGCTAAACCTGATGATCTTGATTCCTTGGTTTTGTAACTCCATCTTTTTCTGAACAGCCGAGACTTGATCTTCTGGAGGCTGGTAACAAGAAAAGATGATTACACCGAGGAAGAATTATATCTAAAAATAATTGTGTTAAAAAAACAATAATTGTGCAGAGAGGTAATTTGTTCTTACAGACATTTTCCTACCCATCAAATTGTCAAATAAACCTTACCTGTGGAATGCTGAATGTACTGTTCACAAGTTTCAGAGAATGCGCCTCTAATGTTTGTCTTAAAGGTTTGGAGGTTTCCTGGCTGAGGATATACTGTGAAACAAAATAAAATTTAAAGGTATTGAGAGAACACACCGAATTTTTAGAACACAGCCATCGGATGCTGGCATGATGGGGTAGATGTAACTGGTGCCCCCACCGGGTATGTACTCCAAAAAAAAACAGATTATAAAGCACTTCTATCTACTCTGCGGTTGGAATATCTCATGGAGTGTTCCTTGTGTGAATGAATCTTATAATGGGAGCAAGAACTTTAAAGAAGCTATGTCACGATATATTAACCAAAGTCATTTTTTGCAATGTAGTAAATTTCCATTCAAACTGAACCTCAAACTAACAGTTTACTGAGGTAGAAAAATCCAGAGAGGCAATAATGCACCAAAATGGAACAAGGATAGCTGAGATTGGGGAAAATTGAGACAGATTACAAACAACGAACTTGAAAAATTGGCCATCGGTGACGTAGCTCGTTTAACATGGTGTTGCATTTACTCACCATTAACAGACGGTTCATTTGAGATCCTGCAAGCTGCAGCAAGAAGTAATCCACTGTTTGAGTCGGATAACGAATCAGGAACTTCAACAATGGTTCTCTCAAGGGACTTCCAATCTGAAACAAATTATTACCAGCAATTAATTACTACAAGTTATAATACTACAAATAGAGTAATGTTTCCCACAATATGCTCAGCAGAATGAGGAATGGATATATTTATCTTTGTATCCCACATTACAATCAGTAGAACGAGGAATATATAAATTAATTTGTTTTGCTCTCTGCATTACAACAGTAGAAATGTTCCCCATCAGTATGATCGGACAACACATTTCTTCAGCCTCTGTCTCGCTAGTGATATGCAGTTCACCAACTGTACGATCCATTAAACCATTGTTTCACGAACTGTGTACATATGTCGTAGTGGTGCAATGCCATTTGATGGTCGTATCAGTTCGAGAGTATTAATGAAAAATTGACATGTACTCCTTACCTCCATGACAAGAGCTTTTTCTGCCTTCAGTACCAAAGTAATGAGATGTTCAATCAGCTTTGATGATGCCGCAGGTATCAAGTAAAACATGTTAATGATTGATGCACAGATTTTCAACTCTTGAGCAAACTGGTAAAGTAAACAAAAAACAACAACAACAGGTTAAACAAGACGTGAGAACCTGCTGAAAGAGTGACAGTAGTGACTAGTCCCTGGTAAAATCAACTACAACATGGTACACTTTAGTGGGTTTGCATGATCTGCCATAGCATGGTAGCCAACTCCAAGTTCACCAAACCCTTGCACAGGGCATACTTAGCTGGTACAGAGATTAGAAGACAGTCAACATTTAAGACTTCATGATAGCAATTTTCTTTCTGACGTTCCATTTGAAGTCACTTACATCTTCAGGGGTGTGGTTAGTTTTTCCCGCAGCCTGCTGCGACTGAGTTGTACCAGCTGTGATCACATCCATCCACTTCCTTAAGTGAGCCTAACAAAGAACAACAAGACGGATAATATGAACTGATAGCTCAGTATATGAATTGAATACAATGTGGGACATGGCACTGCAGGGCTGCAGTGCTGGTCCATCCTGGGGTTTGTGGTCCTAGCCCTCCCCTTTATTGTTCCTGTATCATTTACATCTGAGCAGCAAACTTCAATTTGAATTGTTGCTGAAAACCTACCAAGAGTTGTTCACAAAGTTTTTCATTAAAACTGCCAGGAAAAAGCTCCATCAGATGTGATAACCTCTGTAAGAGAAATGAATCATTCAGAAAATCATAAAATACCTGTACTAAAACAACACAATTGTTCATTAAGAATTCAGCATGTTATTGTCAGTAACTGACCTGGATGAGCTGCAAGTTTAGACTCCTGTAGTCTCCTAACTTGAGTAACAATGGTCTGATACTCATGTGAACCTGCTCCATATCGACTTGACTTCCCGCCATGAACTAAGTGTGGATAAAAATAAAAATATATCAAAAGTGTTACTTCAGATAAGCTTCGATGTGTACTGTCTGCTTGAAGACAACTTGCTTGAAGCTTGCTTGCATCTTAGGCCCACGCCAAACGTGAACAAGAGTTGACAAGAGTCATCTGAATTTTCTCTCGTTTGATGATAGATGATAAGAGTTAAAGAAAAACTCTTGTTCCTTCCTTTGGCCCAGCTTTATTCTCGTTTTGATAATCTCAAAGTAGAGGTAGCCTCTAAAACTTCGTTGATTCATTGGTTTGTTGCTTGATTTAAACAAATAAAAAACCACAAACACATGGATGGATAACAGTACCTTTTTCATGCATTCCTTGGCAGCTTCCTGTATTTCTGTTGTAGGAGAATTCAAAGCCTACGAAGAAAAATTAATATCATTTTTACAGGAAGGAAACAATTCACATACACAGACAAGGCACAAGAAAAAAAGTTAAATTATTTTGAAATAATTTCTCTGAATGTTTGTATTAATATATTAATTATTAATTATTTATTATTAATTATTAATTATTAATTATTAATTATTAATAATTATTAATAATTATTAATAATTATTAATAGCCCTAATTATTAATTATTTAATTAATTATTAATTATTAATTATTTAGTGGTGTGATTTACCTTGTACAATACATTAAATATCTTGTCCTTCACTTGAACAATGTAGTGACAAGCCGTCAGGGCATCTGGAAAGAAATTGAAATTACAAATTAATCACCTTTGGAGTCTTCTTTACTTCTTGCTTTGAAACAAATAAAATTCTGATGCATTTTGCTGGCCATAAAATAACTAGTTATTAACCACGCAGACGGTCCATAAGAAAGAAGATACTTGATGAAGGTTGTGATACTTACTCAGTGCACTTTTCCTGAGAGGAGTTAGAGACTGGACTGTTTTATAGCAAGGTAGTTTGAGAAGCTGTGAATCATCTGCCTCACAAAGGGACAGTAGCTGAAATCAAACAAATGCCACATGTTATCATTAAGAGCAAGAAAACGTCACTTCCATGCTGAAGTCCTAAGCTGCATAGCTGTTGTCTATTCAAACGTTTCAAATCACAACTAGAAGTAGCCTGAGAAAACAGAAGTCGTTTCGCGTCACAACCACTGGGAGCACCAGAATGGTCCGATATTTGTGTTTCCTGATGATTGTGATTTATAGTGTCTGTATGGCTATTGCGCTTCTGAATCTGACTCCGATTCCAACTCCATCGTCAGTGTAAATCAGCCCTAGTGGTTTTGTGAACAATTCACCACAGAACTTGAATTTAGTAGATAATATTATACCTCATGAAAGAACACTTTGTGTTCCATGACTGTCAGGTCCATAGTAAATAAACGTGGATTCAGAGTTGTACAAAATGTGTTACCATCCTGGGAAGAGAAAAACAACATCATGCATTTAACAATATGTTGAAAAATGCTCGGGCCTGTAACTAAATCCTTCTCTCACACTGAATTCTAAAGCTTTAAACAACAAAAACAAATGATTTCCATACCATTAATGCAATCTGTGTATTCACTGGTTGGTGACGAAGCAAATGTTTCTAAAGAGAAAAAAATTCACAATCAATTTAACTTTTTTGCGGGATATGCTTAGTAAATATTACACTGATTTTTACCAATAACAAACCATGTCATCAGATTTTTTTAAGCATGCAACACATACCTTTGGTGGAATCATGTCTTCCAAAATCTACAAAAGATTAAAAAAAAAGTGAAAAAAGTGATTTGCAATGAAAGTTTGTCAATGATAGCATGAAAAGACTGACTGACTCCACATATTCCATTTTTATAACTTACAATGATTCTAAAGGGGACACTTTTAAATGACACAAAGACGCAGGGCTGTCATTAAGGGCCGTAACCTGTAACACCTGTTACGGCTGAGTATGCTTGATGGGACCTTGATGTTACGGGTGAACTTGCCTGTTGTTGGTATAATTCGCTTAAAAAGCAACACATTTGTTATGGGTGTGAAGATCAAAGCAACAGGTGACTCAAAATTAATGACAGCCCTGAAGTGAAAGTTAAATATAACAGAACATGAAACCTGATTACACTTACTGCTTTGTGTGGAAGCATGATGCTGTGAACTGATGATCCATAAATCTTGGCAAGTACAGATACAGAGCATTGAGCCTGGAAATATAAATGCATATCTTGTAACACGTCATTTAGTATACATAATCGTAGTATGACAGAAAGGCTGATTTGACAGTTATGGAAAACTAACTCTTGTTCTAGTGAGTGAACTATAGCCTGAGGCGAGTTTGGTCTCTCCCAGGTACAAGTGATAACAAGGTATCTAAGTGTATTACTGAGGTTGTGTTTATATGCTTATATGTCAGTCAAGGTTATACCTGTTGTCTAATGGTTTGGTTTGGTGAAACAATTTCTCTGACAAGATGTTGTGTCACAGATGGCAGCACCTTTTCTCTCACTGATGCAATATTTGGCTCCTGTAATGAAAATAGCAAGCATTACATTTGGCAAATAGTATGTTTGATGAATTCTACTGTTGCTGTTCAGATCATCATTACAGTCACAAGCAGTGTTTATGTACAATGTACCTCACCAGCCTGTGGCTCATTACACTGCTTAAGAAGAGACTCTAATGTCTGTTTTGCACTGTCAACTGTTCCAGCGGACACCTGAGGATACAAACACATATAAAACAAGTAAGTAACTAATCATCACAGACTATCTCAATCTACAAAATAAGTTAAAGTCTGCGGGTAAAGTATCTATGAGGCCTACAAGAGGTTTTGGTGTATTCTACATCTCCTCAATGTATAGGAAAGTGTCAAACAATGCTCTTTGCTTCAGACATTTTTACTAATGGTGTGGTTCAAACAGGAACTTGAGCCTATTCTATTAGTCAGACTGTCAGAACTGAAAACTTTTCAAGGGATGCTTATAATTACAGACAAATCAAATCCAAAAAGCTGTATGCCACGTGTTAAGACAATCTAAAAGAAATTAAGGAAAAGCCAAGCAATTATTGTTCACCTCATTTGTAAGATCCATCATGACGAAGCACAGAGCATTGATGAAAACTGAGTTGATGTTCAATGACCCACTGAAGTGGCATTCTCCTCATCAGGAAGTTGATAGCAGTGCATCTGAATAAGAAAACAAACCAATAATTTGTACAACACAAAAGAAACAATGAAAATAAATGCGAGGGGGACTCAGCTGCACTGAGTAAAAAATACATCAATGCAGGCAAGAGCTTACCCTCCATTTTTGGCAAACCAAGCTCTCTCATAGCAACATCCACATAGTTTTTCAGACAGGTATTCAAACAGAGGCAACCGTGCAGCCTACACGAAAAGAATTGTGATTAAGTAATCATTAGCAGCTACAAACACTTACAGTACACTTAGTTCTAATCAGTAGGATAGGTTACACCCAAACATATATTTCATGTAGGTGCGTAAATAACTGGCATTTTGTTCAAGGAATAACGATTACCTATCTCAACATCCCTTTACCAAACTAACGACATTGGTCACATTAGCTGGTTGCCTGCAACTAAAGTACATGTACATGGGTATACACCAATTCCTTGAATGTTGACAATTTTCCACAATTTTTCAGTTGAAAAATTATTAACAGGTCACGTTTCCCCTCCTTCAACAAATAGCAAAGTATCATGAGTTACTATTGGTCTGTTTTGTTATTTTGCCACTACTTACCTTATATGGATCTCCTGTGATAGCAGTTGCAGTTTCAATCATTACGGCAACAGCTAATTCACCAACTTTGTAAAATTCTTTGTCCTCCATTGCCATCACTGCTGCTATGGCATCTACCATTGCATGAATGTCGATTCCTCTGCGATTCCTTCATGGTGCAACAGAAAAATCGATCATACACAAAATAAGTCGAATGAATTCACCCAATTTGGCACAACTTTGTCTACAGCTATCACTGTTACCTTGTTTGCGGCTTGATAGGACAAGGCCCAGCCTGCTGGACAACACCCACAATTGTGTAATGCCGCACAATTTTTGAAACAAATGGAACAGCTTCTGACTTCAACTCCTTAATAGTACCAGACACTGGACACAAAGAAAAATGCAAACATTACAGCATTAATCCATAACCAAAACTATAGTGTTTGTTTTGGTTTATAAATAATATGCTTAGCAATGATAGGAAGAGCAGATAAAAGAATTATCACTCTAAGCTTAAGCTCAGATCTCATGTGGCTTAGCAAAGATAGGAAGAGCAGATAAAAGAATTATCACTCTAAGCTTAAGCTCAGATCTCATCTGTGGCTTAGCAAAGATAGGAAGAGCTAACCAAAAAATTATTACATGCTGAGTTCATTTCATGTTGATACATGTAGAGTCTAGAGCAGGAAAGTCAAGAGCTTCTCTTTTGCTTCGCAATGATAGGAAGAGCCAAAAAAGAACTTTTAGTCTCATCCCTTTGAAATTTGTATAGCCACCAAGTGCAACTTGCATTCAATACTTTCTGATTATGGAACAGTTGTTATGAACAGCAACTACTTAGAAGTTAATTAAAGGTACAGCTGACAGGCAGGCATACAAAGGGTTGAAGATAGCCATGATAGGAAAAGCTAAAATAGCCCTTACACAATGCTCCAGTGATGGCTTGTTCAAACACTTTCTTGGAAGGCTCGTCAGCACAAGGAGGGACAGCTGTCTTGTTTACAATGGGAGGGTTTCCTGTCCTGAAGCTGAGAAAAATACAATAAAAAAAAGATGTGGGTCAATACAATCATCCATCAAAATTTGAACCAAAGTTCAGATTTTCCTTTTACTTTGGCTTTATACCTTTTGTGTGTCAGAACGTGGTGAAATATCGATTCAGTGTCTTCCAGAGACATCATGGCAACTAGAAAAGACTACAAGTAACAGAAAAAGTGATTAGTTTCCAAAGAAACTATCATGCTGTGCAAGTAAAGCACTAGTTAATTATCAAATTGAAGTTGATAAAGGTAAAAATAACCTGTTAGCCCTTCACATAGCACTGTTCCTGCATTACCTGCACAACCAGCCAAGCTTGTTTTCTATAAAACACAGTGTGGTCAATTTGCATTGGCGACTGCTGAGGAAGAACTGCCATGTTGGGTGGGAGGGTCTTGAGCACTGTTAGAGCTCTTTCAATCACCTGCAATAGACAACATTAACATCAGTTTTAAAATAAAAAATAAACAATTGAGATCAACTTTTCGTAATACAAAAATGTTAATTTGACTCACGGTAGTGACAGGGAGTGATACAGGATTGGTATTTTCTGGGTAGAATATTGACAGACATGGTCCCTGCGTTTCAGCATTGTTATATTTCAGCTAGAAGAAAGGTCATGAAAATTTTGTTAGAAATACTGAACATTAAAGACAATATAAAATTACTTACAATTATTTAATGTTAAAATTGCATAGGCTGTACTAATGTCAGTATCCAAGTAGTAAGACCCCCTACCAGTTGGCATTCTTAACAAGTTCGCGTTCAGAGTTCTGGGTTAACACCACCAGTCTATAAGTATTATAAAACGCTTTAACCGAAATGAATTATAAGCCATGGTGGTTTATGAGTACATTTCTTATACTGACTGACCTTTTGTGGTTCCTTTAGCATCCTCCTATTACCGCCACCAAACTTGCCCAAAACCCTGAAGGCAACGTGGGCAATACTATCATGTGGATTGCGAAGAGTTTTCCAAAGTGCCTGGAAATGTCAAATGTTAATGATAATTAGATGGTTTGCATAATGTCTAAACCTCTTTTAACATCTCTCTTGTAAAGACCAAAACTTATTTTGAAACAATGAGGAAGAATGTGACAATTTAAAAAACAACTTTGTTGACATACTTGAAACAGTTCTGCCCTGACTGGCTGAATGTGGTCATACAGAAAATCTGGCTGAAGATTGTCCACACACAGCTCCAATGTTCGTAAACCCTGGTGGTATGATAAAAACATCACATGTTTACTATTTGCATATTATAATCTACAAAACTATTAGGATCCATGACCTCTCCGTAATGCATGTAAGTATCTAGTGAAAGTATTGTAGGAGTGACAAATAACCAAAGAAGACGGCTATTTCTGTCAGGAACTTCAAAAATTAATGCATCTATAACTACATGTAAGTTGCCTGCTTGAGCTCAAATATATGATTAATTCCAGCTATTCCAAAATGTGGAAATAAGTTGCTACTTTTAGTGCATCCATGTGAAATTTTTATGGATTTGTAACATCAGCAATTTAATGGTTTTTTGCAGCCTATTCTATTTCTTCTTAGAATACTCAGAATATGTCTCCCTTAAAAATATACCCTTTGCACCACCTCCTAACGATACAAGTCCCCTGTACCTGACTGACAAGTGTCTGGGATCCATTCAGAGCAGACACCAATGGATCCATCAACATCGGTAAATATGGTAACAAAGAGCTGTAAGAGCAAGAAAAACATTGTGTTAGAAAAGGCTCAAACTGGTCCATAAAAAGCTGTTTCTAGGCTAAAACAACATAGGATGCTTGCCAAATGTCTTGGGACACTTCACCATTTCGCCTTCAAATGATAATTTGTGTTCACCTCCCGCTCCCAGCACCAATACAGTGTTGAGTTTTATCCATCCGACATTGTGACAATACTTCAACATTGTTATGGGGGACGGGGCCTCCCTACACTCATTTAGTGCAAGATGACCTCAAGTCAAATGTATTCTCACCCAGTCAGTAAGCAACTATAATTCTGCTTTACCTCAGTCTGACAGGAACTGTAAGGCACAGCTCAACAAACAGGTCTTTCATATATTGACGATGGATTCCACTCTGAAGGTTATTGAGACCTAAATAAAAAATATACAATAAATTATTACAAAATTTTACAGAAAACGTCATTTTTAAAAGCTCCAAGGCTTGCAGAAAGACAATGCATGCGAATCTTTGTAAAAAGAATAACTAACCTTGGAGGAGATTTGGTAAGAGAGGCAAAAACTCTTGATACAACAAATCATGACTTCCTGCAAAAAAATATAGTGTCAATACACTGTACATGTAGAACGTATGCACTCGACGTCACAGCCACTATTAATATTGGTGTATCCTAACAAAATAATTTTAATTAACTTCTTTGTTAGATACACCAGAGTGCATATGCTCTATTATTTATAATTCCATAAACAACTTGCCCATAAAGTTATCCTTAGTGATGAGTTACGTATTCTCACAACATGTAAGTGGGAGTTGGTGGAGCAAGGTACCATCAAACCAATCATCATCATCATCATCATAATCTCCTTGTGCCAGTGGGCACATAAGGCCACACCATCAAATCAGTGAGTGAGTTTATTCCTGAAACCATGTATTATGTTTTCATTTTTATTATGTGGGGTTTTACCTCCTCCAATGGATCTGAAAAGTGCTCTCAACAACAAGAAGTAATTGTACGGCTCCTTAGAGGTGCAGGCAAGCTCCATGGAACGATTCACAATCTCGTGCAAATGAGGCTGAAAACAAACAACATGAAAATGAAAGGTACTGCAATATACGTTATTAGTGTTATTGATTGACTTTCAAGCAGTCATTCCCATTTTCAAAAATTTTAGACCACTAACTGTATTCTGTTATTAGGCCACTGATGCAATCAGAATTTAAGTGATTCATTCAATCTCTGTTTTTTCTCGTCTTTTCATTTCATTCTTACAGTTCAGCGAAATTGTATTTTGTTTGTACTGCTTCAACTGTATTGTACATGCACAGTTACCAACCCACCTTTAACATCTGTTCATTTTCAGAGGCAAAGAGAGAAACTGAACCAAACACAAGCTTGAACAACTTTAGATAAAGGTTGGAACGCTCCATGTTGGCTAAAAAAGGAAAGACACATCAGTGAGAGGATTGATCTTGACAAGGTCACCAGGAGAATTACTACTGAACATTACTACCGGTATGGATATTTTTCCTGACTCACTTCCCATTTCATCCAGTCTGTCTAGCAGGAATCGGACCAGGATTGTAGCAAACGTGGCTGATGTGTTTGGGTTGGCCAGAAATGAGTTGGGGATGATCTGAATAAAGAAAATAATACAATAGTCAAAATTAAAGAATCACTGCAAATTGAATGAGCCGTGATAATCCTCAGCTTGTTGTGATCCCTTGCATAAAGATGTTTTCATTTTCATTATGATCTGCATACTTACCTGCAGAGCATAGTTTGTGTGAATCCTTTCCACCAGATACTGAAAAAAAGTTATAAATCAAAATGATTTAAATATCAGTACTACATAACACAATACAAACACACCTTTATTTCTTCTAAGAACAACTGGTCAGGAATAATTAAGCAGCAAAATAAATTAGTGTCAAGAAATACCTTAATACTCGCAGTGAAGACCTCTTTGAAGGTGGATGTGTTCATCATGGTAAACTAGGTATGAAACAAATAATTTTTTAAAATTGTTTAGGGAAGGCTTTATCCCTTACCCTTACAGTTTCATTTTAAAAGGACAAGATAGTCATCACAAATACTCACAACTCCTGCAAAGTGCTCTAAGATTTCTTTTTCTTCTTTCATTCTCACTTGTTGAGAGCTAAAATAAAAGATAAAATAAAACAAAAAACAAAAACTTTTAAGCTTATAGAATTCTTCTCAACATAAAAAAAAATTTAAATTAAAATATAAAACTTATCAAATAACTTTAAAAAGGCAATTTTACAGAAAGGAGAATTGAGAGGTTAGGTTAACAAGGACTGTCTGGACTGCACCTATTGTTGTACATGCAATGTACTAGTGACAATCAAACTTATTATTTTCCAAATCCTGAAACTGTCAATTTACAACTAAATCAGATATTATTGCAAACTATTAAGGGGGGTCCTTCTTAACTACCACTCTATTTTTAGGAAGACTTCAAACTATCATATCTTTGGATCTCCGACTTCTACATATAAGCTGTTTGGCCATGTTTGTTCAATTGAAAGTCCCTTCAAGATTTTTAAGTCACGACCATATTTGGCAAGTCACGTGACCAGGACAGAAAAACCCCTAAAACTCAAACAAACTTACATTATTTGACATTAGAAACAATGCCAATGATTAAAGAACATTGCAATGCATAAAGCGACGTATGCATTTGTTGAAATTCACATTAATACCAAAGTTATGACGTCATAAAGACGCAAAATTTTACGTTTTCTTTAATAGATTTGATGTTTTAAGCGTAAACAGTAATCCCATACGTACATCTATAAAGGAGGACAGGTTGCCTCTGATCCTCAAAAGAAATTGAAACTTTATCACTTTTCCTTCGAGTTTTAGGGATTTATAATTCTCGTGCGCGGTTTGGGACTGGTACTAGGTACACATGCGCAATGTGCATTTTTTAACACTAGGCATTCATACTAATATCTCTTGCCATGTTAGCACATCGCAACACGCTAAATTTTCAAGCAACAAAATAATGTCCTTCACAATTAGTCTGAATCCGGTAGTTAAGGAGGACCCCCCTTAAGACTGGAATGTTTTCTTGAGCATACATACCTTGGTGGCCTGAGGTAATACTGTCCAGTGTTAGGACTCACAGACACTTGGTAAATATCCAGGGCCTGTAGGGCTGAATTAAAGAGTTTATGTCAACACACTAAGAGAGCACACTTATAGGATTGACTGCTTACCAATGACCAGTTAAAGGACACTGTCCTGATTTTAGCATGATTTGGGGAAGCTCAGAAACATATCTAGATCATAGGAAGTTGAACAATAATGGTTTAATTCTGTAGAATAGCACTCGACAAATGACAGGAAACCATTAGGAAGCGAGGACGACTAACGATGGCGAGGATGGAAATGGATTTGCAATATGGATTTTTGAAAAAATGTCAGGATATCAGTTTTTCAAAGTTTCAAATTTGGCTCGGAAATCTTTGAAATTTTGCAAAAATTTTGTTGCAGTATGGAATTTCTTGAAGAAATTGCTTTTTATCATTTAGTTAGAGTTTATTAAGTTCTTATTTCATAGATTTAGGGACCATTTTGTGCATTTATAACAGTTTTGAGCAAATACGCCGGGACAGTCAGAGTGTCCCTTTTAACATTACTATAAAAAATTATCAATACTTATTCAATCACCCAAAAAAAACTCAAGCAAGGGAATGCTCTACTACACACTGTGCTGAAAACTAAATCAGAGGGTCAATGAAAATTTCCTACAACAGTCATACTGAATGTCACAAACCAAACAAAATGTTTACCATATTTCAAGAGCCTTGTGAACAAGTGTGTCTCCCATGGAAGGAATGTTTTATTGGCCTGAGCAGAGGCAGGAGCATTGATATCACCAGCGTCTGCAAAGGAAAGAAATCACTGTGATCTAACGAAACAACACAGCTTTTAGTCAGAATTTGAAAAGTGGGCATCCTGGAGGCATGTCCCCCCCCCCCCCCCCCCCCCATAAACCTGTGAACGCTTTGATGCATTTGCATCATTTTCTCCCAGGATTGGGCATCGACAGGACACTCAGACACCCATCTGGCTAAAAGCTTGCTGTATAATGTATCCTACTAGCACTGCCTCCTGAATCTGGTACAAGCAATGGTTTTCTATTCAATAATGTTAGGACATAACCAGTACACATCTTGACAACAATCACAGCATATTTCACCTAGTTATTCTGCTTGTTTTGGTTTGCAACCATTGTCTCAGGAGACAGAGAGATGCCTACTACTAAATGGTTTGCATTATATCAATGTTCGTAGGTTTACATGTACATGCCTTTCAAAAAAACCAGTGGATGGAACATTGCTCATCTTCAAAAGTCAGATTAGTTTCCTTTAGCAGGGTATTTCTCTTACATTTTACAAACAATTACATTTTACAAACAATTAAGTGATGTATTTTTTTTACTGACAACAAAGTCAATGGCCGTTTTTCACACTAGAGACGGGAAACTTGTCTGAGACGGGTTATTCGTCTCAGACGAGTTTCCTGTCCTAGCATGAAAACGGGACGGTTATAATTTTAGACGGGTAACTCGTCTGATTTTACCCGTCTACTTTTCCATCGCTTTAGACGGATTTCTAAGACGAGTTTCCCTCTGTGACGGATAACTCGTCTTAGAAATAAGGAAAGGTAACCGCGCCTCCCGCTTCAAAGTGAAATTGACAAGTAGTTAGACTCGTCTCTAATTCACAACTAGGACGAGAAACCCGTCAGATGAGTTTTCGGTCAAGACGAGTTTCCCGTCTCTAGTGTGAAAACGGTCAATGCTAAGATCATCATCATATTAAAAAAAATTGTACTAAATGTAATCAACAGACAGAGCATGACTTACTTCCTATTACTTTGCATGATCCAGCACCCCATGTGATGGTCTTCACTCCACACACAAGTGTCTTTACCATGCTGCGGCAATCAGGCACAGAGAAGGTGGTTGTGGGACTGGGACCTACTAAAATTAACAATGTACAACCAACAGACCTTTAGAATTAAGTTGAGAATCGTCACAATTTTATGAATTTGATAGTGACATTATTTAGACCAAGGTGGTCATGTAAATTAAGTTCTTCCAAGTTTGCTTTGATGATAAAAAAAAAAAAAAAAGTGTAGTTTACCTGGTGACGAAGCTGCTGGTGGTTTCTAGGAAAAGAAAAGAAAAAAATTATTATTGAGAAAGACATTATTCAATCAGTGATATAAGCTACTCGGTAAAATAATTCCAAGTTCTTTCAACAGGAGTCGAACCTATGACCTTCCGCACACGGTTGCACACTCTAACCAATGAGCTACAGGAGACTCGTGGGAGATTAGGCAATAACTACAATAGCAGACATGTTAGTTGGAACAGTTTTGGTCTCCTTTGCCTCTCTCAATGTTGGTTTGCAAGATTGGATGACAAAATAGCAATAAACAACATTGGGAGGGGAGAAGGGACAGCGGGAACAAAAAATATCACCATTATATAAATGTCCCATCTAATCCTGTCTCAGATTGTGGGTTCAATAATTTTATTATTATTGATTTTACCAATAAATATTTAACAAATTGAAGACATTTTTTCACGGTCTACACTCTTATAGACCATAAAATGTACAATACTCAAGTGGAACCTTGAGCCACAGGTGAGTGGTTTCACTGCCAAGAAACGCACACACGACAGAGCGAAATAATACGCAATCACTTCATTTTCGTGGTCTATACTCTTATTAACACTCTTAACCAATGAGCATGCAAGAAATTTGACAGTTACTGAAAAAATGTTTTTTTTCAGAAACTGAGCAAATGTTCATTAACCTTGACAGTCTCTTGTTCCTGTTTCTCTGAGGACTGTGTATCTCCAGTTGAAGCAGCACTGGAAGTACTGGAAGTATTGGAGGCTGACGGCGCAGCGGCACTAGACACCGAGCTACGATCAGCAGCTGTGCTGGTTGTCGCAGATGACATGGATGAACTGGAAGTGGATTGTTGCGAAGACTGCTGCTGCGCTTGAACCTCGCTCATCTGTGGGCTGAGAAAGTTGCAATGACAAGGTAAATATCAAATTCCAAATATTCTACATTGTAAGTTGCATGTACTAATAAATTGTTCACAGTTGTAACCTCTACTGCCTCTTATAATTCACAGCAACTGTTGCAAAAAACTAATTGAGAGTAATAAAGAGCCAGTTACAATGACATGGGAACTTGAGGCGCTTGGCCTAAAACTGGTTAGTGCATTCATGGTTTGCAAGTGACGTCATCACTGCCATGGATGTTGGTGGTGATTGTTCCACTAACATGCATGGCCACGTCTTTGTCATCTGAATCTCTAGGGATCGGTTGCAAACCAGCAATTGAGCAGTCTGGGTTTGCGCGCTTGCCGGGACAAGACACTTCACTATCACAATGCCTCTATCCACCAGGCCCCAGTTGTTCAAAGGGTGGATAACGCTATCCACTGGATAAATCACTATCCAGTGGATAAGTATTAACAAAACAAACTACACTATCCACTGGATAGTGAATTATCCAGTGGATAGCGTTATCCACCCTTTGAACAACTGGGCCCAGGAGTACAAATGGGTTATCCAACAAACTATTAGGGCAACCTGACAAAACTAATCACATATTAATTTTGTTGATATTATCGGCATTATAATCAAGGTACTGTGTACCATCTGCTGAAGATCGCTGGGACATGGTGCTTTGCAATGGACTGAAACTTCCTCACAAACACCTCAAGCATCCTCATAAGAATTTCCCGTCCCTGAAAAGAAAGCAGTGATGTTAATCACCAATGTCACAAGACAAATAATCAAATGTACAATGTACTTACAGTTCCCTGTTCGTCACTCTTCTGTCTAATACACTCCACAAGATTTAAAAGAAGCTATGGAAAATGATCAAAGAAGAATGGTAAGTCACACTATGCTACAAGAAGGATGGAAAAACTTCCAGGCTCCTTTCTGACCATCAAAGCGTATTGTACAAATAACTATCCTTATGCATGAGGTGAAGGTCAAATAAGGGGGGAACGTGAATTTGGCCGCCTTCTCGCCTTATTCAAGAAAGAAAAGGCCCATCTTCATCCCCCTCCCTCTTCTCAAGCAAGAAAAGACCCATTTTCAACAACAGGGGGGGCACCCCTAGATCCACCACTGGTTACAGGGTTGGAAAAATCAGAACCTCACTAGTAGAAGGACAGTGTGGGACATTTCACTCACCTTACATGACATGGTTTGTATACTGACAGGAAGTGAGTCATCGTGTACATTCTTAGAGAACATGTGTACCGCTAGTGACAGGTGGGGAAGAGGAAGGTGCGTGCGCACATGGTGGACCAGATCAGCTAGAGTACTATAAGCCAGGGGACGGAGGGACTCTTTGGTTGTCCAACCTTTGCCGATCAAAACTTCTTCATCAAACAACTGGTCAATGTGGGGTACAAATCCTGTGGAACAAAATTTATAATATTGAACAACCAGTCAAAATTTGATACAAGCGTGGATAAAACTAGTCTTCAATTTACAAACTCCAAAACTAACAGACCCTGTTACTTTTGTGTGGGGGACAGGGGGAAACCCAGGGTGGGAACCCGGAAGAAAAGGGGGTGGGAAGTCTACGGGAGGCGGGAAAAGACAGGACAGGAACAGGAAATTCCCAAGGTGGCGGGAACCAGAAGAAAAAGGAAATGTTTTTGCAACATTGTGTAATATTTTGAAATAGTAAAAAGCGCAGAGGCGGAACAACAACTGAAGTGGCGGGAACTGGGAGCACAAGGCACGGGAAGTGGGAAGTTCAGACCCCCTGCCCCCCCCCCTGTCCCCCCCCCCCCCCACCACCACACACACACACTTTTGGAATTCTACAATATTCGCCAACAAAATCATCTACTCACTGTTTCTAAGATCTGTGGCCAGAATGTGTCTAGCAGCGATCAACAACTCTTTTCTGAGATGCGCCACCTCCTGTGGACAGTACCGCAGCAGACCCAACATTCCTCCGACCATGTTCTGTGAGTATGTGTTGACCATGTCTTGGTAAATCCTTATGATGTACGCTAGGAATGACAGGGTCTTGATCTGTGCTGCCACAAAGTCAACATACACCTCTTTGTTGAAAGTTGGAGATTTTCTGAAAAAATGTAAACATTTGGCATAAGATCTCTTCAAATACTTTTATTACATGTATGGCAAAATTTCACCTAGATGTGGTGGTGGTGGTTGGGAGGGGGGTCTATGTGGTTAGATGAACCACTCAATACTATAGGGCCTGGTTGTTCTAAGGGTGGATGACGCTATCCACCAGGTAGATCACTATCCAGTCAGTGGAGAAGTGTTCAACAAAATAAACCATGCTATCCAGTGGATAGTCACTGTGATTAAATGGTTTAAGCCATCCAGGAGAATCAGTATCATGTCTTGTGTGATCATCCCATTGAGAGACAGTACAGTACATGTAATCTTGAGAAAGATTGCTATCAATAATATTATTGATGACTGACATTTCAACAACTGGGGTGATGGTCATTTTGACTCATGAAACTAATAATAATAATAATTTATTGGTTATTATTATTGGAAATGTTTTTTTTATTGGTTTATTACCTTGCTGTCAGAGAAGGTTGCAGAATAATGGTATTCATGATCAAAGGAATGAAGTCTGCTACAACACTGTGGACATTCTGCTTGTATAACTGCACAAAGAAAACCATAAATTAAGGAGAATTATAAAAGAAACAGCAGAACACGAATGTGTTAATATTAATTAATTAATTTTGATTATTTATTTATTTTTTTTTTATTCCATATTACTGTAACTGCATACTTTTTAATCCTACTTTTGTATTTCTAAAATTATTTTCATATCTATATATAATATCCCTATTTTAACTTTAAAAATGTAAATTTTAACAGGGAAGAGCCACCTCGTGGATCTGTTAATAAATCATTATTATTATTATTATTATTATTATGTTGCCATTTGACTACAACTACTGGAATCCTTCAGTTTTTCTTTTTCTCGTGATAATTAAATTATTTACACCCTGCTGAGATTTCAAAATTTAAATAAGAAAGGAAAAACGAAATGAATTCTGGTAGTTGTAGTCAATGACGACATTGTGCAAGTGTGCTATTCTTCCAAATGTTTGTTTTACCTGATACATTAGCACAACAATGATTGGTAACTCGGCCAAAACTTTGAGCGAGTTCACTGCCTTGGGATTGTCGTCTGAGGAAAGAAACACAAACATTAAATTAAATTCTCTTTTACTGATTGTATAAAACTATATAATTCTTTTTCTGCAAGTTTATGGACCTCTTGTCATTGTTAGTTTTAAAAATTTAGTGATACATGTATATGTTAGTTGATGATTTTTCTATAGGTACAAGTTACCTGTTGGCCACTCTTTCCACCTCCGACGTCCCCTGTGTTCAGGGGGGAGGTAGTAGATACGGCACCAATACTTAATATTCCAGGAGTGGTAGTGGTGGGTGTGGTTGTGGCATTGCTTTCAGGCGGTAAAAACCCAGTGGCTGATATTGGCACTACATCAAAGAATTGTTTCTGGAACAAGAGAACAATCAAAATAAAACAATAAATTAATATCCAATTCGCCACTTTAGAAACAAGAAGCAACCTGGTACGAGTCTCATCTTGCAGTTGCTTGTGAGACCGTTACTGGGTATAAAAATGGCAGCAAGCTAGGAAATGCATCACCAGTAACGGTCCCACAAGCGACTGCAAGATGCGACTCACAAAATGTTTGTGTTAGTACACAAATTATTCCAATCAAAGAGTCAAAACTAAACAGTCTTAAAGATATATTAATTACTATATCTACAGTACACATTAATCATACCACATTTGTTGGCAGGTCTTTGTAAATTGTCTTCACAAACTGCAAAAAGTGCTGTATCTGTAATTTAAAAAAATATATATATTATTTAATTATTAATCTAACAACTGAACATGACTGTATAGTTTCCAATAACGCCTATTCTTAGACTACATAAAATACACCATCACAGTATAATATTGTGTCATGTTAGTTCTGAGAGAACCGGCTCTACATGGTGGACCACTAACACTAGTTGATGAATTTCTTTATTCTCATAATTGGCTAGTATCTACTTGACAATGTATATTGAATGAGAATTTAGCTGTTGATTACTTGCCTCAGACTGTAAGGGTGGTCTGAACTGCTTGTGAAGCTCAATAATGATCCTTAAACACACCAACACATTCTCCTCGTTTTCAATCTGTGCAAGTTAAAACATTGTATTTAATAAAAGTAAAACAGAATAAGCTGGCATGAGTATCAAACCTTTCTCTACTTACCTCAAGTAGATGAAACATCAAAGAAAGTATGGCCTACAAAAGAAATGTGAAAACTGGATCAGTTAGATGTATAAAAAACAACTTTATATAAGATATATACTAATTACTAATAAAAATTATTCTTAAATAAATAGAAATATTATAATAATTATTATTCCATGTATAATGACTATGTATAATGACTGCCAATAAACTGGTCAGTGGCCTGGCCTAACAAATTAATGGAAAACTTCTGACAATTTGGTGAGGCCCATATCTATTGCAAATGATCTCCAATACCTCATTTACACCTTGCAAACTTATCTTGAACCCTGTAGACTACCATTAATTTTGATATATGATGTTACAACAGTACAATTCACAGTACCTGGAAATGAGGCCTGAGATGTTCATTGGTTGGTATGCGATGTAGAATCTCAAGCAAGAGTTTTCTGAGTTGCTGTAGCAAGAATGAAAATAAGATACAAGTATTAAGCAAATTTTTGAAATTTGTGTTAATTTCAAGGAGTGCTTATTTCAAAGTTCTGATAATTTGGTGTTATACATGACAACATCTCCTAGATGACGATTTTCTTTATTTATATGTACACTATAATATTACATTTTATTGCAGTATTGCAGATTAATACCTGTGCTGGAACTTCAGCGACAAACTGTGGCTCACCTACAAATGTAGAAAAAGAAAGAAAAGAAAAAATGAGACATTCATAACATTTTTCATTTCACCAAATTACATGCACTGTATGAACATTTAAATTGTAAAGTTTTGTTTTTAAAATCAAACCAATTCTTACCATCTTTAAGATACTGTATAAATCTTGGTATCGAGTGTTCCAGAAATGCTGAATAACTTGAGGACTGTACTATACTCTATAAAAAACAAAATACAAACAGTTTTGGACACCTGAAGGAAGTGGAACTTAGGTTGCTTGGTATGTACATTGTAAAGAAGCATAAAAGTCATTAACGGCATAGCCGAGGTGGACTCTAGTTTCTTGAGTGTTTAGCCAACCTTCCTGCCTTCCTGCAAGCGAAGCGCATCAAAAACGTGATGCTACATACACTGTACATGTAACCATGGCAACTGTTTAACTATCAAAGTTCTTACATAGATAACATTTTTTCAGGACAAAAATGCTATTTTCATCTTGAAAATAAAATAATAAAAATTCAAACCTCAAAGTTTTCACTGATTTCCTGTGCAGCTTTCAGCTTTTTGTCTTCAGCTTTAGAAATAAAGTAAATAATGAAGTTAACAAATATACCTGTTATCTTTGAAGGTGTTTTACAAAAGGCAAACATGGAGGAAAATCCCTCTCCTGGCTATGACGATAACCGAATCGGACTACAACTGTAGATGACCTGATCTGTATACAATGTATTTGCAGATACAGTGGAATTCCGTTTCTCAAGCCTCCAAGAGAAATTGGTTCAAGAAATCGGGAGTTCAAAATATCGGGGGTAAAATTACAATGGTTAAAACACATCCAAGGAAAACGACTTTTGGTTTGAGTTATTGCCAGGGTGTTTGAGAAATTGAGGGTTCGAGAAATTGTGGAACCTCCATTAAGGGAACACCCTCACGACAAGGAGAAGTGTCCCCTTAACAGAGGTGTCCCTTTAATAGAGGTTATAGATCACAAAAACTTTGACGGGACAAAAGTTTGTGTCCCCTTAAATGAGGTGTCCCAAAGTAGAGGCTCCACTTTAACTGTTTCTGTAACTGTTTCACTATATGTAAATCATTACAAGTGAAGATGCAACTACATGTATCATCCACCTGGACCAAATGAGAGAATTTGAGCAGGTTCAAATTTGACGAGAACACAAGAGAGTCAACGATAGTCTCCAAGAGCGCATGAGGGTTTCAAGCCAAACTAGAGCGAGTTTGAACTCTTGTCAACTCTCATTCTTGTTTGGTCCAGGCTTTAGATAGTCTCCTTCGCCAGCCATTATTTAGGTTGTCACGCAACGCTCTCCTCCTCCACTAATGGCAACTTAAAACTGAACTGTATTCTTTTTATTTTGTTTTGACCGCGACACCTATTGGCAAAAACGTGACTGTTACGGTTTGCCGAAAAGCTGCTAGATCGCTTCAATGTTGAATGTTGCGTGACGAGCCAAATAATGGCTGCAAAGGAGATTAAGCTTTAGACTGCTGTCAAGAGTTAGTGTACTGCACTTACTCATGGAGGCCTCTGTTAAAATGTTTGTATATGTGGTAAACATCTTGATGATATTTGTTGGCCCAGCCTCCGGGAGCGGAGACGTAACAGAAGCAGGACTTGCTGCAGCAGCAGCAGCCAGGGCTGCAGCCATCCTGCACACTGTTGAGACAAAAATGACGTGTTTGCTCATTTTTCTGGTGATTTGATATTGAATAATTTCCTGTTTCCTCATCCTTAAATAAATTGATAATGTCTACTACTTATTTATAAACAGAAAAGGCAATGTTGTGCAAATCCTGAGTTATTGAACTTAAG
This sequence comes from Desmophyllum pertusum, assembly GCA_029204205.1. Lineage (NCBI taxonomy): Eukaryota > Metazoa > Cnidaria > Anthozoa > Scleractinia > Caryophylliidae > Desmophyllum > Desmophyllum pertusum. The sequence goes on along the minus strand of MU827334.1, from coordinate 317,397 downwards.
AACTTAAACTACATGTAAGCTTAATTGATTTCATTTCAACTAAAACGATCTGTGCAGTGCTGACTTTTAATTTACCTCGATTAGTTGTAAGTAAAAGAAACTAAAGTTCTAAAAGCTTTGGGATTCTAAAAAGTAACTAAGTTAGATTACATCTTATTGAACTCGATCGAACTAACAAATCTAAGAACTGTGCGGTTCTTTTCCATTTGGAATGGGTACATGTACATTTCACTCAGCAAATTATTAGTTCAAACAACGCTGTATAAAGGGGGATGCGTACGGGTAAAAGTCAAATTTCGATGACAAACACTTCAAAATGCCACTATGCCAACTTCGCACTGAGAAAAAAAACAATTAATGAAAGTGAAAATAAACAGTTATTTACCTCAGTTGAAGCTAACTGGTCAAATAATGCAGGCTTTTACCCGAGAGATTGTGAGCTCCATCTTTGTTCCCGCTCTAACTTTCAGTGCACCTTACATGAAGTGATTAGTGTACCGAGACCTTCAAATTTGATGGTCTGTCAGTGCGCTTGCTCCACAAAACAGCGCTGCTGACGTATTGTTCGCGGGCGTTCACACACGTGAAGAACCAAACATTTCGAGTGCAAGCAACTTTTTCTTAGTGAAATTTCGCCATTTTTCTGAGAAACATGGCAAAGAATAAGAGGAAAAGAAAACTCAAGGAACAGGACTTTCAGAAGGTGAAGCTGAGAATCGGAAAGAAGCTACAACCGGCTCAGAATGCGACAGACACCTCGTTCAAATCGAGATCGATTTTCATCCCGAGTCAGCTTCAGCAGAAACTTGACAGTGAACCTACAAATCAAAGAAATCAATCATTGAAGGTAACATGGTTTAGTGTATTAAAGCTATCTATCATTTCCTTGATAATTATTCAACGAAACCGTCATTGAGCTCAGTAGCCTCGATTAATTCGGGGGGTGGGGGAGTGCTGGTGGGAGGGGTATGTTCAACCTCGTTCCCAGGGTCTCTCATCTCGACTACCCAAATGCAATCAGAAGCAGAATAATAAATATCCTTAACTTCTGATTGGATAGTACACGTGCACGAAAGAATGTGAATTCATTAAAAGTGGTCACACTTTGGGTGCCTTGCTGTAATAAAAGCGTCAGTTACAGCTTAATGAACATGCCCTTTTTCAATTTCAAAATTAATACCAGAAAAATAAATGCCCTGTCACAATAATTAAACATCTCCCTTGAATAAAATAATGCCCTCCTCCAAATACTGGGTTTGTAATAAACATCCCAGGTAAAATATGGTCACAGTACATGTATGTACATACCACTTTCATCAACATTGTAGGATAATATATTCCATCTGACCAGAATGCTCTGCTTATCCAAAGTATACACCTATTCTTTCAGTTATTTTGTGAGTGCCTGACATATTCTACATGTATATTCCATCCACCTTGCAGGATTTACTTTCACAAGTTGGTCATTACAGTGTGACGACAAGACAAGAAGCACTAGTTGGTCTCAAAGACCTCTTTCAACGCCATGAGTATCTCTTGCAAGAAAATCTAGGAATCGTAATCAAACGAGTTGCTGAGAAAATGACAGACAGTGACCCATCAGTTCGGCAATCCCTACTTCTGTTGCTTTGTTTTGTATTTCCACTGGTTCCACAAGAAAGAATGGCACCATTTTCTCCGCTGGTTACAGCTCATTTGAGTTGTGCCATGACACACATTTATGACGATATTCAGCACGACTCACTTGGTTTTCTAGAACTGTGTCTTCGGTACTTTCCTGATTTAATGGTGACAAGTTCTTCGCAGTTGATTCAAAACTTTGTGGGTATGATTTCACATCAGACCACTTCAGGTACAAAGATGTCAAAAGGATTGCAACATAAAGCAGGGAAAGGACTTTCTGTGAATCCAAAGGGAAAACTTTCTTCTCTTAGGTCACGTTTAAAAGTCCTTCAGCAATTATTAGCATTTTTGAAAGCTTTGGAATCTTCCACAAATTCTTTTCAAGGGAGAAACCCTTTCTCATCAAGAAACCATGTTGATTTGTCAAGCAAGAAACCCGTCTTTCATTTGAGAAGCATCTACCAACACAAGTTCAGGTTCTGCAGCATTCAGTTGAAGAACCAATCTTACTACCCTTCACCTTGGACAACTCTTCAATGTTTGGTGTGCCATCAACAAACACAGAAGTAAATCCAATATTCTTACTGATGGACAGCAAGCAAAAGATTTCATGCAAACAATTGTACCATTATTGCTGGAATGCTGGATTGAGTGTGACCCTGCCCAAATGACGACGGGTCTACCAGGCAGTGTGATGTCATCGTCATCCATTGACGTCATGTTAGCCATAACAGAAATTCTCAAAGTGATCTTCAAAGCAACTCAGAGAAATCCAACAAAGAATCCCAATGTCTTCCAACAGAGTGGAAACTGCTTGAAAGATGCTTATTTTAAGGACCTCAATCAACATTTTATGAGTTTCTTTCCATTCATGGCAAGTCACACTCCATCAATTAAAGGGAAAAGAAAGCTTGGAAAATCATCTCAACAAGCTGTGGGGGAGAAAACCGGTACTGCTGTGTTAGCTCTAAACCTCGCAATTTGTGAAATCATGTTGCAGTTTGTAGGAAACAGTGTTGCTTCACAGAAGAATTACCATACTTCAGTACAGAAGCTTGAAGAGTTTGTTATTGGATCTCTGGAGTTGAAGGCCAAAGGAGGAGCTCAACAGCTTCAGACAGAACATGTGGAAAGTTTAGTCATGTTTGCTCATCAGATTCTTCTTTATCATTGCTCCCATGTAAAACAAGGTAAAAATTAATTTGTAAACTGTATGCACATGCATAAGACCACAATGTAGTGTGGTAACCCGGTATGTTAGAATCAGCCTGTTCAAAGCAGCAAATGGGGTCAGCTTAGCTGGACACCGGACCCACAGAAGTGCTTGAAGATAAGAGTGCATGCAATCCTGTGGGAGAAGAGAGTGTTTGGGGGAAAATGCAGGAGTCTTAGTCTTCTATTTAACAAATAGACTCCATTTTGCCATTGTCAGTTCAGTTGTACAGATAGATGTAAAGATGATGTCAAAATGTTCTTAGAACAAAAAAGTGCCCACTAGATCATATGCACTAGTCACACCACTCAATGACATCATCTTATGCATTTTTATGTTCATTTTTATGTTTACCTTCCAACCATAATAATAGTGCTCTGTATAATTGAGATTGTCATTTGTCATGTTGAATGTTCTTTGTTTTACACATTCAAGATTCTGATGTGACAAGGGAACTGCTTGATGCAGCTTACGACTTGTACCAGTCAAGCCGCATCATGTCTGGGACTAAGAGGACGTTGATGATGTTTTTCAGTAACCTTGTTTTCCCTGAGAACCCAGACGTATCACAGTGAGTTTCCCAGTTTGTGTGATTTACTTTGTATACTAACACCTTTAGGTTTCTGTACTGCACCTCCCACTTTCTAAAGTTTCTTAACTCCTCTCTAGAAAAGAAGCTTCCTAAAATGTTCCTCTTCATTTGATGAACATTCTTATTCTAGTCATGCATGAAGCAATTTATATTCTTTCACAACAGGCATAAAGAGGTGCATGGATTTATTGAGAAATGGCTGCAAGGACTGCCAAGTCTGTTGGTGCAATTGAAGGATGCCAGCCCTGGCATGACAGAACTTGTTCTTAGAGTCATGAAAAAGGCAATGGTGCAACATGTCCTACAACCAGACGACAACTGTTTGGCTCACCTGGCCTTGTTCTTTTGTAAGTGTTCTGACAAGCCAGGATCTGTGGATTATGCAAACCAACTATACATCCAGTTGGAGTCATGTTATGATCCACACTTTATTTATACTAATTACTGAATAAAATCTATATTAACTACATTAGTTTCTTTTTTCCAGCCAAGGATAATGGCCCATTTGTAAACCTGAATGAAGCCATTCAGAGATCAGCAGTAGAGATGTTATTTCAGCTGCCATCACTTGACGACAGATTATTACAAATCATTGTGTCCTGCTGTCATCATGGTCCAGTGGGTGTATCTGTGATTCAATACATTCTCCAAGTCCTGCATTACAGGTTTGTACAGTTACGGTAGGTTAGTATTCATTCCAGCCAACCTGGTTTCTGATTTGGTTAATCTAGATTGTTTGCATCGCCATGGTAACATAAAATTGACCTGAATCTGGGTTTGAATGCTTGTTTCATTTTGTGAACTTGGATAGATCTATGTGTAGGTCAGTACATACAATGTAGTTCACTAAATGGAACAAAGCATCTGAAGCCAGACTCTGTACAATCCGCCTCCTTAATATGTGGGTTGCTCCAATAATTGCAATCTAAGATTACTTTGTCCATAAATGGAATGGATTGTCATGATGAGCCAAATTTATTCCACTTGTTAGTTAACATGTACATGTGTGGCATTTTCTGTTTAGGTCTCCATGTTACCAAGGATTTGTGTCCCACCCTGCGGCTTTTTCTCTTGAAAACATACACGAGTGCTCTTTTCAGTGTAGCCATAGGTAAGTAACAAGTCGCTCTATCATTTTCTTTGTGTTCTTAACTTTTTGGATGTATAGTATGGGCACATAACTGGTCAGGATCCAGCCTCTCTTCTACTCAAGAGTAGAAGGCGGAGATGGTTTGGCCGTGTGCGCCGAATGAGCTCATCCAGATTCCCTAAAGCACTACTTGGGTGGCGCCCAGAGGACATCGGGGGAAAGTGCCAGAGAAGCAGATGCAGCACTAGATGGCGTGATGCCATTTCACACGACCTAGCTGTGGCAGGTATCGATGAGGAGGAGGTGGAAACCTTAGCAGCGGACAGATCAGATGGAGGAGTGCGCTTGCACTATTGGCATCATGATGCCATAGATGTTAAGGAGGAGGCGGTATGGGCATAGCTGGGAAAATTTTATGGGCAAACCAACATGTAACTGTACTTTTGTTTTTTTATTTATTTTGCATACCTCTGCAGGGTTCTCCAAAAACAAGTTGAATGAGTACCAGGGTGTGACGAATGACACTCACAAGCTCACTGAGTTCATGTAAGAAGATTTCAAGTGTTAATCTTGGAACTTTTTAAAGAAATCTGAACATGGATTCTTTACTGGACAGTTACTAACAACACTTGATATTTTCCTCCTTACTTTCTCTAGAGATTGCAGCTTTTGTATCATGGAAGAGATCATACAGGTAAAAAAATTATAACAGTTTGTATTTCAGTGGTGAATGAGGCCACAATCTGAAATCAGGGGTTATTGTTGCTCTCTGCCTTTTTAGCCATTGTCACTTTTCAATTTATCCTCACTGTAAGAGCCTCATTTAAAATGTATGTTAACATTGTACAACTATGGTGAATAGTGCATTTGAATTTTTATCTTATGTTCATTGTTAGCCTGAACAGAGTGGAGGTCAATCATCCAAGACACAAGAGGGAGATGCAGTTAAACTGTGGCAGAATCATCAGATGAAATTACAGGTATTGAGTATGAGTATATGTGACCCTCCATACGAAAACATGTCTTTTCAAAACATTACAATTTGAGTGAAACTGGGCTTTCAAAATGGTTTCCAAAGGCTTTTCGAAAGGTTTCCAAAGAGTTTCGAGTTCTAGACAGTATGAGTAATGTTTTGACATGATGATAAATCCGCAAACTGTGTTTTTGTACATTTTTTGTTGTTAGGCGGTCTGCCAGTGCTTCAGACAATGCCATCAGTCCGACCTTCTGTTTCAGTATATGGGTTTAGAGTTGGAAACATTTCTGGTAAGATTCCCAGTTTTATTCATCAGTATTCATTTGTGGAATATATACCTTACTGAGCCCATGGTTTTCGTCAGTTGCTAAGCAACATGACATATCCTTTTGGCGCCTTTAAGCTTCTGACGTACTCGCAAGTGCTTCTGCCACTTTTTGATTGGTGAATAATCATCAGAAACTCTTAACGAAATTCTACGAAAATTAAACGAAAAGGGCAGTTCTTCGCCAACTATTTAAATCAAAATTTGTTTGCATTATTGTTAACTGAAGGATTCATTTAACTACGTTTTTCCTCAGAATGACTTCAAAGTTCTTCCTGTGACTACAGTACACAGCCTTTTATGTGTGGTCAAATGGTAAGTATTCTGAAATAAATTTTAATTACCATCAATGATGCTTCAACGTGCTTCTAGTGTCTTCCTGTCTTCGCACGCATTGCGGGCCTATTGACACTAGATAATAATTTATCTAGCGTCTTTGCACGCATTGCGGGGGGGGGGGGGGGGGACAAGAACACGAGGCAGGGACCAAACGGGAAACCTTTGTGAAAAGAAGCCTGAATGATGGATAAACTCAGTTATATAAGAGAAAGGAAACCCCTGGGGCTCAGGAATGGAAACCCCTGGGGGCTCAGGAATGGAAACCCCTGGGTTCATAGTTATTCACAGTCATACCCGAGGGCTTCAGAAACGTTAAACCCTGGTTTTCACTAGCGACGCAAGCACAAGCGCAAGCAACATACGCAGACGCAGTATCGCGTTGATCATCAGTGCCTTTTGTTTAGGACAAATCAACACGTTACTGCGTCTGCGTATGTTGCTTGCGCTTGTGCTTACGTCGCTAGTGAAAACCAGGCTTAAATAATTAGCGCGGATGAATTTTGTGACTATGCAGGCGTTACTGACTGACGTGTTTGGTTTCTCTCCAATTGTAGTGTGGTGAAATTGGCTTCAGAAACAGAACCAGGAGCCGACAGTCTGAGTTTACCTGTCAAACTGCAGTTAAATCTTGTTCAATTGATGCTGGTTTGTTTGCAACACTGCACAAAGGCGTGTTCATCGAGTGACGACTTGACCAGTTGTACGGCTTCGCTTGTGAACACACACTTGTTTGACGCAGTTGTGGAGTTGCTGCGCGCAGTTCCGCAATTGACACAGATATGCTCTCGCTTTTGCTGAGAATCGTTTCAGGTATGGGATTCTTGACACTTTGAGATAATCTTACCGCAACAATTTTTAACAAGATGCTAAGTAACATACATACATACATACACTTTATTGAGACTCCCTTATGAGGTATCCATGACAACAAACTGACGTCACAACTTTTAAGAATCGGATTTGCGAACTAGACTGTTGAGAAAGATATTATTCTGTCAGTGACACAAGCTACTCGGAAAATTTCCTAGTTCTCCCAACAGGAGTCGAACCTATGACCTTCCGCACACCGGTCGGACGCTCTACCACTGAGCTACAGGAGACTCGATAGGCCATATAGTAATAGTTGATGAATTAATGGCAGCTTTTAACGTTTCTTTACTGCAGACAACTCGGATTCAGTGAAGCAGAATTGCGCCGCCATATTCACCAAGCTGTTAAGTTGTGACGTGAGAAAGATTCTTCTTCAGTCAGCGGACATTGTTCAACTTCTGGTTCCTCGTATCTTGGTAAGTCATAGATCTAATAACATAGAGGGCAAAATTACTGAATTCTGATTGGTTTAGACAGAGGGCATATTTCTTTAATTCTTGTTTCGAGGACTTCCGAAGATTCTAAAGTTGACCCTAAGATTTCCGACGATTTCCAAAGATGACCCGAACCCTTCCGAAGATTTACGAAAATCACCTGAGGACCTCCGAAGATTTTCAAACGTGATCGGAAGGTCAGAAAATATTTCCGATAGTCTCCAAAGATTGCCGAAGATCGCCCGATGTCTTTGTATAATACAAGCCAGTCAAGTGCGACCTTAGTTTGAAATCGTTCAATCACCACCAGCCAAGAACATCCGAAAAGTTCTGACTGTATTGTCAAGGTGGCCGTAAGTAGAGCTGTCCACTTACGAGAGTGTCCGCTCAGACAGCTTTGACTGTAGGAACATAATTGATTCTATTTTTTCCTTTTCAGAGCCCAGAGAATCTAGTGCCATGTCAGAAACAATGTCTCGCTGATCTTCACTATCAGTATTCCTTATACAAAGTAGAAGCCGGCCTGACATGATGACCGCTGACCAGCACGCTCGTAGTAAACATGAATAACTGACACTGCATTCATACTCGCTGTAGACCCTTGATGCCTGGATGCATGCAATAAAATAAAAGGACGTACAGTTTAATTTGTTGTCTGTGTTTTCCTCGATACAGCCCTTTATTTCGTGAGATGATCTACAGAACGCCGCTTATACCCCCCCCTCCCCCCTCCCTCATATATTATGCTTTTCAATGGGGATGCAATCGTAACTTCAATTAATTCTTCTTTGCTGGGAGTTTCTTTGCTGTTGCACTAAACGCTTCCCAAAACCTTTGAGTCCAGTCTATATAATCCATGAGTCCAGTCCAAGGGACAGTTCCTGATGTTTCAATTTTAGTCGTCCCCAGCTTTCCCCAGAAAGAAAGTCCGCTGACAGAATGTGATAAATTTAAAACTTGCATAAAAATCACGAGTCCTGCATATAAAAATATATCATTACTTCGATCGCTGTTGTTTGGGGAGTTGCAGTTTCCAGTGGAAAATTTCTACGCTTTTCGTTTGGCCTAACGAGCGATGCAGGAAGGACAGAGTGAAGAGTCGCTGATAGAATCCACAGAGAGATCAGACGAAGGGAACAGACCGACTCGACATGCTGGTAAGAACCGGCCGGTGAATGCGAACAATATTTATAAATATTGAGTTCAGTCTACCACTTTATAACTTTCTTTGTGCTTTGTTCAATCCTGTATGCCTTTGCCAAAGCAATGTTTCAGTCTTAAACGACTCTAAAGCCATCTTTTTCACTTTACGCGCACAGATAGACCTGAAGGGAAATGTTGTCAAATTTCGCCATTGAATCTGGTTTGTATCAGCCATGCATTCTCGGCTTGGGTAAGTTGTTTATAAAGCTTCTGTCAACGTTCTTTAGCATTAATTATTTCGTCCAGATAATTACTTCATCTCTGATTTTTTCCATAGTTCACAGATCTGCAATTGTACATTCTTTTCCAGTCTGTTTGCCCAAAAACAAAATAATAATTTAATATCTTACTTTGTGAAAACAGGACTTTAATATATTGAAACCAATAACGTCACCAGAGTTTAATAAGCCTTGTTGTTTGACATATGTCACCACCATGCCTGGTCGGTGGCAGTAATTCATTACCTGGAAATCTGTGATTTCCATATGCCGTCACAGTGCATTCATCAGGCTATGAAGAGGTATTTCTGCAGCATAAGAGCATATGAGTTAATAATGTGTTATTCATTTTCCATACTGTATATTGAATTGAAATATTTGCTGCTGTTTTGGGTCTTGTTGTCCCCTTTTGCAACACAACCAAACAATCGACTTTGGATAATAGAAGTAACAATGATGTCACAAAATCCAAAATTATGTGTGGTTGCAGAAAATATCCATACCCCCCACAGAAGGTTTTTTGGCCCCCCCCCCTCCCACCCCCTGGAAATTTCAAAATCCAGAATGGCTGATGTTTCTAATATTATTGATTTTTTTTCCTAATGTTTAAGTGCTTTTCCAATCAGCTAATTTGTCTTGCTAACTAACAATGTATCGTCATTTTCTATAGGGAGATCGCATGTGGCATTTTGCTATTGGACTGTATCTGGTTGAACTCACTCCAGGATCATTGCGTTTGACAGCCATCTATCAACTCATCAGTACTCTGTCTATCATTATTTTTGGTCCATTGGTTGGAGACTGGGTTGACGCCAATGCTCGACTGAAAGGTACATGTACATGTATATAGCATAAAATTCCGGTGATAAGCCCTGGACTTATCTTTTTCCGTGGGAGTTTCTGCGGCCTAATGGTTCAAAGCATGTTGGACTCCGGATCGAGTGGTCTGGGTTTGAGCCCTGGCTGGCGTCATTGTGCTGTGTTCAAGTTTAGGCAAGACACTTTACTCTCGCAGTGCTTTTCTCCACCCAGGAGTATAGTTTATTGGGTACTGACAACAAAATGCTGGGATAACCTGCGATGGACTAGCATCCCATCCAGGGGGAGTAGCAATACTCCTACAGTAGTCGGCTTCATGCTACAGAAACAGGGATAAGCTCTGGCAGTGTGGCTTTACGAATCTTAAAAGAAGTGTTGTTTGTGGGCTGATTTTGACATTGTTTTCATTGTTTGGTTTAGTTGCTCAAGTCTCTTTGATTATTCAAAATGTCGCTGTGATTATCTGTGGAGTTCTGCTGTTGATTATGTTGGAATTGGATCAGCATCTCCAGCATCCTGTCATCACACTGCTTGAAGCACTCATCATCATTATTGGCTCCGTAGCTGACTTGTCCAGCATCGGCACAAGAATTGCTGTGGAGAAGGACTGGGTTGTTGTTATTGCAGGCTCAGATAAATCACTCTTGGCAAGTAAGTAAGCTACTGTGGTATACATAATGTCACAGGCAGACCACCTGTCTTCATTCTCATTGATCAGGATGTTATTCTCAAAAAGACATGGAGATGTGAAATTTCATCAATGACGAGAAAGATATTATTCAGTCAGTGACACAAGCTATTAGGGAAAAAAATTCCTGAGTTCTCCCAACAGGTGTCGAACCTATTACTATGACCTTCTGCACACCAGTCAGACACAATGATAAATGATGTGCGGCTATTGATGAGCGAAAACAGGACAAGAATCCTACACAGACGTTCTTTTGGCTCTTCACGTTACCATTTGTCATACAATCTTCCCTCCCCATTGTGTGGCAAGCCAAAAGAACGTCTGCACAGGAGACTAGGTCAACAGTAAATTTAATTCTGCTTTTTACCTAGCCTGTTCAGTTAGTGGGGAGGGGGCGTTCCCTCTGTCGTCTCCCTTCTCATTTTTTCACTCGTTATTCTTTGTGCGCTAGCGCTCCCAACTAACCGAATGGCTGGAACAGGCTACTTTTTACCAAGAAAGTTACATGAATCTGACTCAGCTTTAACTTTCTTCCTCAGGTACAAACGCCATTTTGAGAAGAATCGATCTTTGCTGCAAGATTCTTGCTCCCATCCTTGTTGGCCAGATCATGACGTACATCTCCAAAGTAGCTGGGGTCCTTTTTCTCGCGGGCTGGAATGTGGTGTCAGTTTTCGGAGAGTACTTCCTTTTATGGAAAGTCTTCCAATCCGTGACCGGATTGTCCCAGAAGGTGTTCGACACAAGGCATCAAGGTAACGCTGAAGATGGTTCCTCAGTTGACCTGTCTCCGCAAGGCTCCTGGGAGCGCTTGGACTGGATGGAAAATGAAGACCCTGCAAGCGGCCAGACTGGGGCCGAGTCTTTAGTCCCTGCAGTTAGTATCACCAGAGCCCGTCAAAGACCACTAAAGCCAAGTCTCTTTGTGCGCTTCAAGAAAAGGGTCCTAACCTTCAAGACCGCCTGGCACATTTATTTTAGACAGAGTGTAGCGCGACCCGGGCTGGCTCTTGCTTCATTATATTTTACAGTGATTTCTTTTGGCGCCATAACAACAGGATATGCTTACACGCAGTGCTTGAGCGAGTCGATTCTGAGTATTGTGCGTGGTGTCGGCTCGTTGTTTGGCGTGCTGGCGACGTTTGTTTTTCCTCGGTTAAGAAATTCCATTGGCGTTGTACGTGGTGGGTTATTCTCCATGTCTCTGCAGTTTCCTGTCTTCTCTTGTGCGTCGCGGCTGTTTTTGCGCCTGGTTCTCCATTCTTTTTGTTACCGAGGAATGCAGGACAAGTCTCCTTGCCTCAATGCAAGTTATCTGATGTTAAAACCTCCACGCCGACACCTGGTCCAGGCTGTTTCAATCAAGACCCCACAATTGCGACGTTCTCTGTCCCACGTCCCTCAAATTTGCAACTTAAGGCAAGATTGTCAAATTCGAGCTCGTCCATGATTAATTTCACTGTACGCCCAACATCGTCGTTGATAAAGTCATCGTTCATCAGTTTGGCGAATGGATCACAAATATTACAACCATCAACTGCGGTGATTTCTCCAACGAAACCAGTGTTTTGCGTCTCAATTCAAGCGTTTCTCCATCTCCATCAAACCGAAACTGCAGCTCCAACACAACAGCCTTGCCACTGCAGGCAGACGTTTTTCTTACATCTCCATTGGCCTGCTGTTAGCAGGAATCGTCACATCTCGCTTGGGTCTGTGGCTATCAGACTTGAACATTTCACAGCTGTTTCAAGAGGCTGTACCGGAGCAAGAGAGAGGAATTGTAGCCGGAATGCAGAACTCCTTCAACTCCGTTCTAAGCCTCGCCATGTTCTTCTTGGTAATAGCTCTGCCAAAGCCTGAACATTTCGGACTGTTGGCTCTCATGTCTGTTTGCGCGGTTGGTACTGGAGGCTTGCTGTACGCCTCGTTCGCGTATAACGTTCGCGGCCATTTGTTTCATTTTGAGAAAGTGAGGAACTTCTGTGGTGGATCTGCTGCAGTGAGTGAACCAGTTCCTACGTCACCTGATGACCTTGACCTTGAAGACGAGGAGGAAGCGATGATCAGAGGAGTACTAAGTACAAGGAACGAGAACTTTAAGTATTAAGTAAAGTCACTCAATAGCTTAGCATGAAAAAAAAAATTGAGCTGAATTGTGTACACACAATGGATGCAATCCAACACATACAATGAAAGAAGTATAGTCGAACCTCTGCTAACGGATACCTCCCGTAGGCGGACACCTCTCGTAAGCGGACACTTGGGATTAGTCGTGTTCCCAGCTACATACAAACACTACATTTTTTAACCTCCCATAAGTGGACACCTCCAATAAGTGGACAGATCTATCAGATCTTTCACAGATCCTACATGTACGTATACCAGCAGCATTTTCATTCGCGGTCCTTTGCTACTTATTCACTTTTTCTAGGCTTACCGGAGGCTGACTGTAACAAAAGCAACTAAGGCTTCGAAAATACCGTCAGTCGAAGCTCCCGTAAGTGGACACCCTCAGGAAGCAGAAAAGTGTCCACGACTCGAGATGGCTCTTACGGGAATGTGTAAATACAGAGTTTGCTAGAGTTCAAATGGGGTTTTGTCAAGGCGGCCGTAAGTAGAGGCTGTCCGCTTAGGAGAGGGTCCGCTCAGAGAACTTCGTTTTTCTTGCGGGTTTTTTTTAAGGAAAAACGACAGAATGAGAATGCAGAATTTTATAGTAGCATATTGTTATATAGTTAGATCTACATTACATTATTATTAACGACTACAACGCTAGTCTCGATAATTCAAGCTTCAAAGAAACGGCTTGAATTTAAAAAGCTTCTTTATGTGTTATATACCAAATAGAAAACGTTTCCGTGTTTCCATAGAGTTATGGTAGCACGAGAGAAGTTTGGGAGAACGAGAAATGCTGTGGAAACGCGAGCCACAGTCAAGTGTTTCCACAGCAATTTGGAGTTCTCCAAACTTTCACCTCTATGAAAACGCAGGGAAAACGTTTTCTATTGTTTTTATGAAATAAAAGCACGAACCAATTTTGTTTCCATAGAGTTATGGTAAATGGTTTTGAGCCAATCACTGAGCGCGCATTTCCCAGCTATCAGTCTCCTTTTACGTTACTTTTACTTTAAAAGGTAATGTAAAAGGAGACTCTGCTAGCAGGGAAAGCGCGCGTAGTATCTTGTTATTTTATAAATTTAGATCTTGTATAAATGCACAAACTAGGAACCGCCTGCGAGACTACCCTGTGATTTGATTCACTTTTTATAATGCTTTTAGCGTTTTTAGCATGTTCTTAGCAACTCGATACCTGTATATAGTTTGTAGTTTTAATAATTTTTAGGACTGATATACAACCCCATAAGCTTTTATATTTCATCATGTTTAAATAAAGGTTATCTATCCATTGGTTCAGCATGACACTGTTTTATTGGAAATTGCACTGAATGTACTGAAATACTTTCGATCTTGAAGGATATTTTACAGCATTTTGGGTTTATGGATACATTTGTCCGTTAGCCTCCTACACAGACTTTCTTTGGGCTCGTTACATGCTCCTCTGAAACTACTTCAGGCTACGACTCAAAACAGTTTAGACCGACAGAAGAGATGGCCGAAATTCAGGCTGTGGTCTGACCTCTCGTAAGTAACCTGCGATCAGGCCAATTTTTCACGCTCCTTACATTCTCTTTACGGATGGCGAAGAGTAAAAGAGAACGCGGAAAAATTTGCCTGATACTCAGGTTATCTCGTAAGCGACCACCTAGGCTTGAAATTTTGGGTGGTCGCTTACGAGAGATGACGCGCTCTTATTGGTCGAAACTAACGCGAAGCTTGCAAGGCTGGATCTGTGTTAGGCGAGCCAAACCCGTTAGTGGTTGAGGAGGCCAATGAAATGAACATGGTAAACTCAGAAACCCCAGTTACAAATGTAGGCGCCGGCACAGACGAGGCACTTGGCCCCATACGATCCATGGATTGGAACACACATTTTAACAATAACTACATGCAAACATAGGGGCAGCCTTGTGATAGGAAAGAACAAATTGTACACAGTGTTGAAGCCATTGCTAGAGACATTCAAATGATTTTGTATTTCAATTAAATCAACTACATTTACAGACACATATCCACACTACAGTTAACAAAGAACTATTCTATAAGGTGTTTCTTGTTCTTAATTTTACAAATTGTTTGCAATACAAAAAATATATAAATTTCAACTTCGTCTTCTCTTCTTTTACTCGTCTTGTAATTGACTCCAGCTACAAAACAGTCCATTATCTTTGCAGAATATTCAAGCACTAAAGTTATGCGAGTAAAATGACACGCCACTGGTCCTCACTGACGAACAAACGTCTTGCCCCTGTAACAAATAATAACAAGAATTAACAACACTATAAAGCTGAATGGGCTCCTGTGGAAGAAAAGTTTTACTTTACTTTAGTTACGACACTTTTGGTACTTCTTAAGGCCCGGTCAAACGGTCACAACATTGTCACAACATTCTCAACATTTGTTGTGAGCTGATGTTGTGACCGTTTGACCACCCTCACAATGTTGTGAGATGTTGTGAAGAGTTTGAATTCATTTAAACTTTGTCTCAACATCGTCACAACATTTCTTTTGTTCTTGAAATGTCGTGAGCTTGTTGTGGCCGTTGACAGGCATGGTCACAACATGTCACAACATGTCAAAACAAATGTTGTGAGAATGTTGTGACAAATGTTGTGACCGTTTGACCGGGCCTTTAGACTCTAGAGATTAGGGAGTTAAGGAAACCCCGACGGCAACGGCAACAAGAAAGTCGCTAAACAAAAGGTTTAATGAGCAGTACAATAGCTCTGCACGTGCATTATGAGTTTTAGTACATTTCTTAGCCTTCCTCTGTAAATGACCAAATTCTGGGTTTTTGGAGAACGGGAAAATTCCACGTTTCTCTTTGGATTTGAACGCTGCATATTCATTTCTGACACCAATGGACAAACTGAATGGAACAAGAGATTCTGAAATAATATTGTTACATAAAGGCCAATAATAAATATATTTGACAATTTTTTTCAAGTGTATTACAGTCGAAGCGCTCTGAGCGGACACTCCAGTAAGTGGACAGCTCTACTTACTGGACGATCGCCTTGACAGAGCCCTGTTTGAACTCTAGCTCATTCAAACTCTGTATAAATTGCACATTCCTGTATAAGCGGTCATCTCCAGTTTTTCTGGTTTCCGAGGGTGTCCGCTTACGGGAGCTTTGACTGTACAGTCAAAGCTCTCGTTGCGACCGCTCTCGTAAGCGACCAAGCTCTAGTTACGAACACCATTGTGAAACTCCGTCTGACTGAATTGTCACTCAAACTCTGTAATAAAAGCTCTCGTAAGCGACCAGCTCTAGTTACGACCACTTTTTCGAATTCCCGAGGTGGTCGCTTACGAGAGCTTTGACTGTATTAGATTTGACTATTTTTTTCTAGTGTTTTATGTAAATGATGGTATGATGACGTACGTGATAGTTTTCTTCTCTGTGTTTTTGGTTCTGGTCTGGCTCGGTTGAGTACTTTGATAAATTCAGATGTTCTGGCTCGCATCCTGGAATGAAGGTATGCCTGAAAAAACACCAAAAAATTGAAAATTAAATTGTGCTCGAAATCCAATGCTCCGTCTACAAACTATTGACAATGAGTCTTACAGTGAAGATGACGTTACCGTTGCCACTCGACAAAGTTTTTGATTAATTTTTGACATCTTTTTGACGACTTTCGGATGGGTTCCATTTGACTTGACCAATCAAAATCCAAGGAGTGTTGTAGGCGGAGTCGTGCAATTTGAATGGTTTTAGTTTCTAGTCTAGTTCAAATGTGGCGCCACAAAACGGAACCCATCAAAAATGTCAAAAAGATGTCAAAAATTAATCAAAAACTTTGTCGAGTGGCAACGGCACCGTCATCTTCACTGTAAGCATATGCATCTATGCGAAGGAGACTAACATCAAACTCTGATACCTTTGAACATTTGATGTGATAATGCAGGTAATTCCTGAAGGTGTGGATAAGATTAATAGTGCTGTCACGTGCTTCGGGTTTTGTGTGCGTGGCTCAAGGACTGCAAACGGTAAAAAATTCCAAGAATTAACATACAATGTAAATTTGATCCGTTAGGCCACTACATTTTCCACAGAGACACTTTGATTAAATATATGACTTTTTCTGTACATGTACTAACCAAATGTAATGTATCCTATGTTATCGCCTGTCTTGGCGTCAGTTCCTTGCAGTTCCTTGGGAGGCTCCTTGTGACTGAACAGAACTTGCGGCGCCGTCTGACTGGCACGACGCCCCTCTTTGAATTCCTAATTACATGTGGAAAGAAATGAGAAAGATATTACATTCAGTCAGTGACACAAAACTACTGGCAAAAAAAAATTCTGAGTTCTCAAACAGCACACACTGGTCAGAAGCTCTACCACTGAGCTACAGGAGACCTGTGGGAGCTTAGGCCATATAACTAGGTTCAAATGTGACAAACATCCCGCATACTGCTGGATTAGATTTGTCACTGAATGAGAGTGTATGGAAAGAAAATTAATGATGATATATTTCAAGCAAGACAGATACAGTGAACTCTCTCTAATACAGACACCATCGGGACCGGCACAAACTGTCTGTCTTAGAGAGGTGTCCGCTTATAGAGAGTTTAGATACTGACAGTAACATGACTGAAAAAATGGCATGCAGGGACCAATACCAAGTGTCCGCCTTACAGAGGTGTCTGTCTTATAGAGTGTCCGTTAAGAGAGAGTTGACTGTATTATTCATTCAGTGATACAAGCAGGATGTCCGACCGGTGTGCAGAAGGTCATTGGTTCGACTCCTGTTGGGTGAACTCAGAATTAATTATATGTTTTGAATTAAGAATGTTGGCTAACCTGCATGAAAAACTTTGCCAATGATAACATCATCATCATCTTTAACACAGTGCTAAAGATAAACTGTTACGCGGTCATCCTGTGCTTGTAAATACCTGCAATGGGAGTTTCAACTACAGGATAATCTCAAAATATTCATGAGTGGGCCTACATGTATAGTTTTAACAATCCCCCGTAGCAGCCCCATGAGCCCTTGCAGCAGAGTGAATAATAAAGAAGTACATGGTTAAATTCTGTATGTGAATTTTAGTTTGTTTTGTTCCACTTGCGAACTGGATTTGTCCACACAAGATCCTTGTGGGAGCTTTCCAGTGCTTTATATAATAATTATTATTACCATGAAAAAGTCCAATAAATGCCTTTAGGCATGGCCACATCAAGCCAGATGCTCATAAGAACTGATCTGACTAAATGGAATGCACTTACCACTTTATAGAAACAAAGAAGTAAAAAGAAAAAATGGAAAATAATAGTAAATGAATTGTGTTACTCACATGGACTCGTCATCTCTGTAGTTAATGACGGCATGCTGTTCCCCACCAGAGCCTGCTTGTTGGTAGTCAAAATATTTCTCAAACACTGAAGCAAAGCAGTTTCTTTTCAACAGGGCCAATTTCTGGATAAGTTCCTCTATAAGGAGTAAAAAATACATGTATGTACAATGTCACAATGATCAAGCTTTGTTATGAAGGCACATCAATGTACAAATAAAAAAACAATCACCTTTTCCATTTTCATCAGAGGGAAGTTGCTCTAGGTCAAATTAATAGGGACACATTCATAAGCTGTAAAATGGAACAAAATTAAAGTAACATCAAATTATTGTTAGGTAGCCATGTTACTGCATTCTTCTCCTTCTGATAAGGGAAACTGGTGGATACAAGTTTGAATTTGTGATATCAAATTGGTGTTGTTTTATTCTCAATGTCCAACGTCATTGTCTGAACCATTGAGTAGACCTGTTGCCCTAGACACCATCTGTAAAGCAGTGAAAGAGTCAATACAAGGACCCTGTTCTGTCATAGGATGTACCACTGGGGAGGGTTAGAGGCACTCAGGCTTTTAGCCAGAAGGTGTCTGGGTGTCCAGGTGGGCACCCAATCCTGAGAAGTGAAACATGCAACAAAGCTTTAACAAATTTATGGGGGGTCATGCCTCCAGTACGCCCACTTTTTCAAATTCTGGCTAAAAGCTTGGTTAGGGGTAGTGATTATTTATATTTATTTTACTACATGTACATTACATGTGGAGATGGTTGAAGTGTTACTTTAATACCTTCTTCAGTAGTTGTCATTAAGCTTCCATAAACTTTTTTCAGCAGCTAGAGTAAGACAGGACAGAAAAGAACAGCACATCACTGAGGGATATTTATGATATCATCATTTAGAATTTACTGCTAACACCGTTGAATTACATGTTACATGTATATAAAACATTTCATAATAATATTTAGTATTTATATGGCGCAAATTAACATATGAATATGATCAAATGCGCCTTACAATAAAAGATATGCTATGATTATGAGTAATTTAAAACTAAACTAAAAATTTTTACAATTATGTATAGGACTATAAAGTAAAAAAGCTAAAATCGGGCCCTAGTAAAAATGTGTATAAAATATCAAGAGCTATTCATACGCCTTTCTAAATAAAAAATGTCTTCAATTTGGACTTAAAACGGTTAAAATTGTCCTCCTCTCTTATTGTACTCGGCAATTGTTCCAAAGTGATGGTGCAGCAGCAGTAAAAAGCCTGTCACCAAGTGTCTTCTTCGTTTTCGTGGACGGTGGTATTAACAGAAGTTCAGATTGGAGCGAAGACCATACATGGAAGGATTCTTAACATGAATAAGGTCACTAATGTAGTTCGGTGCTTGGCCATGTATGGCCTTAAAAGTAATTATTAAAATCTTAAAATCAATTCTGAATCTAACAGGTAACCAATGTAAAGAAAATAAACACAGGAGTTACATGACTAAAACGCGGAGTTGAGCAAATTAGCCTAGCAGCTGCGTTTTGCACGCGTTGCAGCTTATTGATATGAGTGGTCGGTAAACCATAGAGAAGACTGTTACAGTAATCGATGCGTCCCATTATGAAGGCATGCACTAGCACCTTGGTAGACTCGGTCGTACATGTACATGTATATAAACACATTTCTCAATAAAAGCAAGAACTGATTCCAAGACCGAGTAATTTTAATTTAGTTGTAATTTTTAAGTGATCTGCAACAAATAAATTGACATTGATCTCCAAGTGTCAATAATTATTTATTGCGCATACACTCTACCTGTACAATGTACATGTTGGTTTTTTTGTAGTTAGAAAAAGAAAATGAACACACAATCACATGCTTACCTCATCGGCTCCATACTTTTGTAAATCAGCGTAGAATTTCATGGAAATGCTAAGCTGCACGGGGAGAAAGCAGATGATATATAAAATGACTCAACTAACTACATTTCTAACTAACTACATTTCTAACTAACTACACTCAACCAGTACATCACAGAAAATGTGCGGTTCCAGAAAGTATCCATACCCAACCCAAGGAAGGTCATTAGAAATTCCAAAGGGGAGGGGGTCTCAAAATGCAAAACTTTTAAAGGAAAGTATGAAGCCTAAAACTGGAATTTCCAGGGGGATGGGGGAGGGGGGTTCAAACCAAAAACCTTTCTGGAGCCCACACCAATCAGTGGTTAACATCTCACCCTCAACTTGGATTTCTTCTCCGTCAGGGTTAGAAAATATGGAAACTGTACTCCATCAAAATTCTGAAGGTGAACATCAACCTAGTTAGCAGGCGTAATGGGTTTAATTTACCCAACCTAGTGACCTGGGTACTAGCACGTTGCTCTCGTTTAGTTTAGTCTTTTCATCATTGTTATGAGCATTAAACCACGCCATATGTTCTTGTTATGAAATGGATGAAACTCCTATCTACTAGTCAAATGTGAAAGAATGCCTAGGAATTTTTGAAAGCCCTTTCTCGAGTAGTTGGCACAAGGGTAACGTTTAATTGAACATTGACTTGTTTTAGCTTATATATGTAGTTTAATCTTTGTTGAGCGGTACTTGACAAGTTTCCTTGTTCAAAAACTGGCCACGCCAGTTTTGTGAACTAAGCAGGCTGTCAAGGAAACATTGCAATATTTTGAGTACAAATCAGTAAAATAGAACTCTGCTGTCAACAACCTGAAAACTTATCAAGGCCAAAACTTGTTCATGTGTAAATAGGCTTTTAATAAGACTGTTTCAAGTTAACAAAAACTTGCCAAAAAAATTTCCTTTTACGTTATAAAAGTTTCCATGATGAAACCACAAGTGACAGCTTATTTCAAAACCCTGTGTAAAATTAATTTATGTCACTGATCTTACATGTAGTTTAACTAAATTTAAGGCTTAACTGGTGTGAACAGAGGCAGTTTGATTATTATAGTACAATGAGACCATTTTAAGCCTGCAATCGAACGGACTTTAAAGACTAGAAGAAACACACCTCGCCTATTGTTTATATCCACCAGAACTCAAATTTCCCCCTGTAGAAAGCAAAATTACATTTCGGTTGAACAAAAATGTTGAAAACAATTGCAGCAAATGTGCTACACACCTCCCAAACGAAAACAAAATATTCAGCCAAACCACGGCAGGAATTAAGCCCCCTAAAACAACGACCTTACCCGTGAACTTGGCTCTCAATGTTTCTTGCTATAATCCTGTTTGTTGATCTCTAAACAGGAATCATCTTGGAAAAAGAAAATCGAAGCTTCTTTCCGGAAACACACACAAGTTATTTGACGGGATCCAAGATGGCGGCAGGGAGACTCCTTCTAGTCACGTGATATTCGACTTGCTTCCGTGCTGGCCCCAGATTTCCCGACGGCCAGTCGCCAATTAGATCCCGTAAAAATAAAATTCCTGCGAAAAAAAATTCCGCGAAAAATTTACTAATATTTATTAGAGCCCCGCTGCGATTTCAATTAATTGACTTGCCTGAAATTGATTATTATAACTTTACCGTAGGTTTAAAATACCTTTCAGGAAAACTGCCCGAGATCCGCACGACAAGTTTGCTTCCAAGCCGTAAAGTTAGGCCTGCGAGCAAGCCTCTCTGTGCGTTTTTGGCGCGGTGTGGCTACGGTAAAGTCTGAAATCCAAATTCGCGAAAAAATTTGTCTCCCGTCGGAAAACGCAAAAAGTCGGGCAATTCGCGAAAATTAAACTCCCGCGAAAATTTCATGCCACATGGTAGTTGGAAGTATGCGGCCATTTATTTCACAAAAGGAGTTGGTGGACGCGGGGTGAAGGGACCTTTTCTCAGGTGAGAGACAAAGATTTCTCGGGCCCTTCATGCTTTAGTGTCTCAACAAGAGAGTAAAATCCGCCACTGGAAAAAATGAAAACGTGACTGCACTCTTTCTTGCACACTCCTTAAAGCCCTTCCCAACTCGCACGCGCCTCCGAGCTGAGACCCGCGCGCTTCGCGCTCGGTTTTTCACCTTCGGCGTTAAAAAAACATATGGGCCGATTATTTTAACGCGAAGTCTAAGTCTAGACCTGGTTTAAGGCTAAATCGAGGTTTAGACAAGGCTTCCATTAGACCACGGCTAAGGCTGAGTCTAACATTTGCGTCTATGGCAGGGAAGTGCTGGCTTTCCTTCTATACCTACAATACTCGGAGGCCCAGGGGCTAAACATGTAGAAGTAGGGATGACCGAAAAGAGCGTTATCCAAGTTATTTTAAGGTAATTCCCTGGTATAGAACCAAACATAGATTTCCGATGAAACTTGGTACACTTTTTGTAACAAGTCAAGGAGATAATAAAAAACGTGATAAGAAAAGAGGAGGTCACCGTGCTCGTTTCCCACGCAAAATGCTGACGAGTGCGGTCATTTTGGCCCCTTTTGGGCCCCCCCCCCCCCCCAAAAACCGTGCCGCAGGTCAAATAAGGCTCGATGTTTTTCAATGCAGCCGTGATATCGCCACAGAGTTTTGACTTTATTGCAATTGTTTATTCACCGACGTTCCAGAAAAATGTCTTCACGATTTCCTTTGTAGTTTAACTTTACACTCCAAAGTAGATTCAAATTGTGATATTGCGCTGTGGGGACCGTAGTGGACTCCCTCCGCGAGAATTTAGTTAAATTGCCAAAAAAACTAGATCATAGATTTCTGACCCCATCTTTTTCTCTGTGTATATGTAGATACTGTTCTTATTAAAATTATGAAATAAAAAATGGGGGTCACCGTGCTTGTTAGAAGAAAACGACCATTTATTTCCCAGCCAAGCTTTGTCTGAAAGAAATCCTGTAATGTTCTGTATGTGCGCGCGCTCGTACTCGCGCTAAATGACGCGTGGCGCGCGCAAATGACGCAATAAATTATGCGCAGTAAGGATGCGCAATGCAATACCAAGGAATCACCTTAACACGACTGTGTACACCAAACTAGCAAACGTTAAAATTACACAAAGAATTTACAGAGATGAAGAACAAACAAAATACGATAAACATAGACAAGACACGAAACATAAACAAAGAACAATTACAACACAACACAAATATTTGTTCACTAATTTATTAAATATTACAAATATTACAAATATTGCCCAGCAAATAAAATAATCCACAATTCATGTGAAAATGAAAACACCATTGAAGGAGATAACAATTCCGGAATGGGTAATCACCAGTGACGTCATGAAATTTCGCGCCAAATCCCAAATCGAGTAAGCGGGAAGGGAACGCCTGGGTACTAGGCTGGGTAATCACAATATGACATGACCTAGAGAACGTTTCTCATTAATTTTTATTACTAATTTCATTCAAAACAAAAGTGCTCAGAAATCTTCCGTGTAAATGCAATACGGTTCTTAGCCTTAAGCGTTTTTATTGCCGCGAGGCAGCAAATACTTTCAATCGGCGGTAGAATTGTTTCTATTCCTGTCAGTTCGTCCGTTGGCCTGTCGCTTGTTCCCAGTTAGCCCGCAGAGGCATCAGAACTGTAGAGCCCTGGACTCGATGTGGCACAAGTGGATGATTGACACCGCAGTTTTTTTTTTAACCAATCAGAACTCGTCAGCTTGTTGTTCAGTTCCTTCTCCTTTCCTAACAGTGTCGACGGTTACGCTTGTATGCATCATATTCCTATCAAGTAAAAAAAAATCATGTCACTGTATAGTCAACATGTAAATTTTTGTTAGGCGGATGATGAAAAAATGAAATAGGATCATATATGGAAGAACTGTGGTGGAATGAAACGAAAAAGGAATGAGATTCGAACCCATGACCTTTTGCGATTCCGATACAAACGCTCTACCACTGAGCTACCGTAGAATTACCAAAGTAACGCGATCCCTTCAAAAACGTTACGCACTCAAAAACAATAAAATCTATTGTAGAAGTGGCGGTAGGGACAGTACATAATCAATAACAGCTTAGGCAGTGAATTGAATACCGTAATTGAAGCAATAAGTCTCCTACTTAATTTACAGCGAATACCAAACAACCGTCTCCTATTTTAATGAATAACAATGAAATACACTAGAACGTGACAAAATATGTTACGCGTCCTCTTTGCGTAAAACGGCTGCTGAATTACAAACGTTTTTTAACCATCCGAAAGTATCGGCCTCTTTGGCCTGCTAAATCCTGAAAGTAACAGGGGCCGTTTAATACTTTCTGGAATTTTACGATATCAAGTCCACGGGGAGTTTGGTCCAGCGCCACTGAGGTGGAAATGGCACGCGGCTGAAAAATAAAAAAGAGTTCAGTTAAACTAACGCACCTTTGCACTCTCTCGCTGCCTCCTCTCTGAATCATCAGGCTGTTTCTTGAGTCTTACACCCTGAGCATTTAACTGACAGTGTTCGTAACTCAGATCTGGAAAGGATAAAACACCCTTTTAACGACGATGGAAGGAAGGAAGCGGAAAAAAAAAATTCAAAAAGTGGTCAAAACGTCCAAAAGATCTCGAACATTTATCAAACATCGCACGATCTTTTGTCGATGTGGCGCACATCAGCGTCGAAAGCCCTGGCCAAATTGAGTCGCAAGTGGTCCCGCATCATCCTTTTGAAATAATGAAACAGAGTCGCAAGTTTACAACACAACTGCACGCAAGTTGCAAAATCCATTTGAATGCTCCTGCGCGCGCTGGTGATTGTCAGTACTTTGCAGAGTAAACAATCAAAACTTTGCGTCGAATTGCGTTGGGTCGCCAAACAGGAAAACTTGCGTCTACTTGCTTGTGCAGAATTTTATCTTGTTCAAAGTGAACGCAAGTCGTCGCAAGTCCGCTTCGACTTGTGACTCAGTTTTGGCGAGCACTAGAACGGCCCGTTTCAGGAAATTATACAAGTATCATTTTTTGGTCAAATCCTGTATCAGCCCAGCCACGTTTAATCCACCGAGCAGTTTGCTAAGGCAACATGACGTATCTTTATC
Organism: Desmophyllum pertusum; assembly: GCA_029204205.1. Lineage (NCBI taxonomy): Eukaryota > Metazoa > Cnidaria > Anthozoa > Scleractinia > Caryophylliidae > Desmophyllum > Desmophyllum pertusum. The sequence continues at coordinate 292,638 of MU827334.1, read as the reverse complement.
CTTATTGCGCCCAGCTGACGTCAGAACTTTTGGAGTACTACATTTGTAAAATAAGAATCGGCAATCTTCCACGATAAGTACTTACACGAATTTATCCTCTCGTCTCTTTCATTGAGTGTTCAGTCTTCTATCTTCTAATTTCTAAGGAACAGATTTCCTTTGATTTCTCTTTGTTTTGTCCTGCAAAATGAAATAAAAATAAAGAATAAGAAGAATGGCGGAGAAGAGTGTCAATACATTAATTATTTTAATTACAGTAATAAAAAGTACTGAGGTAAAGAAAGAAACTTGGTTAAAAGTCTGTCCTTCAAGCCACGATGGCTGTGATTCTAACGCACTATTAAAAATAATAGGGGGGGACTCCAGTATAACATGACGGGGGTGAATCATTGTACAATTTTTATTTTTAGGGTGAAATTTTGTGGTTTGGTTAAAAAAACGCAACAATACAGATTATTCTTAATTCCAATTCCGATCTGGAATCCGAGGGGCCACAAGGTTTGCATGCCGGATTTGTCAGTTGTCAGTGCAAGACTGTTAAGTGATATCCCTCGTTAAACAAAGTCTTAAGGAGATTGAATGTTAAGGATGTTTAAAATCTAAAAATTGAACGCCGTTTAGAGTAATCCTGTGGTCATCATTTTTTGGGTACTGCAGCAACAAAAATGAATTCAAGCCACACCCACAAACATGACCATTCTGTTACTTGTTTAGGGGTTTCTTTCACTGTTATATGCCTGGAGATGTCCCCTGGGCACTGATGGCCAGCCCACAAGCAACACTGTCTTTCACCTCCTATGAGCTTTTCCTCTCTCCAAACATGTGCCCAGTTTTGCAAACTCGTCCCTCTCTCTTTCGCGTCAATGCCGATGGCACTGCGTTGTGCTTTGAATTTTACGTCTATCTTTTTTCAGAATTAGACATTTTTAAACTTTTCATTCACGATCTCCTGCCGTTGCTCTGAAGACCTCCCAGAAAAAAATTTCACAAAAATTAATGCACTCATAAAGATGGAGAGGGAAGTTCATTAGACTATACATGAGAGGATCAATCAAAATTTTCTCAGAACAAACCCTTCTGCCTCTTGGTGTAAATGATGTAATTTCATTTTGAAGTTTCTCAGCTTGTTCATGGCGAGTTCTTCTTCCAGAGAGAGAGCATTTTCCAATGCTATCCTAAAGAACCAGACATTAGTTTTGGATCAAGTGAAGAAGTGTTCTGCACAACATTAATAGTTCAACAACAACTACATTATTTGAAACTTGGTGTCTGGTGTCTTGTTGTGCATCATGCATGCAAACTATTTGAAATCCAAATTATTAGTAAATTATTGGTACATAACTTATTTGATTGCCCAATCACTATTTTATTCTTTAGGAGTTGCACAAGAAGAGTAGTCAGTGCAGTATTGACTAAGCTAGTTTTTCCATAGCCTGCGGCGACTGCAGGCTCTGCCGATTAAGCCGGAGCGCGATCGTGTGAATCTTAGTATTGGCAGAACGCTCATCGCGATCTTGAGTATTGCGTGAAGCACAGGGCGAGCGCTAGAATCCTCGTCCCACAGTGTGGTATGCCCTCGCAGCTGCCGACAGAGCTCGTTGGCGACAGCCCTCTGCCACTCCGCAAGCTCGCTCGTACGCATATAGTAAATGGATCACGCCTCGGCGCTCCGCGCTCCGCGCTCATCACGCTTTATGAGAGCCTGCAATGGAAGGTTTTTTTGGTTTACAATCCCCACGCCCTCTGAAAATTCCGAGTTTAGCTTCATACTATGTTCCTTTACAAAATTTTGGCGAATGACCTTTCTTGGGTGGGTATGGATATTTTCTGTGAAGTCCTTGAAATTTTCTGGGAGTGGGGGGGGGGGGGGGGGGGGGGGGGGGGGGGGGGGGGCGGGGGGGGGGGGGGGGGGGGGGGCGCTACCCAAGCCGTAAAACATTTTTAGGGAAGTATTTTCTTGGGTTGTTATGTGATATTTTTTCTGGAAGGTCATTGTGTGAAATTTTGTGGGGAAGTGTTGGGGGGGGGGGGGGGTGGGCACTCAAAACAAGAAATTATTAAGGGAAGTAATTAAACGGAATTAAACTGAGAATGCGGGTGGATTCAAACCAGATGGGGGCTGTGAATTCAACCAATTTTGTCTTTAATGTTAGAAGCTTTATAGGGCGAAGGAACAACCTTCCTTCAGTGCGGGTGTATGGATATTTTTCTGGAACAAAACAATGTAATAAATTGTGACTAAATCCAACCTTTCCTTTGTCTTGGCAGCTTGGTATTTCTCTTGGAGGCTTTTCACCTCATCTCTAAGTTGCTTAATTTGTGAATCACGCTCTTGTATAAGGCTACCGAAAAGTCCTTCATTTTCCTTCCTAAGACGACTGTTTTCAATCCGCAGTGTTTCATTCTCTGTTTTATATTCATCTTTTATTTTAATTAGTTCCTCATGGTTCTGATTGAGTACAAAGAATCGTTTTTCCAAAACAGCGTATTTCTTGTTTCATTGTGCAAAGCAGACAAGATTTCGTCCCTGTGTTTTTTGAGTTCACTATTTTCTTCTTCCAAAGTTGTGGACTTTTTAAGAGATTCATCTGCACGTTGTTTCAGAATGCAAATCAGTTCGCATTGTTGATCTATGCGTGAGCGCAGGAGTGCATTTTCTGATAAATCATCCTTTGACAAAGCTCTTAGTTTTTTCAAGATTTGCTTTCATTTCCTCTGGAAAATCCACACTTTCAAACTGAAAATGAAGAAAATAATAAATAATATTAATAATTTATTATTATAGCTGAACTGTGGGAGACACAGCAGCCTACATATATTATGGTTATTGTTAGAACGTGGGGTCATCTTGAGTGGTCTGGGTTTGAGTTGACAAACGTGGGACTACAGAGAGCAAATCCAGCTAGACATGGCAGGGTGGAGGGCTTGAACCCGGGACCTCTTGATTACATATGACCAGCGCCCTAAACCACTCACCAGGAGTTAGCCCCCTGGGATTTTATTATACATGTGTGAAGTATTATAGCCAGCCGTCTCCTCGCCCCAACCCAATCCACGAGGGGCCAGGTGAGGTCTCTCTTGCCTGGCCCCTCAGGAGGGGGGAGGGGGGTTGGGGTGAGGAGATGGCTGACACTTCATTAGGTATATTTATACTGACGCAAATAGCACAACTAATTTACGGATTACACTGTTCCCTTAAGATAATGCTACATTTGTATAAATCATAAATTTTAGCCAGGAATGAATGAAGATATCATTCATTAGTGGCTGGTACCTGCATAAATTGATTGGTGGAAAAGCATCAACACCCCAGTTAAAGTCGTCATAATATGATGGGTGATTTAAAGTGCTAATGAATCGGCAAGAATTCTACAATTCCTTCTGAATATATAAATGGCTACTGGTACTTTATAAGTTATGCCAGATGGACTTTTGTCGGGCAGAAAAACACCTGTTCATTAGCGGAGATTAAAATAACTTATTAATTGTATATACACCTTGCATAAAGTATTGTACAAATTTAAAGAAAAAGATATTTTTTATTACAGGCAACCAAAATTTTAATTTTACACTGCAACATTAATAGCCCAGAATTGTCTAGTATGGATCTACAAACTATACTCCAAATTTGAACCGACAACTAACATTAATTTTATAAATTAATGCGCTATTCATAATAATTCATCCACTAGTTTCTTTAGCGCTGAATTTCATATTATGCGAAGAAAACATTTGAAAGTACAAGAAACTGACGTAATAGTATGCCGGTTAAACATAACTTACTTGATGTCACCTAAATTAAAGCTTAAAAAATGTAATTTGATTTCCCTACCTTGCTGGAATTAACTACTTCCCGAAGTTTTCTGGGAGACCTTCCTCCTGATCCACTACTTGAAGCCATTTGAAGAAATATATAAATTTGCAGTTTATACTCGTTCAAAAGTCTACAACGCACGTCATTTGGCAGTCAAGTCCCTGTGTGGTAAAAGTCAACTTGCTTTCGATCCATCATAGAAGCGAATTGCGTGTTCTTGGCAATTAAATTGTTAAGGATCAACTCAAAACATAGTTTACAGCGTTGTTATTCGTCCATCTGGTGTAAAATCTGCAAATCTTTTGGTGTTTTCGATTGTTTGGCAACAAAGTCAATTTTTATCACCATGAGACAAATTTCTAGTGCCCAGGTCTAATCGTCCGTTTTTGTCAGTTCGGCCGTTCGCGACGACTGGGAAATTAGGGCCAAGCCACTGTATCTTTGTGTGGCTTTATTTATTCGTTTGTATTGTAATTATCATTCAATCCAGATTTCAATTTTGATTTACATATCATAAGGCAGTACTACAATACTAAAGACAGATTGAAAAATCCCTGCGAAACAAACGTTTTCTTTTCTGATGGATAGCCCGGTAAGTTGTTCTTGTTCTGGTATAACACTGCCCGCGGTCAGCAGTATGTCATATATTTTTGTCATTTTGATCGTGAAGAAAATTCTAAGCGTTTTGAAAGAAAATTTAGTTAGGAAAAACGCTACCGGCGTGGCACTAAATTACTGCAGGTTCTAATTTTTGCTTTTTTTTTTGACGATCCGCAAAAAAGCAGTCCCGCCAAAAAACCTCATGCAATTATCAGAATCGCAACAATTGATCCCGCAAAACGGCACAAAAATTCGCCAATCCGCGAATTGAGTTGTTCCTGACTGGTGCAATGGTGGGATCGCTCACCTCCCACCGATGTGGCCCGGGTGCCGAGTGTCATATGTGGGTTGAGTTTAATTTGTTGTTGGTGCCTCATCCTTGCTCCGAGGGTTTTTCTCCGGGCACTCCGGTTTTCCTCCTTCCACAAAAACCAACACTTCTAAATTCCAATTGGATCTGGGATCCGAGGGCCACATGTTTGTCAGTCGAAAGACTGTTAAGTGTCACCCTCGTTAAACAAAGTCAATTTATTTATTTACTTCAGTTACGTCTTCAACACGAAAGACCCTACATACACTGGATACCGACTACCGTGTGGCATAAAATTTTCGCGGGAGTTTAATTTTGCGGATTGCCGATTTTTCGTGGGAACAAATTTTCGCGAATTTGGATTTCAGGAATAAATGTTCGTAGATCTCGGGCAAGTTCCAGTCCACCAGTATTTCACGTATGGCCGGCTTCTAATATTGTTTGCAGTAAATTTAATTGAAAATCAGTAATGTAAAGAAATGGAGTAAATTGTCGCGGAATTTTTTTCGCAGGAGTTTATTTTTACGGGATCTAATTTTCGCGGATCGTTGAAAAACCCGCGACATTCGCGAAAATTAGATCCCGGGAAAATTTCATGCCGCACGGTACAATCTAAATTATTGGCAAGCTAGCCGTCCGTATATGTGCGTACAATATTTATTCACCAATTATGAACTGTGGTTGATTAATGGAGCTCTTTTGATGGTTTACGATTTCAAAATATATAATTTTGAGCCGACTGCGCTAAAGCATCTCAAATTCATTATGAATTAGCCCCTAATTGCATACTGTTAAAATACTCTTACAGCTTTTTTTTAAAATGGTCAGCTGTTACGGCTGGTTCACACTTACGACGCAAGCACAAGCACAAGCAACATAAGCAGACGCAGTAGCGTGTTGATCATTAGTAGCGTTTGTCCTAGGCCGTAACGATCAACTCGATACAGCGTCTGCGTATGTTGCTTGCGCTTATGCTTGTTTCGTAAGTGTGAACCAGGCTTTAGAGTGAATATTGTGCTTGATAGTCCAATCGAATATGAAAATAGAAAATTATTGCAAGCGTTAGAAAATGACACTCGAGAAAGTTTGCGAGAATTCGAAAGTACTTTTGTAAACCGTCCCCTGCGCGGCTTATAGTACAGTGGAACCCCACTATACGACCACCCCGTTAATACGACCACCCCGTTACGACCACCCCGTTAATACGACCACCCCGTTACGACCACCCCGTTATTACGACCACTTTATTGTGGCCCGAACAAAAGCCCACTCATTTTCTTATCTGAAAACCCCGTTTATCCGACCACGCCGTTATTGCGACCAACGACCACCTTTTGGCCGAGTCCCCAATCATTATTTTCTTTATAAAATTACCCCGTTAATACGACCAGTCAAAATGCCTGGTGAGGGTTCCACTGTACTTTCGAATTCTCCCAGACTGCCTCTCGCGCGCCATTTTACGATATTCTATATAAATTTTCCCTGTTAAGTCTATGTTTTTTCTTGTAGGTTTCTCTTCAATCAATCGCCCTTTGCAAAATAAACGAAACGAGTGCGCAACTTGCATCAAATTTACTACAGAGCAACTGTGATCCTCGGAACTCGGATTTTCTTCGCGCCTTAATTCACTGCAGCCCCACAAAACTGGACGCTGCTATATTTCTCGGAGAAGAGCTAATAAATTCAATTCTGAAGGAACCGAATCACACCAAAACACGACGTGAAATTGCCTACGGTGTTTGTCATTTAACACAGCATTTTCAAGCAAGTTCTCTTCTCCATGAAGTTGCTAGACGAGGGAATGTGGAGCAACTCGAACGACTTCTCCAGAATAGATTCACATGTGATGCTCAAAGATTCTTCAACGAAAAGGACGAAGGAGGTAAAACGCCATTGATGTGGGCCTGCTGGAATAACAGTGTTGATGTTATAAAGTTCATTTTGTTCAATGGGGCGGATCTTTATGCGAGGGACTCTTTTGGACAAACACCGTTTCTCCACGCTTGTCGAGGAAACACGCGAGAGGTTCTCGAGTTTCTCGCGAGAAGGGGAGCGCGTATTCATGACATCGACAGCGATGGCCAACACGGTATTCATCACGCCGCGCGCGGCAACACGCGCGACGTCCTCGAGCTGTTGATACTGAAATTACAAGCAGATATTCACATCAAAGATTGGAGAAATCGCTTTCCAATTCATCACGCTGCCGCGACAGGCAACGCTGAGAATGTTATGTTTCTAATTCAAAATCGTAGTTGTTTGAATTCTAAATCACGAGTTATTCACGGCAGTGAGTTTGACGATTTGGGCAGAAATTACTGTGGAATGACACCCGTACATTACGCCGCTCAAAATGGTCACGCCAATATTGTGAGACTGCTTGTACAACATGGGGCTAATATTGATGCCATTACGGATTGTGGCCGTTCAGTGTTCATGTTAGCCGCCGAGAATGGCCATGAAGATATCGCAGTTTATTGTATGAACGAGAGGTTTTTAAGGCGGTCTTAAAAAACTCTTAGCATCAACATGATCAATACTTCACTCGCACGAGTTTGTATGAAAATTGAGTCACTCGATTAGGACTCGCGGATGTGAATGAGAATCTCCCGGACGATCATCAAACAATCTTCGGGAAAGTTCGTTGTTCGGAAGATCCTCGGAAAATGTTCAGTTGGATAAGCTGAAATATTAGAAAGATCACTGGAATAACAGCTGCTAATGTATTTTGTTTGATCGTCCTTCGCAATCATCCTCTTTTCTTACTCTGCTAGCAGGGTAACAGAATGAGACTTGGCAGGTAAACACCACCATTAGAACACTAAACCTTTGTAGGCTGACTTGGAAACATGCAGATTTTTAATTATATACGCGAGTTTTAACTGATTGTATCTTAAACCCAGGACCCTCCTCGTAAACTTAACAGGCTATTTTGGAACGGAAAAATAAATTATTGCAGAGCTATCACATTGCTATTTAAAAGTTTATTATACTTTTACCACATCAGCGACAGTTTTTGTTACAATTTACGATGTCACAAGCTCGTTTATAAGCTCTAAACCCAATACAAAAAATGTTACAATACAAGCCCTTGTCGGTCTGGCATCGGTGTCTGCAACTTTTATAATTCTAAAACTTAAAATCTAAAGGCAATGTATATATAGCTGTTTCGAGAAAGATTTTCCTACAGAAGCGTACTTACTCTTACTTACTTAATCCTCTTCATCCCCCGTGGGACATAGGGCTACAGAAGCGTAACACGAAGCTTACACGACAATACCAAAAGTATTAGTGTATTAGTGTTGAGTGGTACTTCACCGAGTTCACAGTGTTTGTCGCGCGTACGTACGCGTTTACGCTTCTGAACGGCAACCTTTATTGAAAGTATGACAGCCCTATATTAAAACAAAATATCAATGATCTTTAAAATAGCAGCAACATGCACTTTAACACTTGACATAAATATGTGCGTATGCACTGGCAATTAATCCATGCATATAAGGATAATTAAAACCCGTTAACTAATATACTAATGATACTAATTTACTATATGTTCCATCTTGTTTCATTAAACTAAATAAACTGAGACTCTCTTCTCTAGAGGTTTCCAGAGAGGTTTCTATAGCATTCACTTACAAGCACGCTTGTAAGATAAAGCGCGGGGGGATTGGGGAGAGGGGAATAGAAAGCACGCGCCCTCTTTTCTACCTTCTCTTTGATTTTCCTTGGGAGCCTCTATAGTGCCCTGCGTGGCAGGCTTCGGCTTTTTCGTGGGACAAACAACCCGCGAGAGGCTCGCGGAGAATGGGGCGGAGAACCGCGTCTCCCTAGTCTCCGCGCGGCCCGGGTATGCCTCATAATGAGCGCTAGCCTGAGAGTAAAGTCAGCAAATGGTAAAAGTTTCAAGCAAATGATTCATTCACAGTCCCCGTAACGTTTACCATCGGATCTGGGGAATGATAAGCCCTCATTTCGTGGCATAACAAGTGAAATTTCTCGTCCTCTTCGGAATATCCTTGAACAATATTATCTAAACGCTGAAACAGATCATTTTTGGTCTCCTGTAATTTCCGTAGTTGAGATTTAATGACGTCATCTTTGAAGCGCACTTTGTTTTCATTCTTCTTGTTGTTGCTGTGATTTTCATAGTTCGCATGTTTCAGTTTTCCAATGATGTTACTGACTTTATCAAAGAGCGATTTTCTTCTCTTGTTGCTTGGCTTTTCTTCTGTTGATTCTTGCATCCTTTGTTCCCGTGAGGCGATAATGGCTTGACTGATTAAATCAAAATTAACCACCGTACCGCCCTTGTTTTCTCCCGACACTGTGTCTGAAGTTCCCTGGACTTTCAACTGTTGTATACCATTACTAATCACATCAAAACGAACCTTGCTTTCTTTTGTACTTTGCCAGTCGCATTCATCTACAAGGTCGTATAGTTCATTTTCGTTCATGACGTCCTTTGCATCTATCAGTGCATCGTTCATTATAGCGATGAAAAAGTTCATGGACAGAATAGTCAGGCTGAACAGAAGCAATGTGGCAAAGATCCTACCAAATGTATCATTGGCGTTTGCCAGGTCATTAATGGGTCTTGCTTTCACTCGACCTAAAGTTAACTCCAGTTGGAAATACGTTGCTTTTAGAACAGACGAATAGCGCTCAGATCCTGTTCCGAAGATAAGTACACCAAAGTGTAGGAAAGCCATGAAAAATACCAATAAAACTACGCTAAACGATGAAAGAAGTCGCGCAGATGTCTTCAATGTTTTGGAAAACACAGCAACATGTTCATTGAATCGAATCAGCCGCAAGAGTTTTGCAGTGACGATGATGTCAGAATTCCCAATACAGCATTATCAGCTTCATGCCACGCTATAGCTTCTTGGAAATTTACGTTTGCGTAAACGTTTTCTTGTAACTCTCGAATCGTTGAAGTGACTCTGTCTGATTGTACAATATACAGCACTACAGCTAACACAGAAAATACAACTTGAAATATTTCCATCCAGCTCCAGAAAGATTTGAAATACCGACAGCGCTGTTTGTAAAGTTTGAAACATTCTCTTCCGAGATACAGCAATACGAATACGATAAATAACAGTATACAGATTAAATAAAACTGATATGAAGCGGTTTCTGTGGGGTACAAAGAAATAACTTCAGTTCTCGTGAAAGGACCACGATACCCTGAGGCCTCAACTTCGTAGAAATACGTACCGATACCTAAAATATTTACTGACGGATTGAATGCGGAAAACTCCATGATAACAGCTCTGGTTTGTCTGTCCAACCAGGCATTGTTTTGTAGATTTTCAATGATGCTAAATGCTGTTACGTTCTCGTATCCTAAGTCAGCCACGAATCCACCGCCAGGGTAAAACGAGAATTGTCCCCACTTTGGCACGGTAGTGGTCTCTTCGGATTTCTGGTATCGCCACGGCTTCGGGCAAAGTCGGAGTAGTTCGGCATCACTCGTAGAGTTGTCGACAGGCTTCCAGCCTGGTTTGTTGTAGGCGGTCTTATCTTCGTTTGTTGCCGAGTATTCGTCGTAGCAAACCGGGAACATTCCTTTCATGTAATCTAGGACGTCACAAGACGCTGCAAATTTTGGAAAATGATCACGATTAACCCTTTCACTCTCAAGAGCTTGATGAAAAAATCCATCGAATTTTATTTTGCACAATTGTCAAAAACAAACAGTACCACTTGAAAGTTAGTACTGCTAAATAGCTTTTATCTGAATGGTCACACACTAGGGTTTTATCCACAGACTGAAAATGTAAAACCACATTTATTGGCTCAAGGTTTGACTCTGGGAGTGAAAGGGTTAAATAGTTTGCTTATAACCTGACTTGGAAGACGCAGTGTCCTAATGGCTAGCGCGCTAGCTGGACCCCGGATCGAGCGGTCTGGGTTCGAGCCCTGGCCGGGGTCATTCTGTTGTGTTCTTGGGCAAAACAAGTAACTCTCGCAGCGTCTATATCCACCCAGGAGTATAGATGGGTACCAGCTAACGGTTAGGGAAACTGCCTAACAAATGCTGGGGGTAACCTGGCGTTGGACTAGCCTCCAACCCAGGCTTCATGCATTTCATTCATGAAACCGGGAAAAGATCCGGCAGTGTGGGCCAGTTTGGCCCCGAACGGCTTTATCTTTTACAACCTGACAGCATGTATATATAAACTGTAAATTAAAACTGCTTTCGTTAAAACAGAAAATAACTTACTCGATTTAACTCTCAGTTGCCTTGCACGAGCCATTCCAACAAGAATAGAGCGCTTGTTACCAATGTACACTGTTTGATTCTCTTGCTGTCCGTTGTACCATTTGCCGGAAAACACACCCGGGAGAAAAGCACCATGTAACCAGCTCCAGTACTCTTTGTTATTCAGCACCTGGTATAGAGAAGGGGGAATGGAGTGTAATCTTAGAATTGACTAAGACAGCGGTTACATGACGCATTTGGTAGAGCATTATTTTAACAACGAGCTAAGGAAAACACAATGATTGGACGACAAAACGTTTGTGCGGTTTTCAACTGACACGTGCGAGTGTCGTAAAACCAAAACCAAAACAATCACAGTGGCCACAACACAATGAACCAATGAAAACTCGATGCAAAACACGTAACCGACGCCAAGCGCGGGAAAACGCGTGCAAACAAGTTAGCGATTGGCTTGGGTTTTGAATCTGATTGGTTGAGAAGGTGGCGCAAGTTTTTTTCAACCAATCATAGAGCGCAGTAAAGCAAAACCAAAGCAATTCCGGAATACTTTCGATACTCAATTGAAAACGCTCTATTGGTCAGAACTATGCAAATTACTCGAGTATTTTGAACTGCTTGGCAAACGCAAAACCAAAAAGCAAACACATTCTTTTCACATTCTTAAATTATTATTAATTATCCATTGGAGGTTTGGATACCCGGTCTTAATTAGCATAGATTTTTTATTTTTTATTTCTCCGTTTACTCTTTGGTGTTTGTTTCGCGGATTGAGAAGATATATCAAACACTCGAGACAGTGTTTCATCGGCTATCCAAACACCTCGAATTTCGTCAAAACTACTCCGCTGCGCGTCGTATTTTCAACTCTCTTCTCGGTGTTTGGAAATCGGATGAAACACTGTCTCTCGTGTTCGAAGACATCTGTATTGCAGACTTTACTCACCTTGTTAAATTGCGGAAGCCCATCTTGGATCGACTTCGTCATCAGATATCGGTGGTCATTTCTATTACCGTAACTTACCACCATCAGCAAGAAAACGAAAATTAGGTAGACAAAAAGTTCCACGAAAAACCGCGATACGTTTTGTTTCCTGGCTTGGCTTTTTCTCATTTCTTCCACTTCTGATAGCTTCATTGTCCATAACCTTTGTTTTGAAGACTTATTTTTAGCTTCTTCAAGGCTTTGATATCCTTCGTGCTTACTATTCTTCCTTTTAAGAATGGCTGCGAGTAACATTGCAGTGAAGAACACTTTAACAGGTTCCGTAATTGTCACATCCTGCGTGAAAGATATGAACATTGAAGACAACCATTGTTCGCTGATGCTCTTGCCCCACATCAAGCTGTAGAAGATGGAAAACGTCGCAGAAACTGCACATGCGCAAAAGAACAGAAACCAGGCGAGATACGTGAGCCATTTAGCTCTAGAACAGCAATGGGCGTCACTCGCGGATTTTTTCAGCTCCTTTTTGAAACAAGAAAACTATGAGGATGTTTATTGGTGCGACAATAAGAGCGCTTTCAATACCTATCACCACTTGCCTCCACGAGAATTTCAACGGTCCTATTTGAATGACTTGTACGGATTCACCGTCCAACTTATAGAACATCGCATTGGTCAACATGGCTGTTAGTAGCACTGAAAGACAGCACGACGCCCGCTGTACTCTTGTAAAGCGGTTTCTCCCTGGCTTCGCCACAACTGACACCCAAAGGTGTGTTTCTGTGAGGCCTTTCCACCACCGTTTTAAAACCTCCTGGTTGAAATCTACTCGTTTTGGCGTTAGCTCAAACAATCGCTCGATTCGACCGTCTCCTCGCTCGAGAGCAAGCCACTGGCTACTTGAAAATGTCCACGATTGATTGAATTCTTTGTCCAGAACAACGATTTCCTCTAGGAACCACGAAGGGTTCTCACCGGTGTTATCATGACCAACCCGCACTCCCTGAATAGCACCAAGCGGTTTATCAACTTTAAGAACAAAGACATCTGTGTTTCCACGAGAAAAGAGTAAATTATCCGCGCCAGGTTCCAATAAGCCAAGCTGAAGAATTCCAGTACTGTGATCCGCGCCGTATATCTCCATGGCAACCTTAGCTGTTGTTCCAGAATTTCTCCAGACACCTGTAGTGATAACTATCTGGTATTCATGTGAGTTGCTTGATGTGGCTGGTAACTGTACTGGCAAACCATTCTAGAAATTAATATAAATGGTAGTTATTAAGACATTCAAAACTCCTGGACTTGGTTGTTTAAAGTAAGAAAGCTTGCGAACAGGCTTACGATTGGGGGCCTCACGCACAAGCAGTGAAGCTCGCGGGTGAGGAAACTGGCCTCGCCGGCTCATTCACGGTGCTTTGCCGCTCGCGTGAGGCCCCAAACGTAAGCCTGTTCGTAGGCTAGTTTAAAGCAGCAGCAAGCTACTCCAGCCCAGGATCAACCGCCACTAGTCAGCTGACAAGACTTGGAAGGAACTTTTCAGCTGCGAGCATGCTCAACCTGAAATTCCAGTGGGTTCAAGCGCTGGCCGAGGTCATAATTTCGTGTTTTTGGGTAAGACACTTTACTCTCATAGTGCCTCTCTTCATCGTAACAAAACGCTGTTGCCTTGCGCTATACTAGCATCCCATCCGGGGGGTGGGTGGGGAGGGGGCGGTAGCAATACTCCCAGCCACTTCATGTAACAGAAACTTTTGTGCGCCGGTCTTTTGAGCCACTTGGCTCCGATTGAACATAAAGACTTCAAAACGGGTCACAGCCAATGAAAAACAAAAGTACTTACATTTCTAGCGTCCTCTTTATCCGCCTTTCTGACGATAACAAGTACGATAAAATAACACAAGATAACCACAGCCACCGTTACAATAACTGCAACATTTCCTGTTTCACCGAGATTCTTGAACTCGACCAGGACCTTGTCAAAATCGATGGGATTCGGTTCAACTAAAAGACCTCCTCCAAATGACGTCAAATGGTTACAAGAACAGTTGATAAATCCGTTCAATTTCGCCGATAAAACCTGCAAGTAATTACAAAAACATTTAATGTTTAGATAGATATATCGTAAATATTGTTTTTCTTCTCTCATTTGTCGAGTACTGTTCTTCAAGATTGAAAGCTTATACAATCGAAGCTCTCTGAGCGGACACTCTCGTAAGCGGACAGCTCTATTTACGCGGCCGCCTTGACAAAACACCGTTTGAACTGTAGCTCATACAAACTCTGTATTTGTCGGCACATTCCCGTAAGCGACCAGCTCCAGTTGCGGAAACCTTTTCTGCTTAGCAAGGGTGCCCGCTTACGGGAACTTCGACTGTATGCCTGAAGTAATTCAGGGCAAATTAATCATCAATTTGAACTCGAGTGCAAATTACCCGAAGATTACTGAGGACTACCGAATAGTCGAAGATAACCGAAGATCTTCTGAGGACCTTTGAACAATTCCGAAGATCACTCAAAGGCTTCCGAAGATTTCCGAAGATCTCCCGAAGGCTGACATGACTTACTTGACAGCCGTCTGTTATCCACATTTCCCGCTCCTCTGACCAATACACACAGCTCCCCATGGCCACCCTCAGAGTATAGTTCAGGTCAGTTTTAGAATCGTATACTGGCACAACAGTTATATTTTCGCTCTGAGGGGGAGTGGGTGGGGATCCTTGACTTCGACGCAGGAGCGCTTTTGTCGTCCATTTCCAAAACACGATCTTCTCTTCCTCTTGTGAGAGTTAGCCGCAGTGGTGTTGTAGCTTTGTACTCCGAGAAAATACTTCCCAGGTTGCTTAGCGAGAGTTTCTATTGGTGTAAGTGGATTGACAGAACACTCAGTTATTCCACCGTTTCTGTCATGCGCACTCGGCATCCAAACGCACCTTTCGTTTTTGGAGACAGTGGCATTGAGGTCATGCTCTTGGGTGGTTGGCCGCTGACCATATCGCATGTAAACAAACAGGTTTATACTTGATTCATCTGGCGTGATTTCCAGCATTATGAGGGTATTATCGTACTTCACATCTATCTCGTGAAAACGTAAATCATCATTCTTGGTGAAATACTGCGGGTTTTCTAAAGACACCGTTTGAGGTTTTAATGGTGTAACGATGATGACGTCGTTTGTGAGATTTGATACTTTGATCAGCTTGCGTGTTTCGTCTTTCAAGTCCAGCGCTAGGACATCAGAATTGACTCGCTGTTTAGTGTTGTCCCAGGTGTAAGGATTGAATGGGATTGATAGCATCTGCCATAAGAATAAAAACGTGTTGATTAATTGCACGACATTTAGCTATCCTTAGATTTAATTTAACCTCGAATTTAGACAAAACTTTGAGCTACCCAAGGTGGCGACCACTACCCGCAATCTTGGATTTGAATGCCTGAAAACGCCGTGAAGATGAGATTGGGACTATTAGTAAGCCTGGTTTTCACTAGCACTAGGATAAGCACAAGCATAAACATTGCTAAATTAAGGCCGAGTAATACGGGCAACATTTTCTTTCAACTTGTCGCACAACATTGATTGCAAGTTGAAATGTTTTTTTGCGCGTATTACCACCCGTGTTGCAAGTTGCGGCAACATGTTGCGCGAAGTAGACTCGAGTTCAACTTTGTGCAACATGTCACAACTTGCAACACGGGTGGTAATACGCGCAAAAACACATTTCAACTTGCAATGCAACAATGTTGCGCGACAAGTTGAAAGAAAATGTTGCCCGTATTGTTAGTGAGTATAACAGTGACATAAGCATAAACATAAGCACAAGAAGAACGAACACACTTGTTCTTCACATATTGGCCTCACTAAGAGCAGCATAAGCATAGGCTTTAGAATAAGAAAAACAAACATGTTCGTTCTTCTTGTCCTTATTCTTATGCCGCGGTGATTCCTAGTGAGACAACACGAGGAGAACAAGAGTGTTCGTTCTTCTTATGCTTGTGCTTATGGTTATGCGGCTTGTAGCCTGCGTTGCAGTCGTTTCCTTTCCGAGAGCGTGGGACACGGGAGGCGCGCGAAAGCGCGAAGGCGAAAAGAGCGGAACAGGCTATGCGGCTTGTGTCGCTGCTGTCCTCACTAACTTAAGCTTATGCCGCGGTGATTCCTAGAGAGGACACCATAAAAAGAACGTGGCTGCTCTTCTTTTGTTTGTACTTGTGGTTTTCCCAACCTCGTCCCCAGGGCCATCTCCGCTTTCAAGATGGCGGGTGGGCGCGAAGAACTGACCCTGGCGAAGAGCAGGTCACGTGACCACAAAATTAACCAATCGCGAGTCTGCCGCCATTTTGAAACAATCAAAATCTCCAATATTTTTGGAGACACGTGACCTGCTGTTCGCCAGGGTCTTCTTCGCGCCCACCCGCCATCTTGAAAGCGGAGATGGCCCTGTGGACGAGGTTGGTGGTTTTCCTTACCTGAGTATCTACAAAAGTTGCTTCCGTAATTCTGGACACTAATGATTTCTTGTCAGCCGGTAAAACAAATCGTCCATCTCCGCCTTCAATCTCCAATTCCGCAAGTTTATCTGGACTATGACGTCCTAAGGTCATGGCCAATTCCGTCGTCTTAATCGATATCATTTCTTCATCCGGGACACTTGAAGCTAGCACTGCGTCTCCGACTAAGCTAATGATTTTCATAGAAGTCGTCACTAAACTTTTACCCTGTCAATATAAAAATAATAGAAAATTGTAAATAGAGTGATTTTGTAATGATTATGAGTCAGGATGACCTTCGGTTCCGGTACGAACAGAGGGAACAGAGGAACTTAAAAACCACCGTTATTTTATGTGCGACGCAGGCTATCATTATCGTAACCCCAACACCAAAGCAATCACGCCTGACCAATCAAAACAAACGAAAACAACGCAGTAATAATAAATAAATAAATAAATAAATTATAAATGAAACCTTTAGTTAAGTAAACTAATCAGAACGCAAATCAAAAACATGCAACAGCCAACCCCTGCCAAGCGCGGGAAAACATGTAACGGGCCGGGTGCCAAGCGCGGGAAAACATGTAACCACTAACCAGTGCAAAGCGTGAGAAAGCATGTAACGGGTGCCAAGCGCGGGAAAATATGCAACCGCTGCCAAGTGCGGGAAAACGCGCGTAAGACTTGATTTGATCAGTCACATGACTACTGTGATTGCTCTTCCAATATAGTGACAGTTGTGGTGGTTAAAACGTTTTAAGATACTACTGACCTGTTCTTGGACACCAGAACCTAAATTCCCTGATGCAATCATTGCTCCTGCCTTGAGCACGCTGTTAAGACATGATCCCAAGTTTTCTGCAGACTGGGTGACCAGCGGTATGTCTGCCACATCTTTCAATTGCGCGATGTTCCATAAGAATGACGTCATTGCCTCGATGGCGGATAACGAGGATACCTGTCAAGTGAAGCGTAAACAGCAAGAAATGATGATTATAGAGTGTTTTCACTTGACGTCATAGCCGCCATATTGGTGTGCCCGTACAAAATAATTTTTATTAACTTCTTTTGTTAGGGACACCAACATGGCTGCCACGGCCTTTGTCATTTAATTCCCACAAGACTGAGTGAAAACGCTCTATATACTTCTCAATTATTGCAGTTAACAACGGCTTTTTTATGTTTCATGTAAGAGCGTGACCTTTTCTTTATTTTAGAGGAAAGAGAAAGAACGATTTTTTTCAGGGGATTAAACTGGACCCACCTATTGTAGCTTACAATAAAGCTTGTACGAAAGTGGTGGAGTATTGTTAAAAACAGCTTACATTAACCTCCATTGAAAGATAGTTGCAGGTCATACAAGGGGAAAAACAATCATGTATTGACTCAGTCCAAGAGTGGATGATCTAAGAGAAGGATTCCTCGTGCACCATGATAATGTTTATTAATAGTTTCGGGCCATGCTGTGAAAGTTAGTTTATTTTCTTCTGATCGAGGCTCCGACATCACGTTCTTCAAACTGACCAATCAGGTAGCGCTCTTAAAATAGTTCATCTATGGACTTAGAAAGAGACCTATGTATGGGGGAATGCATCTCTTAGATCATTTCTCTTGCCCAGCCGGCCTTACTATAACTTACCAGTGACTTGATAGATACTGTTTCCGTATCCTGAATAGCAGATCCAATCACAGACGAGCTTTGTAACAGGTCTGGAATATTATTCACTCGCAGTGAGACGATGCTTTCGATGATGAAGTCTTGAATCTGTGAATACAGGCATTAATGAATTCGATTTCAGTGAATATGTTTCAACACAACGATAAAAAGCTATGTTCAGCATGTGATTCAACTTATTTCATGTGATATGTTGCTTTTAGTTTACAGAGAAAGTCAAAAGTCAACTGGTATATATTTCACTACACGATTTTTAAAGTGCAGATATTTTTTGTTTGGCTGATTTCAGTACATTACCAGAGGTAGTTATAGACCTCTGACATTACTAGAGAAGACGATTTTAAAGAAATTATATGGAATTCATTTGAGATTTATTTATTCAAAGAACTTAATATCATTAGTAAATTTCACCGAACGTTATCCAACAATATATGGTCGATGGAAAAGTGACTGATTAAAGAGAGGAAAACAAATGTTTTTCATTAAAAACCAAACAAACTAAACGTTGAAAATCAAATCACAGTCACTTACCCAATCAAGTAACAATTGAATACTATTTGCACTAATATGCACTGCTCGAATTTCTAACTAGCGCAAAACACAGAATTAAAACTATAAAGTTATATATTCCATTATATGTTAGTTACCTTGGCTTTCTCCTTTGAATCCATGGTAGTATGTTGTGAAACAGCCTGAAGGACAGCATTTGCTATTTGCGCTGCTTTGCTCAGGTCGCCATCTTTGATGACGTCATTAAACAGGCTGTCGTTTGCTGTAAGAAAGCTGCTGATGTTTTCTGAGCTCAGGAGCTCAGATGGTTTAACCTAAAAAAACGCCACAATCCATTATCAGTTGTTTTAAAGGATATTTATTTGACCAATTAAAATAAATGATTTTATGCAGCTTGTTAGATAACCATCTCCCATTCCTGTCATCCGGGATATTGGTTCATTTTAAGTGAGGCGAGTGCAAAGGCGAGCGTAGTGACGTCACGGCTGTGATGTGGTATAATGACTATGTAATGTGACGACATGATTATTAAATTGACGTCATGTCTATTCAACGTGACGTCATGACAATGTAATGTGACGTAATTTTATTGAATTGACGTCATATTTATTAAACGTGACGTCATGACTATGTAATTTGACGTCATGACTATGTAATGTGGTGTAATGACTATGTAATGTGATGTCATGATTATTGAATTAACGTCATGTCACTTAAACGTGACGTCATTACTATGTAATGTGACGTCATAATGGCACAGATGAACAGCTTACCTGCACAGATAAATTAACCGCTGGAGCAGAAGCACCGTATTTATCAGTGACTGTCACGACGAACTTTACAGTGTAGTTATTCGACTGGTTTCCAGGTGGCAACCAAGAGATAACGGTACTGTTCAAGCCGTAATATATCATGCTGTATAGACCGTTCTCCAGTTGATACTGAAACTGGTAAGACAGGGGGGTGCTGTCACTTGCCCAGTCGCTACAGCTCAGGTTAAAATCAGTCTTCAATGAGATGCCGCTTGACGGAGTGATCGAGCATGTCCCCCCTGTCGGGGGTGACGCTGTGGAAATGTCGTAAGCACTCATTCCCGGCAGACCTTCTGTAGTTTTAACAAATAAGGCCAAGCGATAGTTCTTTCCGCCGGTGAGGGAGTCCTCCTTGATAACAATACTGCTTGAATCGAGCGGTGTACTTGTGATAAGGTGTAAATCTTGCACTTTTTTCCAAGCAATGTCGTTATTTGGAGCGGATGGATATTGTTCGTAGAATATCCAATCGTAGGAAGATATCTTGGAACACTGTGATCCTTGGCACTCTGATTGGATGCTTAGTTTAACTGAAGGGCTGATTTTAAGTTCACAATTTACTAGGCAACTGAAAATCAGACGAGCGTAGTGATTACTTCATGGAAAATGCCCGCGTACGGATTTTATTCGGGCGTGATGTATCATAAAACGAATCAGCAAGTCTATAAGTGCGTGTAATTATTTTATTTTAAAGGTTACGCTTCCTTCTTATTGTTTTTTTTTTATAATATCACAATAAGAACCTTGTGGGTTAAAACCC